>JAKEEE010000134.1:0-554117 GCA_021498325.1 Bactrocera minax
TTTTATAGTTCTCAAAGTAAACCATAAATAGATCCGGTATTTGGCTCAATATGATCCAGTGGGGCTGTCGCCAGATTAAGAATTATTTGCTGGTAACCAACAAGATTATGTAATCATCACTTTCAGTTAAATGCAATTTAGTTTCTCAATCTAATTTAAACTATAACTCTAATGGTTTTGAATGAATGAGCATTTATTAAAAAATAAGAAAATATTTTTAGGAAGCAAATTTAGTCGTGGCGATACCCAAATGTTTTTTATCAGCCCAATTTCGTTTTATTTTCGAAGGTGAAGAAATATTAACTGGTATGGGAGATTACTGTAACCACTATTATATTTCTATTAGAATTATACCAATTATTTGTTCGATTGGTCTCAATTCTAGGTCTGGCGAATCGAATACAGCTGAGGCTAATTACATTTATTTGCATTCTATCAGAGAACTATCTCCCATTCTCCTTTTATGGTTGAAAAGTGTTATGAAAGGCCATTTATTTATATGAGGATTATAAGATAATAAATAATCGATGTAACTTTGAATATAAAGCATGTACTCAAGGAAATATAAATTAGATTGGCTACTTAGTTGGCGGAGATTTTGCACAAAACTTAGAATATTAGTATTTGAAGATTTATAATACTTGTCTGAATTTTTCGGTTCCGGCAAGTATCTGACCTGAACACTACTGGTCACTGTGGTAGAATAATTTAATGCTCTATCTCTTCTCCCAGGAATTACATACATCTGGCCAAAGCATAAGTAAAAAAGTATTAGTGGTCTGGTAGTTGTGAATAATAAGTTTTTCGGAGAAAAATTCATGAGTAGTCGCAGATTCATTGAACCACTCTAAGAATAACTAACTCAATTTTTTCTGGGTGAATAATGAGCGAAGGCTCTGTTCTTACACAATCTTATGATTAGCGAAAATCTTCATTCAAACATATTCATGGTGAAGGAAATTTTCGGATTATCATTTTCTTGGAAGCATTTTGTACAGCTTTTGTTAAGTAACAAAAGCTTATATTGACTTTCTCTTCAATGATAAAGATTTATTTATAAATAGTAAATTTCAGTTCAGGAGTCTCCCTGCCACCTGCCTGGAGAAGCTGATTTTGGAGCTAATATAGTTTCTTCTATTTTCTGAGGACCATTTATTCAGTAACATTTTATCTTTTTAAGTCGAAACAAGCTCCACGGCTTTCAAAAAACGTACTTTGTCTCAACGTTTGACTCAGTTAGCAGCATATAAAATAAATCCATACGAAAAAACAAAAGATAGATGTTTCTATTATATCGCACATATATCACATTGAAACGTGAGTCACCTTTCTTTTATGCAAACCTCTGTTTAAAATAATTTTATAATAATTATATACATAAGAACATAGGTTAACACTCTAATTCATATCGCCTATTGCCTACCTAACACCCACAAGCGTTACAAGCAACAAATGACAACAATGACTTTCGTTGTACTACTCCGGCGCACTCCTACGGGGGGGACGATGACGTGTCAACAGATTGATATTTGACAATTTAACAAAGTCACTTTTAATCTCATTTTATCGCCACCGCTATGGAGACAACAACAACGTTGAACTGCGCGGACGTGACGAGACACGATGCGACGCGACGCGCCAAAACATTCTGTGAGGAGTGGTGTGAGCGAACGCTTATGTAGAGAAAGGTTTGAATATGCGGACCATCAAGAAGAAGTATTACCGGAAATACGCGAGTATACGAGTATGCGAGTACCGGCAAACTCATTGAGGAAATGTGTGGAAACGTCATTATTGTCATTGACGCCAATGTGGAAAAAACGAAGAAGTCAGTATCTAGTAAGGCCACGACAACAAAAGCAACATGCTGTCAAATAGTGCTGAGTGTTGCAACAAGAGTGTTGATATGAGTTGTGGCTGCTGCTGCTATTGTGGTGGCAATCAAACTGACACCGAAATAGCACCAGACACCAACCAAACCCTAACATATTCATGTTTGTTGTATTCGTTGTTAGATATATGTAGATAGCAACGGTGTAATCGTTGTTGTTGCAGTTATCATATTATGTCATCCTTATTGTGTTGCATGTGATAGCAGCTGTGAGGAACAATATGACAACAATTGACTGCCTGGAATTGTTGCTGTTGGTACATCCACTATAGTTATTGCTGTTGTTGTTGTTGTGGTTTTGTTGATGATATTGATGTGAGGATGTTGCCACATTGCGGTTGTATATTGGTTAGCCGCAAATGTGTGTGTTGCTAGCGAGGCATTTGACGCTCTAAACACCCACACACACCAAGATATGTAAGCTTGTAAGTCCACGCCATATCCACATATTTTACACACCTTTGGCGGCAATCGACGCCCGATATATCAATCATTTTCGAACGCTCCCTTGTTGGCAACGCTATCGGCTTTTACACTGCGCGATTGTGGCAGGTTGTTCATTGATATTTTTGCGTACATCGAGCTTCGGTTAGCGAATAATATTGTTGCCAGTTGTTGGTTGTTGCATGCCTCAACTGATTTATTATAGCATATTAAATTGTTCAAGGGTTCATGCTGTAAGCGAAATGTGTACGCCAGTTTTCTGAGTGAAAAATAAAGCCAATACCCTTAAGAAAAGCTTTTGGAACCTAAATGAGGCAGAAAAAAATTCCATAAAATTTTAAAATTTTGTATAAAATTTTAACTTCTTCAAAATCATCTTGAGTGTTGTGTAAGTGTTAGGGTAGTTTCAAATAGAACATGCTTCTCCAAGTCGGCAAAACAGATGAGTAAATAGAAAAATGCTGCCGGTACCAAAAACGATTCGACGAGTGTACTCGGGTTCGTCACCCGTCGAAGCGATGATTCGTGAGTGATTTGCTGAATTCTGCATAGGCCATAGAATAGTATAGAATAGAATAATTATTGAAGTATGCGCTACGACCTCTGGTCTATTCTGCTCTTCCCTCTCTCACAGAAAATCACATTGGTGCAGCACCCTTACAAATTCAAGGACCCTGCTAGGCGCCAATGAGGCAACGTGCTTCTTGCTTGGATATATGAGTCCTAGGGCCCTATTTCTTGGTCTACAGATCGCTTTGCAATCTAGAAGCAGGTGCTCTAGAGTTTCAGGCTCCATACCGCAGAACCGCAGAATTGTAGAAGAGACTATGTTCATATTATATGTAGAGGATTGTCTTGGTATTATTATATAAATATTCTGCATGGTATTAGGTCCTTGATTTTAGCTCTATACTTTATTCAAAATCACATCAACGCATACTTTCTGTAAGACTCGTGTATTCACAATATTTACATTAAATGTTAACAATCAAAATTCGATATCTGTACCAAAAGTTTATTTTTCCGCCGTTTAAATTATTTTTATAGAAATTTTTCATTTTCTATATTTTACTTAAACTTAACTTCAAACATGCCTAACTCAATTGCACAAAGTTTCAAGTCCATTAAAGAGTGTGCAGTCTATTTAACATAATTGAAGTCGTGTCAATTTAATATTTGTACCCAGGCATATATACTTATTTGCCTCTCTAAATTCCATTAAATGCAAATACAATGCCGTGCTAAATATCTTCAGAACAAGGGATTTATTTTGTTGTTTGTGTCTACAAATTGAATTTGTAGATACTTTTTGCAGCTTTTGATTGCTACTAATATCCTTTTACAAAACTTTGCCGGACCAAACTTTAAAAACTACTAATACACTCGCAACTTCCACCGCACTCACTGAATTGCCACAATATTTTGTTATTGCAACACAAATTCCAAGCAGAAAAGCTGCAATAAAGCCGGAGAACAACGGCAGAGCCGAAGCGCCGAACAAAATTTGCACCTTTGGCTCGGAGTGTGCCTCAAAAGAAATCGTCAAACTGTTAGCCACATCTGGCTGGCTACTCACCCACAACCACTGACAATCGCCTCCAACAATGCCTCATCCGCTCCCCGAAGTTTCGCTTATCAATATTCGTAGTTAAGCTGCATAGGCGTGCGACCGCCGTCGGTTGGCTTGTCGGTTTTGTACAAACAAATGTTTTCGGGTGTTATGCAGCAAAACTTTCCGGTTAAAAGGTGTTTTCGTACCCAGACGCCTAAATTTATGTTTATGGTGTGAGAAAAATCTGTGCATTTCTTGGTGTTGCGTAAGAAACCTCCCCCGAAGATATTATTGCGACAAAACTTTTAGCTTCTTGACCTAACAAGGCAACAACAGGTCAATGCGTAAAAGTTTGCCAAGCCACTTAGTTTTACTGTACATGAATGAAGTGTTGGGGCAACAGGCGCCCTTGTTGTTGCTACTGTTTATGTAAAATTCTTTGCTGTTGTTTGTTGCTATTGCTTTTGCTTGTCTATATTTGTTGCATGTTTCTTGTGGTTTCTCTAAGAGGCCAAAAAGTTTACACCTCGACGTTGGTCTTTTAACTTGTTTCATTTGCAATTTATTGTTTTTGATGAAGGAAATTTAATTTACTTCCATTTTATTTTAGAAAGTATAATATTTGGCTCTTGCTGTTGTTTTTTTCTCGAAAAATATTGTTTTGGGTATTTAAATGGACTGCTGTTTTTGTTTTTATTTGGCTTCTTCCATAGTGGCCTAAGTGAAATTTATTGATGTCGCACTTAATGTGGCATGCAACGAATTTTAGCTTTTTGAAAGCGCTGGGTGGAAATTTGTTATGGAATATTTGAAACAATTACATAACAATGGGTAACATTGCTCAATTTTGAATATTTTCTCAAAGGGTAGTCTAGTTTTACTTTAATTAGTGTAAAAATTGAAGGTCTTCAAATGCCTCATAGTCGGCGTTTAAACCTGAAACATGATCAGAGTGATTTCCATCCGATCTCTGATATTTGATTCATTGAAAAGCTTACTGCGTGAAAAGTCCGTGAATTCCAATATTTTCAGGGTTTTGTTATCAGCTGCTCATATTTTTGCGCTAATTATTTAGGTTAGAGTTATGTATTTAAGATACCAACCTCACACTTTTTGAACTCAACTCATCTCTCGAGTTCTGTTGAAACTCATGTCAAGTCTAAAACCATTCCGATATGACCCAACTGTTATAATACTTTCAATGGAACCACAAAAGGACTATTTTGGCCCGAGCAGAACTATGCTGTAGTGAAATATGTTAAGCGAGAGGCATTTCTCGTCAAAATTCAATACTAATGCGTTATAAGACACGAACTGTCATTAAGGTGAATATCTGACGTCCCCTAACTAAAAATTCAACAATTTCGTGTTACGTGTTTCGAGTTGAAGGTACACAGCTAGCCTGATAGATAATTTGTCGACCTTCCGTAAGGAATTATAATTAACATAAGTTTCCAAATGAAGCACTCTGAGTATAATTACATGGGTCTTCTATTTGCGTTGTGAGTTTAATTAATTATTATTATTATTATTTATATTTATTATTTATTTATTGATTATTTATAATTTTGCTTCAGTCGATATTGGAACGAAGAATGTAGTCTGCTGTTTGTTTATTACAAACGGTTTTATTCAATACACTTAAACCGGTATAATTTAACAATCAATTAACCACCAAACTTGGTACAAGAAGCCTTTTGGGCGAGGGTGGTGTGTGGTTTTAAAATTTCTTAAAAGGGAACGTACCTCTGCGGGCGTGGAATTTTAATGTATCTCGTGAACTACTGAAACCCCCCTGAACAAGGTTTGATGGAAACACTGGCTTTCCTTAAGCCACGGAGAAATTTGTGTAATAAAAGTAGTTGGTTGTTGTCGGTATTCCATAACACTACTACTAAAAGTGCCAGCATTTAACACCGAGGTCAGCGAAATGAATTTATGTATGCGGGATGTCTTAATAGCTCTTAAAATAAATAAATTTTAAAATTGGACTACGGGCGTATCCATCATCCACTCAATATTCATATGCCAAAAATATATGAAAATTCATATGCCACAAACTTAGTTTATAAATAAGGAAAGTTGGACTAAACCATTGCTATCTCTCATTGAACGCTAATAATGCAAAGTATTAATGAAGGCATCGGAACAATACTTAGCAGTAACAATGCCTCTAATTTACCACAATTCTCATCTATTTGTCGAAACCAATTCATACAATCCTCTTGTGTAGTCTCATATACCGAATGTGTTGGTCTCTGTTCCTTCGGTTAACTTCGGTTCGGTTCGGTTAAAGAATCTCCCGAATTGATGCCAAAAGTGATTAAAATCGATCGATATGTTCCCCAGTCCATGTAAGTATACACAACGTAATGGTTTTTGTCACTCCGGTTGACTATATACTGGATATACATACAGGATAATATTTGAGACAATTAGAGGCGATTTTTTTTGAGTAGATTGTGAAATTACATAATCTACAGAAATTTGTAGGATACTGAAATATTTTTAAATTTCGGTTTAAGATGTAAATTCTTGCTAATAGTTTAGAAATAATAATAATTTTAAATTAGAGTAATGACTTCTTCAAACTTAAGTAATTAATATTTAATTTATGCTAAAGCAATATTTCTTAATTAATTTCGTGTGACATAGCGCAGCCTAAGACATTCCACATGTAGACCGCTGAATTCACAGCCCGAAGATGGAGGGCTAAATGCCAACTAATTTGCCAGCACCAACCTAAATAAACATTTTCTGCTAATTAATATGTTAATCGTTAATGTTATTAAAAACTTTGTAAACAAAACGTGAAATTAAGTCAGTCAGTAGGCGTTGAGATACATGCCATACTTGCACTGTGGCATGCCACAAGCAGAAAAGTGAAGAAAAGTGAGTGATAAGTCAACGTTGTCACTGTCACAAACACTTAGCGCGTAATGGTGGTGCTTGGTATGCGTACATAAATTAGTGGTATCGAAATTAACAGTAAATTTGAGTTTGAGGGAAAAATTCAAATTTGTAACCATTAACGGAGATTTTTGTGGCAAGAACTTCAATTAATATTAAGGCAAGCTGAAAATGTGCGCAATTATTATATTATAAAACTGAATATTGTTGTTGTTTTTACTGTTGTTGTTGTTGTAAGGTGCTTACGACAAATACTTGATGCGAATCACAAAATGAGGTGTAGATAAGAAAATTAAAAAACTGACCATAAATATTGAACTGCTGAAACACACACACACACACACACACTCACCTACACACCTACATAATTAATTTTTCCGAGGCAAGAACACAAGCAAACTCATACAATACTATATACTTCCGCTCTGTGCCTGCCACACATAGAGAGGATGCACGCATTTGTATGTATATATGTGCAGCTGGAATGCAATAGTGGTCAACGCTACGAGCACAGCGCGAGGCAAGAGCGTTAGTTGGAGAGGTGTGTGCAGCGTAGCTGATGAATTGCTGTAAAAATGCTTTGGCCACAAAAGCGCATTAAATTAATTTCCTGCAGGTAAATTTCACCACAAACAATTCGTGGCACTTTGTGGCACAGCAATGCAACACTTCGTCACACTCCACGTGCATACTCATTTAGCTAGTTGCTATTGGCTAGTTGCTAGTCGATAGACGCCGGTCACTTGTTGTCCGCGTGTGTTTACCTTGTGGCGCGTCGCTGTCGGAGTTCAATAACGACCAAGCTTCGCCAAGCATCCTCGATACTGCCCTAACGCAATACGCTGATTCTTCCACATACTTGCTTCAGCGGTTCACTCGTCATTCTTGTGCAACAAAATCCTGTTGGAAGTGCTCTTTAGTTGTTGCAGTGTGCTCGGTTGGCTTTGGCGCAGGTAATAGCGCGTGTTGTGACAGGAAAAATATTATTTCAACACTCTTTTTCCAACAGTAGTGTGACTTTTTTCCGTTCAGTTTTGGTTTCTTTTTCCATTTTGCTGATTTCTCATTTCATTCGGTTCACCTTAAGAGCAATTTAGTTTGGTCTATGTTTGTGTTTGGGCATCTGTGCCGGTGTGGTGCCGCATTAATCGACTTTCCTGGTATTTTTCATTAACGTTGCGATGGTATTGGTGATTACGTATATGTTCCAATATCCAACAATTCGCTGCTCAGTGGCAATGGTAACCCAATGAGTAATATCAATGCAACTATTTCGTTGATTACGAATACGATTGTAAGTTCAATTGTTTAATTTCTAAATTTTCTAACACATATACCTATAGAAATGATGCCAACGCCACAGCTAGAAGTTTGGTCAAGAGCTTATGCGCTTAATTTAGGTCTAAGTCCTAACTAATTCGGTTGCTTCTTCTATAAGGGTTTCACTGCCTCGGAATATCTAATGAATTGTATGAAAGAGTGTACTCAGTTAGTGTGAAAATTGGACCGAATCCAGGTCCTGCACATCTCACAGCTAAATTAACGGTTAGAATATAAAACGATCTTAAAAACTGGTCTACTGATCCAAAGGAGTTAATAAAGATCTTAGCTATTAACTTAGCTGCGAGGTAAACTATATTATACTGATCAAATTAAGGTATTTTTTTACGATTCTCCTTGAATAATCCTTGAAAACTCTGCAGAATGGAGTTGTTGCTAACAAGGCGATTCCGTATTTTTTCGGGAAATCTTCAGCAAAGCTTTATGTTATAAATTTAACGACAGTTCAGTCATTTACGGCTTTCTCTTTAATTAAGCTTAAAATGTTGAAAAGCCAGTACTGTGGTCCTCGCGAATATATATATTTACGTAGTATTTATATATATATATATATATATTATATATTTTAGTATATATTTAATAAGTAGTATTCTACAAGTGAGATAGTGGCGTAGGTAATATTAGAAGAGTAAATTCGGTAATCGCTTGAACCATTGTAAAAACTCCTCGTGCTTGGAGGAAGTTCATTGAAGAATTCATAGGAAAGAGATCTAAAGACTTTATAAAAGACCTATATAGGGTCTGCTGTCTTCTTTAAAAGAAATGTTTATTTTTAGTTTTCACTAGTGGCGTTTTCACTTTCACACGTTTTCACAGTTTCAAGAAGTAATTTAAATAGCTACTTAATATTTCAGAGAGAATAACACTAAGATCATTGAAAAAGCATGATATGGAGAAGAGATAGGAAGGGGAACCACTATGTGTTCTGATTGCAGAACTGATTGCAGCTAACGATCGCCTTCGGAGGGTTATCTAGCTCGGTTCTCGGTTAAAAGACTGAGTGACAGCATATATCTAACACGACTATGGCTTGTGTTTTTCCAACTGATGTCATACAATTTTATGGTTCGAAATTACAAGATTTGCCGCTCTCTCTTTGCTCGCTCAGCAGAAATAAAAAAAATATCCACAGGAATACAAAACAGGAGAGTGTATAATTAAAGTGCTATATTTGCTTCCTATTTTATTCAATTTATACCAGCTGTTTGTTCGATTCGCCACTCTCCAAGGTTTGTAGTAAAAAAGACGGGTTTTTTGTGTATTTTTATGTGTAAAGAAATGCCTGTTTTGGTGCACCTTTTATTGAGTTTCACTTTGTTCTTTTTTTTTTAGTTTAGTCGAATGTAAGTATTTATTATATATGTGGTATACCGGGAGCTTTGAGATTGTTAGACAAAATTTCTACTTATCATGAAAGACTTATCATGAACAAAAAATGTATTCGAAAAAACGGGAATTTTAAAATACAACTTATTTAGCTACTTAAAAAAAAAAAACCTTTCCTTCCAGTAGCAACTTTAATATCTTGATGTTTATTGGGAAATACAAAGGCTCTCTCAGCTCAGCATGAGCGGTTGAATGCGGTCAGGTACATATGTATATTTGTACATATACTTTATATAAATTATATAAGTAAGCGTTTTGGTCTCTATTTTTTCATGCAATATTATTTGATTTGATGTCTGTCCACTTGTCCACTTATTCTAAGTCCTTTTTTCTTTTCCCCAAACATTCCTACGAGTATGTACATATGCTGACCGCCACAATACATTCAAGTGGATGCCACAGAATATGTTATGTTATTTGTTTTTTGCTTTTTCTACGCTTTTTGTTGTTGTTTTTGCTCTTTCATTATGGATGCCATTGGAGCTTATTGAATTCTCTCAGTTACCGTGGTTTTGCGTTCAACATTTGCTCTGTCTACCTATACACATACAGGCGTACACATTGAAACACACATGGAGACACCGGAAAGCTATTGATTTGTTTTTGCTGTTATTTGTTTTAGTTATTGGCATCTTCAATGGTTCAGTGTTTGCTTAATGGCAGTTTTTTGTTTTTTTTTTTTGTCGCCCAGCACTGTAAGTTTATGAGTTAATTGATGTTCAATTTGGTAAGCTAAGGTGTTTGTGTTGCATACATGGTGCCGTGAGCGTGTGTGTATGTTTGTGCCTCCGCATGGATACCTAAGGGTGTGCACGGAGCGTTGAGTTATTACGAAGAGTGAAATTAAGTTGAAGTTTGGTTAATTAACTTTCAATGTGTAGGATATTAAAGAGATTGAGTGGTTTATTGAAAGCGAGTTATTTACCAAGGATTATTTTTGGTTTAGATAAATAGTAAAATGAGGCGAGTTATTTGATTTCAGCGTGAATCATCGTGGTATTAGTTGGGCTATTTGGAATTTTGGTGTTGGTGTTATTTTTTTTCTAGTTGTTGAATCATAACCTTAATATATTGGTTTGGTCGACTATAAAAAAGATAGTTTGGTACAAAACTGAGGTTAGTTTTGATACTTTTGCTTGACCATTGTATGATTAAGGGTGTCTAAGTTGATCCCCTCAAAAACTTCGTTACACGTAGATTAAATTTAAATTACGGCAAACAGAAAAATAATAAACATTTGATTTTATGGGTCCATATTTATTTATACAGATTTCATAGGTCCACAAACATACATTTTTTGAGATAGAATAATGCGTATTTCAAAGGTAAAGCTGCATTATACATTTTTAAAGGCAATGGAAACTAATCTTTTAGTAGTATTAAGCGATCGAAGTTTTATCGCTCTCAATGCAAAATTTCAAAGCCGATTATAGCCGAGAATAGTAGTAGATTGTAGAAGCTATTCGGAAGATTAATTAAAAGCTTTCAAATTTGATATGTTTGTACCCCTTTTAGCGAATATATAACCGAAAAGCTTTACTTGCTTTCATCTCTGTGTCAATTGAGAATATTTTGAGCAAACTTTGGCAGTGAAAAGGTTTAATGAGGCAACAAAAAAGTTTCGGTAGCATGATATCCATTTGACAGTTGAGTAGGCAGCCATCTTACAGTTGCCTTATGAGATACCTTTGACAGTTACTATCTGACATGCAACTGACAGTTGTTTTATCTGTTTGACATTTACCATCTAAAATTCATCCGCAGCTGCCATCTCTTGAATCCAAGGCCCCATCTCTTGCTAATTCAGCTGTTGATTGCTTTTATTTATTTGATTTTATTCTAAAGCCATACTAGAGCGTTCTGGTCCTCAGCACTATATTATCAAGTGACTTTTAGTCCAACCATCTTCAATCTAGAAAGTTCCCCTTCAAAGTTTCAAAACAGTCTTATCGTTCACGGAAACCGTCACCATAACTTCCATAACTTACTAACTCTTCGCCACTTTTAGATATAATGTCCTATGATATGTATGAAAGCGATCTTCTAAGGGAAATTAAATTCTAAATATTGCCTTTAATAGTCTTAAAGTTTATCTATACCAAATTTTGATACAGCCAAAAAAAAAAATTTGAATCGAAATTCTGTAATTACCGAAAAACGTTAAAGTAACTGTCTACCTTCTTGTAAGCCATCAGCTAATAAGATCTCGTCTGCAATAATTAGAAGCAGCACAAAAAAATATTAACCTTTTCCCCATTGAATTTGATTTTCCCTAAAGTTAATTTTCATTTTCTTCATTACGGCCAACCACTTCCTGTGATTGGGGGCAAAAAGTTTACACAAACACCACCAAAATTCCAAATACTCGATCCACAAGTCGCACAAGCAGGCGGGTGAGCGCCAAAATTAGAGGCGTGCGGCAAAAGTAAACATACAAAAGCATAGGGAAATGGTGAAAAGCTAAGCGGCGGCTGAGACCAGAAATGCCGCTAAATGTTTATTTAACATAAAGAAATTGCGAATGAAGTTGAAGCGGCAAGGAAAGAAAAACCAACAGTGAAAACGTGTACGAGCGTAGATTATTTTACCCAAAGAGGGCACGAGGGCCGAAGCATGAAGGCATGAAGGCATGAAGGCATGAGCGGGTTAGACGCGTTTGCCTAGCACAGCTGCCGGCTGCACAGTTGTGAGACAGTTGGAAAATGAATTACGCAATTGCCGTCTGTTGGAATACCTTGCTGCACAGAGAATTACCTTGGCGACTGCGGAACGACAGCACTTGGGCCGCGCTTGCACAACCCTCTTGCTCGCCGTTTTCTTCACCAATCATTTTTTATTGCCTTAGGCCCCACCGGTCGCCCAGTGGTTTTGTGGTCATTAAATGTGCAGCGCCTGAGCCGCTGAGATTTTCACATCCTTCATTGCACGGCGCGAGCGTTCGCCAGCAGCCAACACGTCAGCGCCGGCCACATGCCACACAGCATAGCAAGTAAAAATGAAATGTGTTGTGTAATTAAGCTAGTGAAATTGCTAAATTATTATATGTAACTATCGTTGTGGTTGTCGCTCATTTTTCTGTCTGCCTCCGGAGCGGCTGGTGGGAATGCTTAATGTTGCAATGGCGGAAAAGACAATAAAAACAGACATCCGCAAAGGTGCAACGCAAGTACAGCAGTCGGAAGTTAAGTGAGGATGAGTGCATAAGTATGTGGTTGTGCATTTGAAAAATTCCTAGCGATTGCAAGATGCCACATGGCGTATAACCAACTCCACTCGCAAAGCTGCCGAGTTAATGAGGCGTTAAAATGGAAGCTATTGCGCGCTTCGGCGTTGCAATGGTGATTTTGCAACACTTTTTTGTGCACAAAGCGATTGCCACATGCGGCACGTATTCGTGCACCTGTGCCTGAGCCGCCGGTTGGCCGGCTGAGAAGACGACCGTCTCGTTTAATGACGAAATTATTATAAATATGCGTGAGATAATCGCGTGCGCGACTCGCTCTCCTCTTCTCTCTCTCCCCCTTTTCTCACTCCTTCTCTCTCTTTCAAGTATAATGTTGTCTCAGTCCACCCCACCCGTACAGCAACTTTTTTGAGGCGCTCATTTTGTTTACCTTCCTGCATACTTTTTCACTACAGCGTTCTTCAACTCGGTTATTCGTATTTTGGTTGTTTCTTCCGTGTTTTATTTGTTTCCATGCGAGTATTTGTTTACTTTCCTGTGTTTTCTGTTATAAAAACAAGGCTGTAAAATTAAACCGCTATAAATTTTGCTCAATTTCATTTCATTTGTTTTTTCGTTAATATTCTTCACTCTGGCCTTCTCTTGGCTCACTTTCCCGCTGCGCGTCGTGTCTCACGTGATGTATTTGTTAATTTTATGTAAATTGCTGTGGCAACAGCTGCGCCAAATTAACCATGGCAAACTTACTGTTATACTTGCAACTGCTTGTGGCAGCATTTCCTTATCGTTTTGCTTTTTATGCTATTAGATTTTTTTGCGTGTGTTTTTGTTGTTGTTTCACACAATTTCCTGCAGCAGCGATAAAGTTGTTAATTTACAAATAAAAATTGTTGCCTAAATCTATTGGCGTTAATGTCTTTATGTCTGTTGTATGAACTTGCCACGTGGATGATGTAAATAAAATGTTGATTTACATATTGGAAAAGTAAAAGTGAGTCGTTTGAGAATATGCTGCTTGCTGAACTTCTTTCATTGTTTACTTAGAAATGCTTGCAACAAAGCAGCATTTCTGCACTCCTTGAACTTTAAGGAGAGTCTCGAACCGATTTCTAGTATATTCTACTCTAGCTAACTTTAATACTAATATTGGTAAGTTGAAAGTAAGGCACATAATAAAAGGAAGCCCGTCTTTCTATACGAATTATCATTTATTTTCGAATCAGTTTTATATATTCTTCATAAAAACTGATCCAAGCAAGCAACTAACCGACTAACCAGAAAATGCTGACGTAGTTTAAGGTAACTCGGAGAGTGGAACTTTCACGATTTATATGTGGCCTTGACAACGTAATGTCTGTAGCTAAAAGACTGCCCATTTTCGAAAAGGGTTAGATTAGCGTTGGAATTTTTTAATTACCTTGCCAATGAAACATTTGTAGAAGTCCAACGGTCAGTTTTTTTTCTAATTCATTGATCATCAATTATTTGATTCATAAACCATCGATTGGCAAATCCACGTAGATAAATATGTATGTATGGACTATTAGAAACAACTATTAAAAGCTTTAAATCTCACATAGATAACCCAGCTATTAATTATAAATGACGAAGCATAGAGTTATTCACAATTTGGGGCTTCTTTTGTCTTTTTCAAAAGTTGTCTCTGAAGTTTTCTTCTTCTTTACTTGAAAAACAAATCGTTCGTTTCATACAAGCAATGTTTCTAACTGATCTTAATAACGGCAGATCGTCATTGCTTTTGTGTAAATTATAGAAAATTCATGTCTTCTTCTATATTTTCTTGGGCAGCCTCGTAAAGTAGGGTTATGTTTTTTCACGAAAAGAAGATCATACTTTGATAGTTAAAGACAAGTTCTTTGTGATGTCAAATGTTACTGAAGTTTCGCTTACACCTCATGTTTCGACAATGCGCCTTGGACCCTTTAAACTTTTTTTTCGAAAAGTCTATTGTTTTCGATTCCAGCTAGACTGCACCTAAATGAATAAAGTTGTGAAAAGGTGCAAGGTTCTCCAATAGCCTCGGCAATTGGTATGCGGCAATATTTTTAGCTTCAGCACATGGACGCCCATCGGACAAAGGCCTGTTAAAACCCAAACAGCTAGGGAAAGGCGAGACTTGATAAGCGCTCGAAGCTTAACTTGCTACCCCGCAAGCTCTGAAGGTTGATCAGGGTAGACCAAACTCTTGCGTGACTCAACCGTCTACCCGATTTTAAAATGTAGTAAAAATTATGTCATGGGGTTTAAATTCCATGCAACTTGAAACTGAGCAATGGCTGGGTTAAGGGATTTCAGGAACCCAATCTATCTCAGCGCTTATTAGGCTTTTTTTTGGATATAAAGAGTCAGTTATTGATATTTTAGTCGCGATTAGCTTTGAAATAAAGGGCCATTTAAAGCAGTAATGATGAAACGATTCGATTTAGCTGATAGTTTTATTGGAAATTGTTATTTGCCACTACAAATGATTCTCCTTCGCGCAGTTCCACTCTAATAAGCGCATATAAATTCTTCTACTTCCTTTACTTGCGACCCAAATGCTTGTTGTACACTGTCATTACATCGATGCATACTTAATTACTTGCAACATTCTACATTTAGCTGCAACTCTCCCTACGTGGCACGAGCAAAATTGTAATGATCCCCAAATTAAGTGTTGATTATCATCCTCGCCCATTAAAATCTCTGTGAAAACTTTAATTTTTGATATCCCCCAAACGATGGTGGGCAAGACAGCTGATGTTGATAACGGCAAATTAACACAATGCAGCGGCAACAAGCGCGAACGCGTGGCAGCAACAACAGCAAAAACAAATAAACTAAAAGTTGGTGTGCAAAAAATTTATACAAATATATATACATATGTGTGTGTAAGCGAATGTATGTGTGCAGTATAAAACTAAACGCGCAACTTATGGCAACAAGGAGCGAAGCATAATGCAACTAAAAGCACAAACATACTTACAAAATATATATATATATATCTATGTATATATGAAGGATTGTGTGCAGGGTCCTTAGCGTTAGTGGCAGCATAGTGCCAGTCAGCCAACTAGTCAACAATCAAGCAGCAGACTTTTGGCCAAATTTTATTAAGTGCTGAGTGGGCTGTGTGTAGGGGGAAAGCGCTACGAGGGGCAGTGTTGAAAGTTTAGGAATGTTGGCGAAAATTCCAAAGGTCTCCGTTTGCATTGTGCGTATGTGTATATATATATATATATAAGAGAATGTGTTGGTGTGAGTAATAGGAGCCTGTTGCTTTACTATTTGTGTGTGGTGTTTGGTGTATAAGCAAGTGGCAAGCATGGAAGGTTTGTAAGAGGAGCATTTGGAGCACTAAAGACGACGTTGTTTATATATATATATACATACATACATATGTAAGCAAGTATGTCTGCATATGCGGTTTGTTTTTGACGGCCAAGTGCGGTTGTTTTGACTGTGGCGCAACAACTAAAGTTTCACTCGCCAGCCGAGCGCTGATAGTGAAAGTGCAGCGACGCTGCAAGGACCAAAAACATGGTGTTTCTGTGTGTGTGTGTGTGTGTGTGTGTGTGTGTATATATGAACACATAATATTTGAGTGTAAATTTGAGTGCTGGCAAAAGCATAAAAGTGGCGGAAGTAAGTGCAAAAGTTTTCCACTAAAAAATTAGTTAAAACTGCAATGAAAGCAATGAGCGCCAACAAACCACCCACTCTTCCCCCCTTTTGCGAGAAATTGTAGACAACCAACTTAAAAGCACGCAAAGTTGCTGACGACATGTTGGTGTTGACATTAAACTGCGCATATATTTAGCGTGTGTGTGTGTGTGTAGTGGTGGAGTTGCAACGTCTAAGTGGCTGAGATTCAACTGAGCGCATAAAAGCGTTTTACTGCCACAAAAGTGTTGTTGTGGCTTTGCGATCGCGCGATGGTGGGTGCGTTGGCGCTTATTACTTGTGCTTTGATATGATGAAAATTAAGAAAATTGCCTGCATTGCTGGTTTGTTGCACGGTTGTGGGGATTTGTTGTTGTTTGTGGCACGAAAAAGTTTTTTATGTCATACACAATAAATGTACTAGGTATGTTGCAAGCAACTTTTCGTATGCCTCGAGACTTGTTAGCTAAATTGCTTGCTTGCGAATTGCTACCGGCTGGCGCTCATTAAACGGGGTTAACAAAAATTTTCGTCTCACACAAATGAAGTTTAGCTCTTCGATGGGGGCACACTTCGCGATAACGGAAGTTGAAAGTATTATATGTGGGGTTATGTGACAGAATAAGATAATCAGTAGCTGTGTTAATAGTTGGGTAACTCATTACCTTTTTAGACCAGCCAATTTCATTAGTTCGAATGTTGTGGCGAAGGTGACTTCCACAACTTTTTTTTAATTTTTCAGCAAAACAGTTGCTGAAGTACTCACTTAAATGATTGGTATTGACGTAAGGACGTATTGACGTAGTTTTTATATCCTCTAATTCATATTAAATATCTACCCAACGAGCCAGAAATGTGTCTTATCACTGAAAGTGATCTGATGGAAAAATGTTGTCGTAACTTTAATACACAGTATTCGAGTTTTGGAAATCCATTTCTGGCATTTTTGGACATTGTTGCAGAATAAATCTCGCATGGTAAATTGTCAATGTATACTGATTATATGTTTCAAACAAAATAGTTTACTTTGACAGCTGGTTTGACAGTTCTCCCTCTAGGAAATTGTATACCTTACAAAAATCAACCTATATCTTTCTCTTTCTGATTTGAGGTAAAGCTGTTTTATTCGCCTACCCTACCTACCCTAGATCTTGCTGACAGTTGTTTTTGGAATATCAGAAGTATTAATCCCATTAATTAGGGGCCATGGTATCATTAGGCCGTTTGTGGCCCCAAGTCATACTCAAATAAGCACCATTTAGCAGCTCGGTGAATTTGATGACTTGGATTAAATTGGAACTTTGGGAACATTAGAATGTTCTAGCATCTCTTCATTCTTCAGGCAAGCTCTGCATTCTGCGGAATCCATTTTCTTGATTCCAATAACGCAAAACTTGTTCTCATCGGAAAAAATAACCTTCTGCCAAAACTCTCGGCACTTATTTAAGTGCTCTTTCGCGAAAGCAATACGCTTTTGTCTATTGACTAGCGATATGAATGGCTTCTTGCGTGCGACATGACCATGATACCCAGCCTTTTTGAAAATTTTGCGGACGGTGCCAGTGTGAAGGGTCTTCTCAAAAATTTCCTTAACATTTTGAGCAATTTTGGATGCAGTAAGTCGAGTGTTTTGCTTCACACTTTGCAAAACGTTACGAATTTCATGCAGTGTTAATATTTTTGGCTTTCCTGGGCGGAGGCGAGATACAAAAACGCCGATATTTTTGTGACTAACAATCACTCTTTGTATGGAAGAATGTGAAATTTTTCCTTCTTCGAAGAGTTTAGCAACAATTTCGCTTTCAGAAGGGTTTATTTCTTCTCCTTTGGCCGATATTTCATATTATAATATTAAGAACGATTTGAGTGATACAAAAATCTTTTAAAATTGCTACTTTTACGAAAAAATAAATAAATTATAGCTTCCCGTCACTTTCACAATTGGTTATTAGGCGGGGAATTCCCATTTTAGTACTTGTACGCAGACTTTTTCTGCGGAGTGTACGTATTGAGAGGCCACCTCCAAAGTGTTCACATTTTTTGCTACAAAATATTTCACTAATGTGCGCAATGGCGCATTTAAACACATGTAAACCTCCTGCGGCGCTGCTCAGTGGCTGTGCAACCGAACATAACAAATTGGGCCTAAACTCAAAGTGGTGAAAAATATATATTCACAAGCGTGTACATACATATGTGCAAATTGGTCTACTAAACACATGCCGTGCTGCAAGCACGAACATGTAAATTGACAAACACTATTTTCACCCTGACATGCACATACAGAACAGCAAAAAAGAAAAAAAAAACAAAAACACAACAACAACAAGCATGCAATCGCTGACATATGTATGTGCGTTCCTAGAGGCGCATAGAACTTTTTAATGAACTACTCGTTTTCAAGTGTACCGTATACCCGTTTACCCATTTACGACGCCAGTATGCACATGCGCTCTTGCCCCGCACTGGATTGCGGCTGTCATGTTAATCTGATTTTAATAAACTGTGTTCAAACTTTTTAATCACCAACGAAAAATTTTAACTACTTCGTCAAACAGGCTGGCAGACATGCAGCCAATACTTCGATGTTGTTAATGCTTTTGCTGTTGTTGTTGTTGTTGTTGTTGTTCTTGTTTGGATTGTTGCTGTTGTTGATACGCTTGTGCGTATAATTCTGGCGTAAATCTCTTTACTTAGTTTGCCACACACTCATTCGCCAGCGCACGCACATACACGCACACACACACACACATAGACATACATACACATACAGATGTATACTAACGCCAGCGGCGTTTGCGGCAACTACGAGTATGCTGATATGCGCTTAAAAATGTCGAACATGTTGGCTGAATCAACGCCAGCGACACACACGGCAATTTACCGATACATACCAGTATGTACCTACAGGTATGTGGCAACTATAGGCAAAGTGAGTAAATGTCTGCATATATGCATACTAACTGTTATCCGCCGCGATTCTCGGTTTCGGCAATCACAACTCGTCCCTCTCGTGCGACAAACTGCTTGTTAATCCTGTTGTGCCAACTTTAATCCGCCGTTGTTTAAAAATTTGTTGCGTTAAGCTTCAAGAACGCGTACAACAAATAGAAAAAATGTTCAGTGGCAACACCTTTCACAAAAACAATAAAAGTATAAATTTCTCATGCTCACGACGAAAAAGCATGCAGACCATGTGACCCATGAAATTCCATGCTTGATGGCGTTTTTTAGTGGCACCCTTTATAGTGCCGAAGTCGCACTTTATTTTAAAAACAGTGCGAAAAAGTCGAAACTGTAGCCATTAAAAAGTCTGCTTTCTCGCATTGAACTTTTTTCGTTATTAATAGCATATGGCAGCGTTTAAGTGCATAAATCGATTGGTAAAATCGAAAGAGTAAAGTGTGAGATAATTGTGTGAGATAAATGGATTCCAAATTAAACTACTATACAGTTCTCGTTTCATTGTTTCAGTACGATTTTATAAGCGAAGTTGAAAAAAAAGTTGCCACAGTGTTGGCGCTAGAATGCCAGACATTATTTTTACAGCAGATAGAAAAGGTAGTCATGCTCCTCAAGGAAATAGTGAACAATATCTTACATAAGTCGTAAAGTTTCGTTCAACGGTTGCCTACTCCAAGTGCTGGCGGAAGCTAGTTTCAGGGAAAGAACTTGACCCGAACCGCTTCTTCTTCTTCTTAATTAGCACATCAACTGGCTAAGTGAGTTCGGTTGACTCTGCCATTTAGTATTTTGCAATTTACTAGCAATTTGAAAGCCGACGTGAAGTCAAGACCCTCTCTGCTTTGTCTTTCCTATTAAATAGTAGTTTTTCATACATTGATCTTTAAAAGTTAAGCACGTAAAGTTTTTCGCTCCATTTCAATGCTGGTTCATTTAAAATATCCATACATTTCTCGTGAAGTCGCTTACGCGAGGAAATGCTTAGAAGTTCATATCATCTCTGCTCTAATTTAATCCGTAGTTAGAACTAATCTTCAACAAACGTGAATAAGCATTTCAGAGCTATCGGATGAAACTCCATTTTTGTGAAAAATATGATGAATATTATTCAGGCTGTGTATTTGGCTCCGTATAAGTCAGATGACCACTAAAGATAATTAACCAAGCAGATGTCTAAAAGAAGCTGTTACGAACGAAAACATTAAAAAATTCACAAAATGTAGATAGCTATCAAGATAGCTGACACTCTAAAGATATCAAAGAATTTTGTTTGACACATAGCTAATGAAATTTTGGGTATGCTCCGTTTCCCATATTAAAGAACACGACAGCGAAATGGCATGAATTTGACTTCGAAATGCTTCCGCATCCATTCTATTATTTGGATCTGGCCCCCAACGATTTTTTCCTATTCTCAGACTCCAAAAGAATGCTCAAAAGAAAGCTGGCTAAAAAAAAATTTAGCGAAATATAAGCCTACAAAGACTACAAAAATGGTATCGAAAAATTGGAAGATCGGAAGTCCTTTCTTTATTCTCACGTTTTTTTGGAGCACACTTGAATTCCAATAGACAATAGTAAGTTTTTCATTGATCAGTTTTCTAGCTACGAGTTAACATACGCTTTAAGTCAATTACTCTTCGCTGTAGTTAAAATTTCAGATCGTGATCGGTCGAAACTGGCGGGTTTATTGTATTTAGAGAGGCTACTGCTATTAGCTCTTTATAACAAAATATTAATTCTATCGTCTTAATTTGGACTTCGCTATCTCATCCGTTTCTTTTATGTTTGGTTCTAGACAATAGATAGGTCTTGCGTAAACTAAGTATAATCTCCACTCTGGTTACCAGGTCTATTTATTTATTCATACTTACTACCTCATACATACTTCATACCTCTAACATTACGAAGATATCTTCTTTTTGTATTAATTATTCTTCGGAACTCACCGAATCCAATAACGCTTTGTTAAAAGTATATAAATAGTTAAGAAGGAGACCTCGATACTCTTTTTTGTACAATTTGCTTTTGATAGATCCCAAAAAGCACTTAAGGCACGATGGTGTTTTGAAAGTTGCTGAAAGCTGTAAACCAAAAATTAAGTGCTCGGACTTTCCATGTTCCATTGATTTGTTATTCCGTTGCGATTGTTATAAAAGATATCAGATCTCCTGCGAAATTTTGTGATATTTTTTTTTATAGAAGACTGCCAGTGGCTTTAAAATAAATACTCCTTGACAAACAAATCTCTAGCTTGTCATATGTGGGCTTGAGGCTGTGATGGACTTGTGAAACATACTTTCATGGAGGATTTCCACTAAAGCCCTTCTTTGCACTTATTTATTACTTTCCGTTTCTGAATGCAGGCATGGAGAATAATACTTATATATATATATACATATAGTTATAAATATTTCTTGATGAAATATTAAGCTGATGATGAAATATCATATTTTTTATGTTTTCGAAAGTTTTTTGTCTAACGAAGTTTTAATTTTCCGCCTTTTTATTTGAAATAACTTGTTACTTAATAATCCCAAACTTTAACCATTTAAAATTTCCCTTCTGTATTTAAAACACTGCAATAGCTCTATTATCTGGATATGTAAATAATTTCCAACTTGAATTTATGTAACTAACTAATGAATGAAATTAATTGCGCTTTGTGTGCATGAATTTTCGCTTAGAAACAAAATCACTGAGGTGTGACATCGAAAAAACCGGCGAACTAAATGTCGGCTGTGAGTGTGTGGCATGATTTGAATGTGTGCGCATTTAAAGCTTGCCACCTACAACAAATCCGATGAATCTCTGCACAGCAACCAGCATTTTTCTGTGGTGATTTGACTTTTCGCTAGCACACCGTCAACCACCACACACCGAGCACTCGGCGGCATCATGCGATTTGTAGAGCTTTTCAAATTGCTTTATTGCCAGCAACAGCAACTACATAAATATTTTGTCAGCTATACAGCCACCTACATACATGTGTATATGTATGTATATGTTGTTGCATATCATTCACCACTCACCTGTGCCAGCCACCGGACAAAAAATCCACAAAAATTTATTCAATTCATGTCCAACATGCGCCGCCATCAACTATCAGCATTGGCGAGCAGTGAGAAAATACGGCCAGTTGCCGGTGGCCAGTCAGCGGAACGTGCCACATATCAGTCAAAACAAAACAACCAAAAAATAGTTGATGGATGACTGGTTGAGCCAATGCAGCATGGACGCGCACACAGGCAAGGCAGCATTCAAACCAACATACATACAGACGCCCAGGAATTCCGTCAAAAATAAAGCATAATTGACAGCCGAAAGCAGCGAGAACCACAGTTGAAGTAGCAACAACAGCACTACACGCATCCTTGTCGGGTTGTGTACAGTTGTTGATCGTCGCATCTCTATTTGGAATAGTCAACTCAGTTATCACCCGTGGTAACCTGATAGTGAAACACGCCAGGCCCAGACACCTCGAGGGGCTGTGGAAAGCATGCTTTCAGGCGCTACACAACTACCTACCATATACTATATGGCCGATGTTGTGGCACGGCATGGCGGCGCACGTGGTTGCAACACGATTTGTTGGACTATCATTTCGTGCCA
Organism: Bactrocera minax; assembly: GCA_021498325.1. Lineage (NCBI taxonomy): Eukaryota > Metazoa > Arthropoda > Insecta > Diptera > Tephritidae > Bactrocera > Bactrocera minax. The sequence goes on from JAKEEE010000134.1 coordinate 22,948, forward strand.
AAATATTTTCATTACGTTCATTTCAGTTGATTTTCGCATTTGGGCGGCTGGCTGATGTTGCTGTTGTATTCGTTGTTGCCCACCATGCCATGTTAGCCATGTCGCTTTCCATGAGCTTTGTTGTTGTGGTACGCACAGCATTCATTTGTGTGACCACTGGAGATTTTTCAATGGCAACAGCAACAATAACAAATACTCACTTGCCTGGTTTCAGCTCGGTGTCTGTGGCTGTGGCTACCCGGCTGCCGTTGACTGCTGGAGGTGTTGATACCATTCGACAGGTATTAGCCATGCATAACTGCAATTACATGTGTACATACCAACAGTGGAATGTTGTGTAGGCTTTGGTCAAGTCGTGTGTTCTGTTGCACAGACATCTAAATCAAATCACAAACATTTGTTCATAATCGTTTTGTGCTTTCGAAGCGAATCGTTTTGGTTGATATTTATTGCTATCAATTGCTTGAATACACCGCTGGGGTCTTCTCGAAAGCCCAGATTCTAAAAGGGGTTGCCATATTTCTTTAGATTTTTAATCATTTCAAATTGTAAGCTCTATTTAATATAGGAATTTTTTAAGGTGTGTTTTTATACCAACATCTTTAGTACCTGAGGTCTAGTAAGAAGTGGTTATTAATGGTTATTAATGGTAATAAAAGAAATAGTTTTTAATGGTTCTGAGTCAAAAGATCGTCTGCTCCGAAGTGTCTTCCAACTAAACACCCCTCAATCATTCGAAATTTCTAAGTTATTCTAACCTAGGTGATACATTTCTTTTAAATTAGAACACTGAGAGCCCTGGCTGATATCTGATGCGAAGACTACCGAAGACTGAATGCTTGTACACGTAATACTCTAACGTTTCACTATCAATATATATCCTATATATATAGCACATACTGTGCATTCTGCCTTTTTCACCTTATAAAATTTTATGGCTACTATTATATTACTTAATTTTCTCTTTCGTAAAAATAGAAGCTTTGTGGTCCAAAACTACCCGCAAGTAAGTACTGTTACGCTTTGTATTATCTAAGTACCGATGAGTACCATTGCTTCATGCAGCTTTTGAAAGTACTGAACGGCCAGAGACCAACGATTTTACTGCCTTCCCGGCCGTATCAGAACGGGTCAACTCGGCTGCATTTTTGTTTTCTCCATTACCTATATGATTGGGTACCCAAATGATGTTTACTCAGCTTCCCACTAAGGTCTATTAATTGCTTCTTTTTTTAACCTTACGCATTGAGACTTCGCGTTGAGCCAGCGGATCTCTTAAACTGCTGCTTGGCTACCTACAGTACTCTTGGCTATACACAAAGTTAATGGATATCCTGGTCAAAGCTGAAGCCTTTCATAATCTGAAAGTTAAGCTGAATTAGAAAATTTCGGATAAAATCTTCGTATCCTGGATTTTTGATTTTAGAACAAATGTTTTATAACCGCTTCAGAAAACATTGAAAGAATTTATCTATCAAAACTATATTGAATGATATAATATTTTAGCTAAGCCATCTAGTCTTCCAACCTCAAACTTCAATGTTTCACGGATAACAGTTATTTGTTTTGGAGTTTTTATACAAGATATTGGTACTCTAGTCTCATGTTTATATATTTTTCACACAATTAAAAGAACAAATTAAGGCCGGTGTTTACTTTGGTAAACTTATTTAGGACTATTAGTTTGATTTGGTTCTGTTTAATTTTGTGTATGGTTCTTAACAGAGAGATAGCTATATAGATTATCTATGAATAATTTCCAGCACATCCCAAAATTCAATGCCAGATAGTTCACCCTTACTTATAAAAGAGTAAGAGCAAACATGCTTTAACTTTAATCTCCAGCATGTTACTATTGCAGTAGCAAATGCTTACCCAATTCTCCGGTTTTTATGGAAATTTTCTGAATTAAAAAAAAATAAATAAAATAAAATAAAAGATAAGTAAAAGAAGAAAAATATAAATACAAAACTCGGGTAACCCTACAATGCTTGCTCAGCATAGTTACAGCGAACTTACACGTTCTCGCACAACTTCAGCCAATATTCGACTCTTTCCCTGGAAGTGAATTCTCTGTAAGTAAATACATTTATGTAGGCACAAGCAGTATGATTCTATGTAAACAAAATTTTCCAAATGAATGCATTGCATAAATATGAGTACTGGCTTTGCGTACTGCTAGCAAAATGTTCAAATCCATGCGAGCCGCTAGATGCAAACATATGTGTGTAATCTCACTCTGAATATATTTGTATCGATAATTTTGCATTTAATGATTTGTTGTCATGTTACGGCTGCCGGTTATAAAATTGCAAATTCATTGCCGTTATTAGTGGCATTCTGTGGTAATATTCACATACTAACACCTGGAATTGATCATACCCACCGATTTAGTTACAAATGTACACAGTACAGTAGAAGAGTGAAAGAGAGGTACATAGAAGCGTACAAGTTTTGAAATATAAAATGCATATATAGTATTCTCTAGTCAGACGCTAATTCTCATCACTTGGTATGGGACGAGCGGTACTTTTCGGATTTGCCTAAATTACATACCAGATCTTGTGCAAGTACTCAACTGCTCTGCGCTGATATATATTATTGATATAGACTGATCTGTATATGATCGTGCAACTTTCAACAAGCGATAACTCGGTTATCTGTTGTTCGAAATGAAAAGAGAACCGAAGAGTTGAGACTTCATAATCATGCATCATGAAAAATCGGATATCCATGGGTACAAATGTCGCAAGACCCCCTCTTGGTTGTATTGTCGACCTTATTAAGTGGTTCAAGGAGGCTCGATTGGAACTAGGTCTTTTGAGGCCTTCAATTTTCATTAAATTTGCATCCTTAAAATCTTAGTAAGCTGGTTACATCTGGCTAATCTATATATATTTAAGATAGGAAGGCGGACTTATTGTAATTTGTTTGAAGAGAAAAAAATATGCCAAAAGAGAGTTTAATGATGAGCTATTATAACTCTGTATTCGAGTAGAAAACCAGTTTGCTTCAATTCAATCAATAGTCAGAGTAATGTTTGGAGAGTTAGGGGTCTGGTAATGCAAGTATTTATATAAATTAATTGCTCATCAATACCACTTTTGATGAAGTATGCATTATCAAAGGGCTCTTATCTTAACAAAATTGTTAAGAAGTAGGGAGAGTTCTCATTCCCCGACATTTGCGTTCTTCGTCTGTGATTTTATGTTTTTTCGAACACTCATGGGTATCAGACTTTAACGATATTCTAATAATATTGAGAAAAAGAGAATGTCAAGTTATTCAGAGATACTAACACCCACTTCACAATGAAGTAAAATTTCTGTATAGTTTGGATTCATATACATATGTATAAAGGTCCGTGGTTTTCCGCATAAAATTAACCCCAAATTCCCAGAAACATAGCAATTGAACTTCATAAAAATTTTCAGCATCGGACGATATTTGTTTCATTGTGCTTGTGTTGTGCTGAATTTCAATACGTGCTCAGTATTCGCGAGTAATGACAATTAATAAAGATAATTAGGATAACTGTTATGACGTCACAAAGAGAGCGTGATGTTTTCAAAATATACGAGTTTTAATATCACATATAATCATGCAGTTGTAAGCACATTCTAGTTAACCACGTTTAATCAAGCTTACAGTTAAGTGGCTTCCTTTCAACCGTATCATGCCATAGAAACGACCTCTAATACCAGCGATTACATTAAACTTCAATTCATTGAAATTAATCAATTCCAAAGTGGCCGCTGAATAAGTGCTTACAACTGCTGAATTATGACTTTATCAATACTTCTGCACTTTTAAGGTTACACAAAAGATAATAATATAGAATGATATTTTTAAAGCTGTACCAAAACTCAATTTTGTAAGAGATATTTCATCAAAAGAGTCGCAGTGTATGAATGAGTACACGTTTCTTTGTTGTATGAAGAGGGAAAAGCTTTAATTGAATGAATGAATGACGACTCAATGCCGCTGAATAAGCCATTGTTGCGCTTTTTATGGCAAAGTGCGTAAATGCCACTTTCAATGAATTGCGTTTTGTGAAAATGTTTACGTCGAAAGAGTGAATGGATTGAAGGTTAGCACATTGGTTGGTTGTAAATTAAGTATTAGGCGTGGAGAGTGAACTGCAACAACCTTACTCACAACTTCTTTGCGCGTTTTGGTGCAAAATATATCGCAACGACTTGTTGGCTGAGGCCAGTTTCCTTGGTGTTCGTTGGTTTTGTATATCTATATTATATTATATAATTCCTACTGTGATGGTGGCGCAAAATCTATGTTTTTTTTTATAAAAGAAAATATGATCTTTTTTAAGTCACCAAGCAGAGGCGCTGACGCCGACAGTTGCAGCACAAATTTGAACAATTATGAACAAACAAAGCAACAAACGAAAAGACTATAATAAAAGCAAACAATAACAACGGCAAGCACTAGTACAATTGTGGCGCATCAAAACAGAAATTGCTTGGATTAAGCCAAAGAAGATTTAAGCAACTGAGCCAGCCAAATTGCCTGTTCATACATACATACATACATTTCAGTCATTCGAAATCGATGAAATGCGATATGTGGCGGAGTGTTGAAGCATATATATATATATATGCTGTTACATATACATATATGTATATACGAATATTTCAAATAAAATGGAAATGACAGCTTATGCAATCATTTCAAATGAATATAAGCGAGCAACAGAGACTACTGCGGGATAAAGAAGACATTCAACGTGTTTCATGCTGCTTAAAAGATTTCATGTCATGCGTTTGTTGTAATCACCCACACACCCATAAAGAGGGAACTTTAGCTGTGAATTCAGCTCAGCTGAATTGTGCTCAATTGAGTTGAACAGCATGAAATAACTGATAACTTGCTATTTTAATAATAGTAAAAGCGATTATGAACGTAGTCCTTAAAAAAGATATTTTAAATAATTTTCCGTCATACAAGAAAGAAGTCATAATTTAATAGACTTTCGCTGAATTAACACAAAGTTCAGTGAATTTAATTAAACTTAACTGAGATTACTGTTTCCATAAGAGGTTATTATTACTCTAGTTTATACTGAATATTAAAATGCTTAGAATACGCATTAATTGAACCTTTAATTAGCTAGTCTGCATGGATCTTCTCGGAAGAACCTATTTAGAAGATTCATCTTTAAGTCATTTAAATTTTGACTGAATTTAGATTTATATTATAGAATTGAACCAAATTGTATTCCATATTTTTAAAATTTGAGTAGAGTTTTGCTAATAAAAATTTTTTCCAATAGAATTTGCCTTGGATTGAAATAACTATATAACAAATCAACATTAAAACATTTTAGCAACACTAAACCCATCTGAGCTATCGTAATAGACTTATTCAGCAACCAAACAGTGCGCTGAATCACAAACTTTTTAACTAAATTTAGCTATCATTAGTAAATTTCACAGATATTTAAATCATATATATTTAGCCCAAACAAATGTGCGCTGAATTATTCTCTGATCAACTGATAACTCATTTCTGTCATATTCTGTCATGTAACTAATCAGTGAGTTGAGAAATAAAAGCTTTAATCTACCAATTATCTTCACCACATGCAGCACATTTTTTGTATACTTTTATTAAGTTAATCTTGGCATGTCTTTACTTTTTACACTCAGTGTGCGTGTCTACTAATAATAAAGAGATCAACCAAATTGAAAATGTCAAAAAATTATAAAAGTGACGATATAATCAATGGCGCAGCGTTCTCTTATTTTCCTCTTGTTTAAATTTCACTGCTACTACAATGCGTCGGAAGAATGCGAGGTACCAACACACAAGCTTACAAATGCTTGCTGGCAATCATTTTCGTTGGTCTAAGTGGCCTGAATGACAGCAACTTCCTGAGCAAATATAATATTTTTGAAATTTTTTCTTCAGCTCCTTTTCATATACAATACATACTTCGATTTGGCTTTCGTCCTCACGCCTGCATTAGCTCGACTGGCTATGAATGCCCGCCAATTGTTTGCTCAATTTCTTTCACATTTGCCCTTGTCTGTCTTCGGCCATACAAACACATATGCAAGTAAGTTGGTGACTATGTATGTGAGTAGACATATTGATTTCGTAGCCACTTTTCCTTTGGAGGGCTTTCTCGAGCCTTCGCGTGCAAACTGACCAAATTGAAAATCAGGCGCCTGGTGCTCAGATTTCACACTCCACTTGGGTAACTTGGTTGGAATGCTGGGCAACTGCTTTCGACGCTTTTCCGCTCACTCGCGCTGCTAACTTCTCACTTTATTTATGCTCAGGCCTTTTCTTGCAATTCACAAGTCCACACACTTGCTATTTGGCACATACATACATGAAGGCATTCAACTTGCCACATACTCATACACGTCTCATCTCATTTGTTATCTTGTTAATGCTCCTCTCTTTACCGGACACACCAATTGTGTCCCGTTCAACATATATCTATTTGTGGTGTTGTTCGTGTGGCTCGTTTGCAACAAGTTTCCTTTTAGTGTTTTGAAAATTGAAACGCTTCAACAACAGCAACAACAATAGCAATTCCGACAACGACATACCCGTTTGTTGCGCAATTTGATAAAGATACCGTTTGGCACGCAGCCTCTCACATTACTACATAGTTCTAAGCACACACACACCCCCATACATTCACATTTTGTACTGTCCACTTGTGGGCAAGTCCACTTTTGGCTAGTCATGTGACATGGGACCTCAATGTATACACACTTTTGCGCATGTGCGTGTGCGCCCTCTTGTTTGTTGTCAACTTGTGGCGGAAATATTATACTAGTTGGATTGTCCGTTAAGACTTAAAGAAACATTGTATATGTATGTGACATATATATATTTATATGCACATGTTCGTGTGTTTTAAGGTACGCGTATCCTTGTGATTTTGACTCAAAGTATAACCTTTACTCTACAGCAATTTATTTGGAAGAACATTTCTGAGTATGTTATTATATAAAGGCACATTTTCCATGGCTTCTAAGTGAAGAGAAGTTGAAAACTTGTTGAAGTTGTTTATAGGGATAGAAAAGTTCGAAATAGGAATTGTTTCTGAAACGTATTATCTCAGGGAACCTAAATTATCTCTTAAAATGTGCATAGGTCTGTTTGAGAATACTGAGTTCTTCGATTACTTCCTATAATCTTCATAATTTAATTATTAAAAGTTATTTCAACTTGCCTTTGCTATAAAATTATTTGTTTTATATTAAATTATACTTATTCAGCAAGGAAAAGATGTGCTGAATAAGCATTCAACATTTTTAAAGAATTAAATAATTAAAAGCAATTAAACATTTAAACAATTAAACATTTTTCAGTTATTAATAATTTATTTAAAATTTGTTCATTCAGTTTACAACAGTGCCGCTGAATTGCACATAAACAGCTTGGCATCACATATCTCTCTTAAAGTCGGTTTATTGTCTACAAATCTAAGCTACATATATTCTCCAATTATTTTAGAAAGTTTGCGCTGAATTAGTGCTAATCGGCTTTCAGAACGTTCAGTTACTGAAATTCATGTTAAGCTTATACTTTCATACGCAAATTGTGTAATTCAGCTCAAAAAAGAGTCGAAAATAACCTGAACCATCTTTTCTATCATAAAATCATTTATATGGCTTACGAATTAGAATATTATTTACTAATAACTTATTTTTGGGTTAAGCTCAAACGTTCGTAAATCGGGGATCAGGCGGGCAAGGGCTAAAAACACTTAAAAAATTAATGACATTTGGAGGAATTGGTTAGTTAGCTAAACAAGCAATTATTCCTATTCCCTTTAAAAGCTTTTCATGTTTAGGTGAATCTATCTTTTTGAAGCATAACTTTTCTCTAAACCTTTTATCGATAACAACAATTTCAAATCAGAATTGCAAAAATCGCAGAAATGTTAAGCAAGTTAACTGAATCCGTGTGGGATGTTATGAAATTATAAGAAGTTGAGAACTCTTGCATATTAAAATTTTTTCTCCACTTACCACACTTACACACTCCAGCACATGTCGATTGCTGCAGGTTTATTAGTTACTAGTTAGATTTGTGCCCTAAACATGTGGTTTCATCCAAATAAGTGTGTGGGAACAGGCAGCAACGTTGAAGCTGGAAGTAAATGTACAATAGATACATTTTTAAATATTTTAATTTACGTTTGAGGAATTTATGCGAATATTCAATGTTAAAATTTTTTGAATTTGAAAAGCACCAAGACTTAGGAATATAATTGCTCATAAATTTTAAATAACAAAAAAAAAAAAATGTCTATCTTCTTTGGGGTAAACGCCATCACCATCGACTTAGGCTTAGAATGAAATAATTTTCGAATTTAGTTCGAATAATCAAACCTTTGACATGCGAGTATAACTTGCGCCAGATATGACGATTAGTGTGGTGGTTGTTGTTTTACTACTGTTGTTTACAACTTAAGCAGTTGGAACTACTGCGATGAAATTTTAGAAAATATTGAAAAATTATTAAGGTTGCCTGTTTCATCGAGTTTTTGAAGAGCACGAAACATTTAGCGGAGTTGTGAGTCTGGTTCACATCCATAAGGCACATAAATGCTTTAAACAAAAATTTTGACTTTTTGATGCTGATCTTGCAATTATTTCTTTACATTTTATTATATTTTAGGGATTTAAATACCTTTCATCTAAATCAAAATTAAGTTGAATGTAGGCTTCATACAAACCACCTTCCTATAAATATCTCATATTTGAGTTCAGAAAAAGTTGAGAGTTCTAAGAATATAGCAAGCTTGGCTTCAAGTTTTTTTTTCACAAAATCACCCTTAACTTGGAAAGCTGTCTGATGGTTGGAGTGAATGCTATTTTTGTGGGTGAAATATATACATGACTTTGATTTTAGGTAGGCTCTACATTTTTGTAGCTCCGGATTTTTTTATTATATTATTCGGCTTAAACAGCTCAAGTTTTCATCATAAATATGTGAGCTTTTTCTTAAAGCGCCGCAAAATTTTTTCTTTAACATTTTTAAAGATCTAAAGGCCTAATAAAAGCGTTTTCAGGCTTTAATATATTTAGATCGTACAGAATGAGTTCAATGCTTACATAAAAGGAGAGACTTACAGCTCGAAAAAAAAAACGATTTTATTCGATATTTCATGGTCAAATGAATATAAATGTGATTTGTACTTGCTTTTAATACGTACAAATGGAAATTCATATGCAAATAGATGGATATGAAAGTGTACTGCAGCGTAAAGCGAAAACTAAACTATATGTATATACTGTATATACTTATGAACACCTATATGCTATGTCTGCAAAATATAAGGTCATATGTTAATATAAATGGTGCTATGTATACAATGGTGCTATGTCAGTAATATTTACTGCGATATTTAATGCTCTCTTGCAAAGTGATTTTCTTGCAGATATACATGTTCCTTGACTACAAGAATGCTTGAGTAGTGCTAAAAATATGCTCCCTAAGCCAGCTTTGGATTGAAAAGTGTTAAAATAGTTACTTGAAAAGAACTTTACTCATATTCTCAATATTGCTATGTTAAACTTTTATTACTATTTCTATTTTTGGTTTTGTAATTTTCGAAGTATCGATCTCCACTAGAGGGATATTTATTAAAGACAAACGAAATGACACCTTTATCGAAAATAGTAAACATTTACAAAACTTCTAGAAAGAAGTAGTTCCACCTTGGGCCATTTACATACTCGAACTACCGTGGATCGAGCAGGGAAAATACATAGATAAATAATAAAAAATATATGCAATTGCGTACCAATAATGCTGTCTACCATTGAGCTCCTATTCGCTGAGCAGCTGAATGCTATACCTATCTACATAAATCTTTTAGCAGCACGTTCTTTTAATTTTTTCGTCACTGATTCTTTCTTTCCTCATCTGTTGCGTATACTTATTCATTTGCAGTTGTTGTTGTTGTTGTTGTGTATTTGTATTTCTACCATTGCTGGCTATGTCATACAGTCACCGCTGCATCGTTTCTATTCAACAAATTCAATTTATATTCATATTCAGGCACATCATTCGAGTCTATTATTTGTAGATTTACATACATACGTAATTTTGCCATCTTTCGCCTCGTGTTTTGCCTTCATATGCATGTGTATCTCTTTCACCCCGTAGCTGTGGTTGTATCTGGAGCAGTAAGCATTCTTTATGTAATCTCGTTTGCTATTTCTTTTTCGCTGTCTGCAGTTATTGCTACGCACAAGGCCGCTGATTGAGTTTAGTGGCGGAGATGTGTTAGTGTTTTGGTTATACTATATACACATTCATATATATATATATATATTATATATATATAACAGTTTTGCATAAAAGTGCCAGTTTTTCTGAGCTCCAATTTTCCTGGAGCCACTTTAACTATATATTCTTTAAAAACTTACTGAAAGTCAACATTTTCTGGGAATCTAGTGCTATGTTGTGAGAAGTTTCTTGAAAAAGTTCAGAAGAAGTTCTACTGTAGTCAAAAAGCTTTTATCAACTGCATTAAATGGGATTTTTTGAAATGAAAGTGACCATAGAAAGTAAATACCTTTCAAGATCATCATATAACTTTTTAAAATCTTCGCAAATTATTATGCTTCGAAGACTTTCGAAATGGATTAATTACCTTAATTCAACGATCATACTTTTTATTAAAGATTGGCTGAGTTTTACCTTCGTTTCGATGGTGTATTCCGAAATACATTCGAATTTACTTTCAAAGCTACAACACTCTACTATAGCTCTTCAACTGCCAGATAGAAGAAGAACACAAAATGGTGGAGGACAATATTTTTGGTATTAAAGATTTGACGATTGTAGGAACATTTTTAAATTTTTTAAGTATTTTATATGAACCTTACAAAACATTTTGTTCCGTGTTCAGACAAAATTCAAAAAACATCTTCAAAATTATTTTGCATGACTATTGAACGGAATAGCTGACACTCAACAGATATATTGTAGTTGTTGTATTGATTATCTGCCATCGAAGTCACTTAACGGCAGGTGCAGAAAACGAGCTGTTTCGACGGGGTCGGACCGTGGCGAAAGGGGTGTTAAGTGAGTTGATTTCAAGGGGCATGCAAAGAGATGGTTAGAGTCATGCGGGGACTCTTTGCAAGCTGTACGTAAATTTGGTATGTCGGGGTCAATTTTGGATAAGTAGGAGTTTATCTAGAACGAAGTTGCGCGAGGGTCAGTCTGAGGATCACTAACAAAGGAGCTTCTTAGATATATCGATCATGAAAATTTGGTTATGAGAAAGCTCTATGCTTTCCTGAGCTTGACTGGGCTTGCAATGAAGGCAATGCATCGCGGCACAAGGACGGAAAACGTTGGTAAAATTACAAGTATTGTACTTCGAATAGTTTCCGCATTCATTGGAAAGATATATAGCAAGAACGAAGTGGTAATCGCCGGAATCGGGGTCTATTTTAAAGCAACAGGCGAATTCTACTACTAAAATGATGTCGAAAAGTTGGAAGATCCCCATAATTGTTATATCGTTCTCGATAGCAACTACATTGAATGTTATTTATTCACTTAGCATTATACCGACTATCCTTTTTTCATTTCTGATTACTGTTATACTTTTCGAAACATCGCTTTTCGCTTGCTCTGATTTTTCTCTACAATATCTCTACAGTTGTTTTTATTGCTATTTATATTTGTGTTGAGCTTTTTCCCTTTTGCATTTCGAATTTGTCACGTTAACCAAATGTGGAGTGCAACAAATACGACGAAAATTCATTGAAAAAAATGGGAAAGCAGGTAAGGCATATTTACATAGCCACACACAGATTGGTGGCACAATCGCGTCAATGTTGGTGCTGCGGCAGCAAATCTCTCTGGCAGCGTACTAGCGCTTGTAACTGCACCTTTGGTGTATTATTGTTGTTGCTGTTGTTGTTGCCGCCACAGCACCGACTAAACTCTTCAGTAAGCTCCAAAAAGGATTCACCTACTCTGCTGATGCCACTTTCGGTGGCACTCAGCCGCCAAACCAAAGCAACACCAGCTCCAACAGGCAGACAGACAATCATAATAGAAGCAGCCAACCAAAGAACGAACCAAACAACCAAACAACCAAACAACCATTGTAACCAGCTTGCGTCACACCAACGTGCCACAGTTTAACACGTTGCACTTTAACACTCCACTTACAGGCAAATCAAATGAAATCACAGCGGAAGTGTAACCAAAGGTGAAATCCTATAAGCGCCAGTGTTAGCAGTGGCTCTGCACGCACACTCGAATGGGTGGGTGGGGGTATGTATATATGTATGTATGTGTGTGGCATTAACAGTTGAGTGCATACATATTCATGTGTATGTGTGAGTAACTCACTCGCTTGCATACACTATCATCTTTTTTGCATATGCGCGTGTATACTATATACTTTATGTATGTATGTGTGTGTATGCGAAATACAGTTATGAAGTTGTAAAATTGCAAAAATAAAATCATGAATTCTTTTATAATATTTTTAGGAGCATAAATGGAAGTGCAAATGCAGACCTACATGCTTCACACACATGCATATATACATACACACACATACATTCATACTCTCTACACATATATGAGAATTCATATGTTGTTGTAAAGTATTTGTGTTATTGCTGCAGATAGTGGTTGGTGGCTTCGTTGGTGCTGGTTGAATCCCATCCCCCCTCTCCCCCTCAATTGACGCTTAGCGGCTGCTGTGACCTGACATTTATTTGAATGTTTCATAAGCTCGCATGAGGTTAAGTGTATAAAAGCATTAAAAGTATATTTGCATGTAAATGCGGATGAGTATATAATAAAGCGGAGCGAAAAAAAAAATAAAGAAAAATAAAGAAATGCCAGAAATTATAATGGCAGCGAGACAAGCAGCCATTGTTGGGCAACTACTCGCACGACAATGGCCGTGAAGAAAATATCGCGAAGAGTGGTGCTTGGTGGGGGGGGGGGGATGATAAGGAATGGAAATTTCAAATGCTGTCGCTTAGCGTGTATTGCCATAGTCGCATTAATGCAATTTGCGCTTTCACAGCGCTGATGGTTCTAAAATTTTAAGCACTATGGGAATCTGATGGCATTTGTGTGTGTGTGCATGTGTGTGTGTATGTGTGCATGTGTGTTTGTAAAACTTCTAATTCCACAGCAGAAATTACATACTTTTCACACATACATATTATCTTATATTCTTATCTTATTGAATACATGCAAAATTGTGTCATTAGCTTAGACTATGAACTACTTGCAAGAACTGCAGATTGCTCACTTATTCACTCAGGAAACGGGCAGTGATTGAGAGCGAGCACTAAGTTCGAACTGAGTTCATTATTAGATTAAATAGATGCCATTTGAGGCATTAGTGTTGTCGAAATTATTATTGCTCATCATATTTGCTTCTAAATATTGACACCGAAAAGGACAGGCACGCTTTCAAGGTTTTTGGTAGTGGCTGTAAAATGTCCCGAACATAGAATGTGGCATATGAAAACTCTGGGTAGAGTTTCTCTCTGTAGAGGATTGGATTTTTTCTTGCAAATTGAATTTTGATTGAAAGAGAAGAGGATTAAGGCGAGCCACTTTAAAGTTGGATTGAAGCATTGAGAGAACTTATTGTGTAGGGGGGAACTTATATCGTTAACTAACTGCTGTTAAATTCGTTTTTACATATGTTTCCTTAGGCACTTTTTTGTCTAAGCTATTTCGAAAAAGAAGCCTACACTCGGTTAAAATTTCCTCCAAGGTATTTAGCCACCTTGACAACATTTTATTAGTTACATTTTCATTAAAGATTCTTTAGCGAGTTTTTAAGATCTTATATAATATATACAATTTATAGGTTTTTGTGTATATTCTTAAATGACCGGAGTGTTTTGCAGCTCAATAGACAATGCGAAGTTGTAATTGTGTCATAATATTCGCTTTTTTCGAAATCATATTGCTCAACGGAAGAATTGTTTGAATATGCATGTCATATATTCATTAAGATTCAAGGGTTCATTCACAATAGTGCCTTTTTGTTTTGCAATACTTCTGTTCAAGTCACTAATTCGATACAGTAGTCGAATTTGAGTTACTAATTTTCAGGCTTATAGTTATTTCCTATTAATAAAAGAAAACACCTAGAAGAGTATGTGAAATTATTATTTATTTCAGCGGCGGAGCGACATGTGTAATGCATATATGGCTTCAAGTTATATGCTGCGCTCTCATGTTGGAGTCTGAATGGAGCTGCTGTTAGGCCATTTATCAGAGAGAGAGCTAAGGAAAGTTGTGGAATAATTTATCTAAGTTCAGTACTATATGTTGTATTATATCAATTTTAACAATCTTAGAAAAGGTTTACTCATTCATCTAAAATATTGTCCGATCTGGGATATAAAACGGAGGTACATGTGGGAATAATTTATCCAGACAGCTCACATGTTGACCGATTTAGAAGAAATTATTCAGCCTAAAGTATAGAAATGCCCATATTTAGTCTATGAGGCTATATAGTATATGTATGAAACGATTTGACTTCTATAAAGATCAGCAGGCGTACTAATATTGTTTTTGTTTTATACACTCAAATATTTGTTTAATAAAGCATGAAAGAAAGAAACTCGATTTCGTTTTCCCAAAGCACACAATAAATTGCCAATGTTAGACTACATTGGCCTAAGTGGTTAGGTTAGTCTTGGCTGGAAACTTTTTTTGTCTTTCTTCTTTGAAATACGGTTGTAATTTTGCATGAATCAAATTGTCATTCGAAAAAAGTACAACGTTGAAGAGAAACCGCACTAAAGTCGCTTGAAACGGCGCAACCACGGGTATAACAAGTTTAATACCTTCAAATAGCCAAACAACACAGGCTGGTTGGCTGGCTGGCTGGCTGGCTGGCTGGTTGGTGTTGTTGTTGTACAAAAATATGCATGTGTGTGTGTGCGCGCGCTTATTTGCACAGTTATTGAAGCATAATTTTGCGATGAATGTGACATGCGTATGGTACAATGAACGCTTGCTTATGAGTATGAGTGAGTATCATATGCGTATGTATGTGTGTGTGTGTGTGGGCATATGAGAAACCCGCAAACGGCAAATGACATCTTCAGCTGTTGCTTGTTATTCATAACTGTTCGCTCCATTTCTTCACATATCCACACACACACACATGTATGTATGGGTGTGTGTGTGTATGTGCGTGCTTGTTTGTGCTGTGCTATGTGTTGTGCTTCTTTTTCATTTTGCGCATTTTTCGTTGTCACATTTTTATTTTGACACCATTCGCCGACCGCCTTGCCCCACATTCGCAACGTTTCCTCCCATTTTCGTGGCGAACGTGCCAATGTGCGGAAGTAATTTCAGCTTTCATTAGTATTGCTTGCCACTTACTTACGTGTGTGTGTGTGTGTGTGTGTGTGTGTGTGTGTGAGTGTTGGCATGCCACCGCTACCACGAATACGCCAAATTCCAACGAAGTGGATATTCCTTGTGTGTGCACTCGCGTACGTGCCACATTGGCACTTGAAGTGCCACATGTTTTCTTTCCTCTCATTTGTTGTTTGTATTTTATTTGTGCATTCACTTTTTTTCTATTTTCATTATTTTTTCTATTCTGTTGTTGTTGTTGTTGTTGTTTTTTTTTTTTTGCACAAAAATGTAAATAAATTAATGAGGAAGTGAAGATGTTGGCAAATAAACACCATCCAGCGCCGGGCGGCAGCGTCAATTCAAGGGCACGCACACACACACACACACACAAACCGCCGAGCGAGTATTGGCTGTTAAGGATGTGTTCTATGGCTATAATGGGTATCTAAGTGCAAATCTGTTTGTGTTAATATGTATGGGCGAGTGAATGAGTGAATGTTGGTAGGTGTGGCTGCTTGCCGCCTTGCGACGGATATGAATGCTGAGTGCACTGAAATGAACTGAAATTAAGCGACTTCCGTTACAATTTGCCAAGCCGTCTAGCCGTCTAGATGATGCGCCCAATAACGGTATGACCAACCAATATATTGCCAGCATATGTTTGTAAGTACTTAGGTAAGTGTGTGTGTGTATGTGTGTGTGCGTGTGTGTACATTTGCTTTAGTCTGTTGGGGCGCACTGGGTGGTGGGGGAAAGTCAATAAAATTATTTTCGGCATGTCATTGCTATTTTGAGAGCGAGCATTTTATTAAATTATTGTCACACACATTCTTCGCTTTATTGGTGTGTGTGTGTGTGTGTGTGTGTGTGCATGTGCATTTCGGTATTTGGCGGTTAGGAAACAAATTACTAATGGTTTTGAAATTCAATTAGTTTGTTGTTTTTGTTGTCCTGTTATAAAAAGGCGGGTCGAAATTGCTTTGGGGGACTAGAAACTAGTAATATCTAGGTAAAGAAATGAAAAGGTAGTACTCAAATGTAAGATTTTAATAGAATGAACTTCATAATATTAAAAAATTATACTTTTAACATAATTAATTGTGAAATTTAGCTGCATAGTTGTTGATAAGCACATATCATTTTAGATTTGTACGTGACCTACAACAGAGTAATCCTGTTTGAAAGAGTACCCTAAAAGTAGCTCTTGCAGATGACTAAGAGTAGCACTGCTAGTAAAGCGAGTTGCCTTTAGATACCCTCATTGTATTACATTATTTTAATTATAATTTAATTAAAATTAGATGAGATTTCTCTTCAGGAATGACCATCAAAGAATTCTTTTTTTAACTCGGTGTGGAAATTCATAACTTTTCGATGAGGAGCTTCGCACTCAACGCTCTCGGCCGGGTTGATGGAACTCTAAAACTTATGAACCTGTTTAAGCTATATACTGAGAGCAGGAGCTCGTACTTATCAAGGTCCCCACAATGACTTTGACTAATTTGTATTTAGTGTGGTACTCAGTGACGTCAGCGATTTTTCTAAAAAGTGAGAGGTTCATCGAAATTTTTTCTCAGAAAGATTTTCTACATCACAGAGTTAATGACTAATTTTCTTTATATATATGTATAAGTATGTCTAATAAGTCATGCTGAATTTTTAAAAATAACTGTATAGAAACCAATAGAGGGGGTCAGAGTTGATACTTTCTTAAAAAATTAAATATTGAAGTACAATGTTACTTTCAAGTCGTGTGTGTACCAAAACGGGAGGTATTTAAAAAAGGTTAAAAGTAAAACATTTTAAGACAGAGTTTCCGGCTGTATATAAAATTCGGTAAATTGAAGTTGTCATCTAACCAAATTAAAATCTTACCTACTTTAATAACAACTGGATATTTGAATGTTTGCAAGTGAATGTTTTGAAAGTGGAAGGCCTGATTCCAGGAAAATAAAAAAATATGACATTATAAAAAGGCTTTGGCAACTCTATTCGAGTGTATTTTTGCATGTTAAGAGCGATTTTTGCGGAAAGCTCTTAGTTGCGCTTACTTTTTCGTTCAAAAGAGGTATTTTTTGTAAACAAATTTAATAATTAAGCCAAAATTTTTGTACTATCACAGAAAATTTTTAAAAATCAAGGTCTGATTCCAAAAATTATGAATTTTATTATATTTGAACATAATATAATAACTACTTTTCTGATTTGTTTTAAAATTTCTCTTGGACGTAAATATGGTGTATTGTATATTTCTATCTATCTATCTGTACAATCTATGTATATATATATAATATATAAAATCTATATATAATCTATCTATACAATAAGATAGATTTCCAAGCGCATACCGCCACCTACAACTCTCACTAACGAATTCTCTCACCAACCGGCGAAGGAAAGAGAAATAACCAATGCGAAAGAAATGTAATCATAAAATTATAAAATCGATTATTTTTGATGCCGTCGCAGTCGCTAGAGACACGTCGCTAATAGTGCCAACACACACTTCACTTCAGCATACACACACACACACACACACACACACACATACATCCTTACTCAGTTAGCAATGCGTGTGAGTACGATGGGAGTGCAATGCATTGCTCCACAAGCAACTGGTACGTGTCATTACTATGGTAATAATTGCATTTATAGACGCATAAGCCAATATAGCGTTGGGAATTACAAATAGTAAAAAGGAAAACAAAAACGAAAAATCAAAAAAAAAAAAAAAAATTAAAAAAAGTAAATAATATTACCACGCTCACTTTTCGCTTTATGACGAAATATTTTAAATTGCGCTGCAAAAAAGCGTCAATTCACTTTCGAATGCTGCCAGAGCCAATCGGCCTTCCCATGCCATTATTGAGCATCAGTCCTCAATCGACCTTCCACGCCGCACTGCGCTCCGCTGCCCGGCCCCCCAGCTCAACACACAGCGGCACATTGATTTGAGCATCAACAGATGCCAATGCAATTTGCTGGCAAATACATCAACGCCGCATCGCTTATCCTCGTCTCGATTTGTTTGTTTGTTTGTTTGTTTATTTGTTTTGCTTGCTTGCTTGCTGCTGGTCGTCTGTGTGCCTGTGTGTCTGTGTGTCTGTCTGGACGTAGTGGGTGCGCAATCTGTTTCTGCGAATGCTGCATACATTTAGGCGTGTACGGTGTGCGAGAGAGTAGTAGTAAGTATGTGTAGTGTGTGTGTGTGTGTGTGTTAACTATCTTTATATGTCCTTCAAAATGCACATTTATTCATCTGTTTTGTTGTTGTACTTAGTCGCCCCTCTGCGTAGTCCCCCCTCAGTTCCAAGCCAAGTATTTGTCTAGTGGAGGAAGTGTGCTGCAAATGCCATGACGACATTAACGCGCCAGCTCCACAAATCTTCAGTATTTAGTTCCACGTTCTTTTTTGAGTTTTTTCTGTCCTTCTGCTTGATGTTCGTTGTTTTTGTTGTGATGTCAATTTCATAACGTTTTATTTATGAGTTCGTCTCGGCTTTTGTATTTATTACATTGATTTATATTCGATCGTCACGCGTCACTTTCCGTTACACTTTGATGTTGCGTTGACTCGAGGTTGGAGCGCGTGGGCGAAACAAAGCAATTATAACAGTAAATGCTTGTGCATAATGGGAGTAAAAGCAGGTTGTTGACTTAGATAATGTAATACAAAGGGCATTGCAGGTTTAATACAAAGGGGTAAGGGTAATACAAAGGTTGTTCAATATTTTTACCACATAATTCCGATATATATCTTGCGAACTATAGTTAATATTTTTCAGATCAAAAAAATCGCTTTATTTTTGGCAATAATTATTTCTCGAACCTAAAGATATGTTTTCATTATTGTAACAAAATAATCGGTCAACACTTTAATTTCTAAGATTTCGGTTTCTTATGGGGGTCTTCAAACGGATTTTTTGTATGCTTTCTTTATGCAGACTGCTAGTGATATGCTCTTCGAGGAAAAATGCGTAATTTTTCGTAAGTGGAGAGTTAAAAAATTTTAGCTTGATTTTAGTTTTAGTTTAGTATGGTGATGTTAAAAAGGTAGGGAAATTTTGTTGAACTAGACTGTCTGTAGGTTTTCTTGAATTTTTGAACATAATTATCTCGAAACAAGTTATAATAGAATGGTTAATGGTTGACCTCTGAAGTCTTAAAGAATTGATTTATAAGCATTTTTTTTGTTAACCTTCGTACTAATTGCACTACCATTGCATCACGAAATAGCGAAATTTTGTTTATAAAAATGTTGTAAAATAAAAAGCCGTTAAATTTTTTTAAAAATTTTAATATTTTCTAATTTTTGATTTTCAGTGCCTTAACGTCACCAGCATTATTCTAAAATCTGCTTTTTATTTTTTAAAATCGATTTTGCAATCGGTGGTAATCGATTCAACTAGGCAATGTTAACTTTATTAAGATGTAGCTTATACAATCATAGTTTTTAGGGATAGATTTTCTGTTTGATATTTACTTGGAATAATGTTACTTGGAAAAATATGTATTAAAATTAAATATGGCAAAGCTACAAGTCTAGGTTTTAGGTTTGATGACCGTTCAATAGTTCGAATCAAAGTGCTTTATAAATTTCGATGAGACATTGGAGCGCCGTAAACTAGTTGGAATAATAATTTATTTCAGTTATATAGTAAGCCTGGATATTTCCTTCATATGAAATCAATCTCCCATAATAAATTATTTACAAATATTTAAAGTTAATGTCGACTTTTAGCCTCATAATTTAAGTATAGATTTTGAACCAGTGAACCCCGACATGCATCTTGGCTAGGAAGTACATTTAAAAATATTTATGCATATATATTATAATATTTAAATAACTGCAATAAGCTTTTTACTATCTTTTAACGCTTTTGAAATATTTTTCTTTCTACTTTGTAATGCTGTTTGACAACCTAATTGTATGTAAAATATTAGATGAAGTTAGAACATTTATAAAATATTATATTGTTGTTCAAACAATCTCTCGCTGAGACTGTCTAATATCCATCCATATACATAGCTGTAGAATTTGAAACCTTTCTAAGTTTTTTGGCATACAGATTGAGCGTGGCTTTGTTGTGGATTATTAACTACAGGCATCTCAGTAATCTCGGCGTGAAAGAACCTCGCTTTGAATTCGTTTATAATAGCTATATATATATAAATCTGCTAATAGTAATTTGAAAGTACCCTCGATATGAAAAATTTGTTTTTAGTCATAGATACTTAAAATCACTTCAAATTTAACCCAAATAATTGAAGGAAAATTACATTTTACCTTTTCCGACAACTTTAATATCGCTCTCAAAATAGACTCTTTTTGAGTTAATATAAGCTTTCTATTTCCATTTATGGCTTGAATCGAGGCAGAATTTCTACTTTGAATTCTGCTTCGACTAATTCGCTCATCAATTTATAGATATTTTTATCTTCAATTTTAGTATTCCTGCAAATTTCCTAATTTCAGTTCAAGTAATTATGTTTCAGGTATTAATTGTGTCGATACCCAGATAAAAATCGAGTTAGTTGCTCCTAGCTAATTTCGAATTTTATATTCTCAGTCTTACTTCATTTATTCATCTAATTTTTCGACAAGCATTTTAGCATAATTTAACACTTGCTTTTGATTACTATTTAAAAAACTTTTTGGCAAAGGTAATCACTAGAGTTATCTTTGATTTTTGATCATCTCGGGATTAAAATTTGTCTAATCGGCAAATTATTTTAATAAAAAATATTTTAGTGCTTATGAAGCGCTGTAAGTTGTTAAGTTTTTATACCTGGACATATATTTTATTCATGCTAAAAGTGAAGCAATTTTTTTATGCCACCACCAGCGGTTACGTATACGCCATGTCCTCTCAAATGGTTCACAGAAGCACATTAAAATAAGCAATAACGGCATTTCGTGCAATACTTCGCATAATAATATGCCTGCATGCAATTTTTAGTGCACATATGAGCTTTATAAATTATATACCTTATAAGCTCTTATATATATAATATTAAAAATATATATATATAAATATATGGGCATATCGGTATGTAGGTGTTATGTGCTCGTTCCCCCTTTACGCAACCTGTTTGAAATGACATAGCGGTTATGAAAATGCGTTATAAAAATCTTATTATCACACCATTATGCCACTCACTACACTTGCTTATTATTATTGTTATTGTTATTATGGTGAATGTGATGAAGATAAAGAAGTTCAGCTTTTAAGAAAAATGCTGTTAAGAGACACGGCGAAATAAATAAGAATTTGGTATGTATGTGTATATGAATGTGTGTGCGTGTATATGTATGGATGTGCATTTACAAAAGTTGTATGAACGTTAAGCAAAACAGTGGTGGTTGCCTGTAATCAAAAGTAATAGTGCGTAGCATGGGCACAGAGAGCACATTAAGTGGACTTTTTCTTCAAAGAACTGCCGAGTTGGCATACACGGCGAAGTTAACTTGCCGCAAGCGGCATTTCACTTTTATGATTTCTTTGCATGAAATTCGGGTAGCTTTCTTTTTTAGTGTATTTCCTCATTTTAAGGCAATTTCAAGTTCCTCATATTTGTCATTTTATGCGCTTCCAAAGCTGTTGTGGGGGTTTCCATGCTTTTGCAATATTCTTTTTAAAGTTTTTTTTTTAAATATGTATTTCCACCATGCCACGCTAATCATATGTTTTGCAAGTCAATTACATATCTACATTTACTTCGGCATATTGCCACTATAATATGAGTGTCTGTGTGCCACTTGTGCGTCTGACACATGTTGACTACGTGCGCTCCGCTTATGTTTCCACGTCATATTGCTCTCCGCCAACACATCACATATGGTTTTATGATGTCACATTTGCATTTATCAAATGAATATTCAAATGCAGACAAATATGCGCTCGAACTCCATGTGGAAGCATCGAAAAATGTCATAAATTTATATGGCATTTAGTAGCGTGAGCTGTCTAACACGACACATAAATGCGCTCGTGTGCTACGCTGCGCCAAATGATTACGTAAATATGCATTTGTGTGCGTATATTGAAGTATTTTCAACTTTTTTACACGCCAATGGCTATTGCCACCAACTCAGCGGGGCTACATTTATATACTGATATGCTAATTGAGTGCATTATTGGCCCACATATCGCTGATAATACTTGAAAATTTATATTAAATAATAAGCATAGATATATATATATAATGCACATATATATTATATTACATTGTACATATGTATATGCGTGTATGTGTGTCTTTCATATTTGAACTTTTCCGCTCAATTAAGCTGTTTAAGCGCCACCTTCCATTGAATGGCTATTGGTCTGACGTGGCAGCGTTTGCTGGCGGCAGTTTAAATATTTTAATTCAATTAAATTATTACAAGTGTCATTAAACATGTGCAACATGCTGTGCCGGGCAATACAAGTTGCATAAATACTGTGGCAGAACATGTGTAAGTACTTGGGAGCGCATAAGTTAATATGCAAATGTATATATGTATGTTTTATATGCATGCTTGTTTGGAAATATATATGTACATATATATTTATTTTTGCAGTAAATTATTGGCAAGAACTTGAGTGGTAAATATTAGTGATGCAGATGCTTGTAGGAATATGGAAATTGCATTGTAGATTTCGTTCGGATTATTACTACATTTACATATGTACATATAGTTATAAGAAATTTGCTTTAAAAAGGCAAAACACTTTTACTCGATGTTTTGGAAATATCCTTTAAATGTCAAACACATCCACTACTTTGCCTTTTTTCACGTTATAGTGTATCCAACTTTGAGGAGGGAGCTGTGCGACTTCGGTTTATAGTGCTCTCAATAAGTTTTTTGTTACTTAGACTATACTACTCAGTTCTTCTGTGATAAATCAGTGTAATACATGGTAATATCTCTCTGTGGTCGAAATTATTTGAAATTGGAATAAAATTCAAAAATCCAGTGGTCAAGAACTCATCTACATGGAAAGAAAATTAAATAAAATTCGATCTGAATATCTAACACTCTAGCTTACTCTGAAAAAAATCTTGTGATCCTTTTCATTCAAGTTTTACATCAAAAAGTATGGAATTGCTAACTTCGGGAGCAACATAGCATCATATACTCTAGCAAATTGTCAGATTTAAAGGTTCTTATGGGTAGTTCAGGGACCCATGCCAATAGTTTTCTATGATGTGAAATTAATCGGAATAACGAAAAGCCAAATATTACTTATACCGGGGCTTGGATAAGTACTGAACCAATTTTATCCACTTTTGTGCCAGATCACATTTCTTCAGAGAAAAATATTTAGATGGTTTCATTAGGATATCTTACAAATTAACTGGTATTTGTGATATAAACTCAGCTATAGATACTAAGGTCTTAATATTCCCTATCTGCGGACTTGAAAAGTTATACTCCGATTTCGACTTTTTTTTTTTTAGATGTGAATTGACATACATCAAAGGCATCATTTGTGTTGAGTTTTATACTTATATCTTCCTTAATATAAATATTTCATATCATATTTCACCGATTAATTTTGAAAAACCAGTTAATAGACAATCTAGTCTCAAAACGCTGTATAGCTTCAGAATTATGGAAGCTTTGCAGAAATATATTTGCTTATCAAGCACTTAATTAAATTTCTCCAAATTTTCCAAAGTCCCTAGTTAGTCATGTCAAATATAAGGGACCGAATTATGAACGAAGTAGTATTCCAAAGGTTACTCCAGGTGATTGCATAAATTTCTGATGCGGTATCGACTATTCACATCTGTGCGCCCAATATTCCTAGCATGCATGCAACATTCATATTTCTGGCAACATCATGACCGGTTAAATTGTAAACGCCGGGGCAAGTTCAAATATTCATATTGCAAAAGTCTGCAGTTATTTTGCAAGTTTATTGCACTTACACATACATACATATAATGAAGAACACTATATATGCATATATGTAATTGTTTATATATGTGTACATATATCCATATATCTATTGTGATTGCAATGATAAGACCAACAGTTACACTTACGCAGAGGAGTATATACGTATATTTATGGATATGCTACATTTATTTGCTTATACTAAAGCAAGTTGTTGTTTATTAAAAGCCACAAAGCCGGTCAATTAGTTTGGAGTCAAGCTGCAAACAGCGGGAGGAGTGTCAAATTAATGTTTGCAAATGTGTAGACAATAAACTGTTGTAGATTTTGTCGCAAACTGATTTGGAAAGTGGAAGGCAAGAGCATAAAAGACCTTATGGAAATATTTATACTCGCCACAAAGATATGCATATGTGAGAAATATGCAATGACCTCAAAGTGGGCAGCTGCCCTTCAAGGATTTTCACTTTCATTATATACTTTACTTTCATATAATGATTTTTGTATTAAATTTTATCTTTCAAAATTCCAAGTTGCAAGGAATGTTGTCAATTTTTTGCTTTTTCCGCAATTGACGAGTATTTTCTTTTGGGCATATCTATTGTTGCTCTCTATTAATGAGTATAAAGTATAACTGACTTAGAGGCACAAATATGTGCTTCCTGTTGAGCTATAATTAAGTGTACCCAGTTCACAGTACAATAATTCCCATAGAGTGGTCCGTCAAGTGGGACATCTTTCCCGCAATGAAAATCTGCTCAATAGTTTTTAGCGGAAGCCTTTTGAATCGTGCTTCGCATGCGCTTCGCTCTAACTTTGAAAACTTAAGCAAATAATAAGAATTTAATAAATCTCACTTTCACTTGCGAAAGTGAAAACCTTTCTTTACCGAAATTCATGAATTCTAAGCCAACTGCTGACAAATATTTCAATTCCTTTTGCCATTTCAGAAAATATATGCGAAACATGATAATACAGAAATGTAAAACCAAATATAAAATATAATATGAGTACACTAAAAAGTGAAAGAAAAGGCCAGCAGCTACGCAGACAGCTGGTTACATTACAACAATATCCAAAAAAGGGTGTTGCGCGAACATAAATAAAATTAGGGCATTACCACAATACATACCATATATGACTACTGACGGAGAAGATAGGAAATATACAAAAGCGCAGATTGATCAAAACGGCACTCACATTTGATATTATATTATATTTAGCCTAGAAACTCACATATGTATGTTTGTACGCAAGCACTCTTTCCGCAGCATACAGTTATGAAGAAAAGTGTGTGTTTCAAATAAAATATTAAAATTTCCATTTTGGTAAAAATTTCAAAATTTTTTTTTCTTATTTTCTTATTCCAGTTTGCATTTCAAATGATGCACATTTTTGGTTCAATTAGCCAAGGAACCCTTTTGTCGATACTTGGTTAGATTATAGAAACCTTTGAAAAGAACATATATAAAGAACACGTCCAATTTTTTTTTACTTCTATTAAAGTGTGCCGAGAATTAAATTTCTTTTTGTGTAATAGACTAGAAATATATGAAAGCATTTTCGGGAACACCTACGATATTCAGCTTGAATTCTATTGTTGGAGCACAATATTTTTAGGAACGCACTTCGATATGATTTTATTGCACAAGAATCATGAGCTGAACACTTTGATCGCCTGGCATCGAACATTTCTGTTACATTAGACTATTTTCTTTGATTATTTTCCTACAGTCGTCGAACAAGCAAGCGCTGACGAGACTAGTGTATGAATGAAAAAAAAAAACGATGCAAAGTTTGTATCTTAGAGTGAATGGATATTGTATATATTTATATAACATAATATATATTATATATACATATGTAATGGTATATATGGCCTATACGTCAAAAAAGGGGCACCTTAAATAATATATATAATCATGTAATAATATGCTATAATCAAAGAATACCAGAGCACGAAGACAGGTGAGAACGGTAAGAAGTGTAGAGTAAAAGTTGATAAATAAAGATATATAATCCCTCATCCAGTATATTCCACAATTTTATATTCCTGATATGCTTCACTTTCTCAAAGGCCTTGGGAAGTGGCTGTTGGTGATAAGAAATATTGTATTCGAAATTATTATATGCCATAGTAATTGCCGAATAATTTGTAATGAAATATTCAATGGCAACCTAATTTTTTGTACGAAACTGGTTTTTGTCAATGCTCTAACTGTGTATAGGCAATGTAAGATTTATTTGAGCATTTTTAAATAACAGACATGAAGAAAATCTTTGGGAACTCGAGAAATTTTACTTAATATGTGAGTTCGGTGTAGAGCATTTTGTGGAAACCCGATGTAAATTTCGAAACATTGCAAATGGCGTGTGATAAATAATGTGGGACTAAATGCATCCTAAAGCTTTCTGATTGAGCAGGTAGCTTACACTTTAAGATTTTAAGATATAAAATGGTTTAAACTTTCAATGAAATAGTGCAATGAATGCTATGCCACTGCATGGATATCCTCCAAGTGTTATATCGTATTCACCTCGTGGTGAATTATGCGTAAATTCAGGGTGGGGAGGGGAATTACAAGATTTGAAGCAATTATTTTTGAAGTACAAAATTTTTACATTTGGGGAAATTTAAAATTTAGAATTAATAAGGCTTTACTATTACTTTACTTCTGCAGACGCAAAATCGGCGAAATTTAGCTGAACTTTGAAAAGCTGATAACTGTCTCAGATATGCGCATAACTTTAAGAATTCTTCACATATATGCATGTGGGACTATGCTGCCGATATTTAGTATGTATGTATATGCAGAATACGAATTCGATGAATGCGATGATGTCTGCCTACCACCTACATTTTTTTTTTATATTTATTTTAACGAATTTGTTGTTGCTTTTGCGCCTTGCGCAGTCATACATACATACATACATACATATTTACATATGTAAAAGCGTAAACTTTTGCAGCTCTAACTAACCGTCATTCAGCTAATCTCCTTCTCTGCAAAATTGCAATAAACAGATGTGGGCCACGGGCATAACACAATGGCGAGGAATGTTCGAAAAGGATGCGCACAAAAATTCTAAATAAATCGATTTGCCCGTTACTTTGGTGGGTCATGGAAACCCGTGCGCAACAGCCGCAGCCACAGCCACAGCCTACGAGCAGCAAGAGTAGAGTGTAGGGCAGGAGAGATAACAGTCGGACGAAATGTGCGTTTTGCCAGCACTTAGTCAATTTTCGGCCGCTGCCATTTCAGGCGCACAAATTGCCAAAATGATGGAGAAAAAGTTAAAAAAAAGGGACAAAGTGAAACAAAGCTGCTAAAAATTGTTATTGTCTTTTATTTGTTTTTTTGGGTTTTTTTGTTTTTTTGTTTTGCAAAAAGTGGCAACTACAAATCCCTATAAACGGTGTTACCGAGCATTAAACGAAAGCAATTTCCGAATGAAATTGCAAAAAGCGAAGCGAAAAAATATTTGTTTTATGCGCCGAAAGCACTTTAAAGCCGAAAATGTTGCCAAAAATCCGCAACAAATTGATTGTGATCAAAGGTTTAATGTTTGTATAGGACTTTTAAAGATTTATGGCGCTGGCAGCAAGCGGTGCACAACTTGCCAGCTGCCATAATAACTGCTTCAGCTGACACACAACCCTATTTTCATAACACCACACACATGCTTGCACCACTACATGCAAATGGCAGCACAAACACTCACACAGTGGCGCACCGATTTGCTCCGGTTGTCGGTAATGGCAGTGAAAATTGTTATTTGCATATGTGAAATTAGACATTGAATTGAATTTGAGCAGAACAGCTGAAGAGGAAGCGCTAAAATTTCCAGTAAATAAATATAAAAAGGGAACGGAGAACAGAGAACGCGCAGAGAAATCAGAGAAAGGCGATTATATGAGTATGTGAAGGAAGCTGTAAAACTAAAAAGCCACCGCAACGGAAGCGGCAACGGCAACGGTAACGGTAACGGCAGCGGCAGCGGTAGCGGCAACAGGAAGCAGCAGCGTATGGGGAAAAAAGGATTCAAATCTTGTAGTAGCTTAAGGCTGATTTGCGTAATGAGTTTCCTGTACAAATACGTGCAAATAAATGGGCGTACAAATGCTGGTAATGTTCGCAGGCAGCATGGGTGTTTCGTTTTTGGAAAAGTCTGCCGCATCTGTATGCCTAAATCTATCGCTCTACATAATCGCTTTTGTTGCATAAGGGTACTCCCTATTGCTCAATAAAATGTCTGTTTCAATTTGTCGGGTATTATGTACCGTGCCCAAGAGCATTTCGAAAGGAACTTAAACTTTTTCTCTAATTGATAATGCCGAACTTCATTGTTTACAAGCTAATGAATCACGGGAGAGATTGATCTTGTGGGCATTATGTTTGATAATTGTGGTATCGGTATGGTGATTTCAGGTCATCAAACCTGCCGTGAAGAACCGTTGTCGTTATGAGATAGAGCTGAGAAATCGTCATCATGATTTGTTGTACTAGTTGGTAAGTTAGAGTTATTTCCTAAAGACCTGAAACGTTTTTAACCCAGGCTTTTTGTGTTCCGTCTCTATGAGATTTGACTGAATTATATGATTTAAGTCTAGCGAATCCTACTCTTTGTTAAAAACTTCAAAGGTTCAAAAAAGGCTTTTCATCAATTTTCCAACGCTCAGCGACAAGCTTTGTTTAAGGCAACCTTTCACAATTTGCTGTGCTATATAGGCAGAATATTGCATATTTATGTAACCATAGATATGTATGTTGTTTTGCTTTTTAAAGTCCCTCTGATACTTGAAAGCCTGGAGGCTAACATATCCGTACCCTTTCATTTCCCTTATATTAAATATCGGTTAAAATTTGTTTGAGCTGATGTCTTTAGGTTGTAGGCTTTTTAAGCTCTTTTAGTCCGAGGGTAAACTAGGAGAAAAATGCATTTATTTAAGTATTTCTTTCAGCTATCTAAAATATGTTTAACAAAACTTCAACAAAGTGAGACCACCCTAGTAATTTACACTGTTTATTTTCGGCAAATCTGCTTTGATTGGAGCAATTTTAAATGTATACCCCTTCACTTCATGCAAATACACGCTTACCATGGCACTCACATAAATGTATTCATATATATACTTGCAGTCAGATCAACTAGTTATAAATTACTTTGCAACTAGTGTCAACCACAACCGCAACTAGTCGGCTGAGTACCTTTTCCATTCAATTACTTGGTGTTTTTTTTTGTTCGTTGATGTCCTGTGCGATGTCGAATGACTGCTTTCAGTCAGAAATATAACTATTCAAAACTAGCATATAATTATTTATTCGAATTTATACCCTCAGCAATAATTATAATTTAGATTTTATTCAGGTTTTCAGTGCTTTTAGTGAAAAACTATTGTTTCGCCGGTATAACTATACTTACTTTCTTTTCCAATTTTCGGAAATATTGGTGCCAGTTGGATGTTTTTCGGACTAGTTCGATTTAAACTAGTCCTTTGTTTGCCTAGTTTGATGTTTTATTGCGGTGTAGTTATAGCTACCACCTTTCACACACACACACACACACATACACACGCACTTTTTAGTAGCTTCTGCATAAAGTACATTTTTTTTTTTATTTACTTTACAGTTATATTATCGCATCAGTATATTAATTGTTGCATTGATGGTTACTGAATACAGACACACAAAAATATATATTCAATTTGTAGGCTAAGTGCAATATTACAACTACAACACATTTGTGTGTGAACTTTGCACTGTATAATATGGGTTTGGTATATGCATTACATGTATTTAATTAGCAAATATTTATTGCCGATAATCGATTACAGGCATATGTCGGTTTTTATCCGCATTGCAAGGCAGACGATCAAACAGTGTCAATTAATAACTTTGCGAGCAAAAAGTGAAACAGTAAGTGTAAAAAGTGATGGTTCATTTATTTTCTTTGCTGTTGCTACTTTGTGTTTTCATTTTTCTTTTGGCAAGGGTTTCATTTTACTTAAATATTCGTACATTATTTAATTTCGAAATATAAATATGCACTTTGGCCATTCATTCATTTGTTGTGGTTAATTATCTCAAATTGATTGATTTACAGAAATTAATCATATTTCATAATTTTCATCCGACTGCATTCCGAAGCATTAAAGTCGTAAGTACTTGTAAATAATTGTATTTCACAATTTTATGCTGGCTATTAATTTCGTTACGCGATTATGGGCATAAAGTGGTGAACTCTTGTGGGAACAGATTTTTTACTTTTGTTTTGTGTAAATTTAAATATTCCACCTACTTTTCGTGGAAGCATATGCTGTTCCCCAAAAACTGTGAAATAAAAAGTTATAAAACATACATAGCTATAAAGGTGCTATTAGTAGGTTGCTAGGTCTATTTTCCTTGCCTTGGACATTACAATTGTTATGAAGCATGTTCTCTCATTTCCATTGGAAGGTTTGACTTATTTCCTCTACTTTCTCTAGCACTACAAATAATCGATACAAGGTCATAAAAAATCACTTGATCTATCAGTGTCACATTATGTGAAATTGAAAGACGAAGACCCTAAAAATGAGCTTGGGTCGATCAATCCGAGAAAATTAACAAGACAAACAATACGGTTGCAGTGCATCCAAACCTATGACCACTCAGAAGATGAATTTTGAATTAGTACATAGCGCCGGAACTAAAAAAATATTGGAGTACTTTGGAATTGCTTCTGTTATTTCGGTTTGTTGACACAAATTTCAATTGCGCACCTTTATCCACACCTTAGTTCTTATTATAAGAAACTTGATTAAAAAGTGGTCGAGAAGGTTGGTTATATTAATACTCTTCAGTTTGCGTAGTCCCAGAAAAGGAAATAGTCCACATTGATAAGAGGTTACAGACCACTATTTCAGATGTTTACGATGATAGCTCTACTAAAGCATTTCAAGAATTTCGAGGAGGTATGTTTCCAGAAAGCTTATTTGATATAGATTTCGTATTTATGATATATATATATATATATATTATACTTGTGGACCATTTTTCAAACATTCTGGAAACACAGATGATCCTTCTCACTGTCTCATCTTTGCACCAAATTTCGCTTAATTTGTGACTTCGGTATCTCAATATATATATTTTCGGTTAAGGGTATTTTGTGGGACCGTTTTCACCAATGAAGGCATCTGCCAAGTTTCATCAAGATAACTCAATTCTTACTCCAGTTATCGCTTGCATGGACGGACGTACTGGCGAACAGGCAGATATCTGGGAGTTGACCTCGTCATTCTGATAATTTTGTTGGATGTAACTCTATATCTAACTCGATTACTTTTAGGTGTTACAAAAAACCGTTAGGTGAATAAAACTGTAATGCTCTGTTGCAACATGTAGCTAAAGTATAAAGTAATATATCCTAAGATTAATTATCATTTTGCATGCTTTTCTAAATTAATTTCAAAGACAACTACTCCCTCGAAAGCGTTATAAACACACTCAAGTCAAAGCTTTTTCCAGTCCCCGACAATTCCACAATGGTTTTATCAGCATTAACAATAAATTTGTTTGTCAAACAAAATTCAACAAAGGAAAACAATTTTCATGCAACAAAGCCGCGTAAATCATTGCTGAAAAAAAACAATAAAAGGAAAAAAGCAACAGTAGGAAATGCAGCTAAAAAATCTGCATGCTAGCAGCGTGAATTTCGGCATCAAGCCGTCAAGACTTGAAATAAAATAAGGCATCTTTAACCACAACAAATGTTTAAAAAGTTGCAGAATTGTGCTTGTAGTGGTGTGGCAATGCAATTCGTGTTCAAACACAAAGGAATTTCATTTGCGTTTGTTTGTATGTCTGTCCGATTGTATACGTATGTGTGCTTACACAATCTTGAAAGTTTCTGCTCAACTAACTTAAACGATACTTTTCGTAATAAAGCGATAAAGTTGTTGTGCTTATGTTGCATACTTTCCATTGCACCATCTACATAACCCTGTAGGACATTCCTAAATATTTTTTGCACCACTAATGCCGCATTTTTATTTTGCTGAAAATATTTCTCTTGAAAAGTAGCTAGGCGGTACGCCTTGGGATCAAATTATGATAACAGAAAAATAACTTAAACTTTTTTTTGGTGGGTTTCGACTTAATTTACCTAAGACATTTCTGATCTGTCCAATTTGAGGCGAGAAATTCGTTCGAAATAACCAAAAACCGTTTAATTGCCTTGCATTTGTGTGAAGTCTAAGTCCACCAGTTTCTTAAATCCTAACTCTTTCTTAGTATGATCAAAATCTTGCGCTAAATTCGGACACTTGTTGTTGCTTCTAAGTGGGATATAGATCACATAGAGAAGCTGAGACTTTTCAGTGCTTAATCATCATTCAATGAGTTCTGAGATAGAAAGCGCTTAAATTTTATATATTCTTCATCGATCAGTAATCACCTTTGTGTCCTCTGAAATCATTCCTTTCAGAGCGTCCAGTAGAAAGTATTAGGGTACCATCGTTATACTCATGTTTAGACATGACATGACTTGTGGACCACTCTGCAAATAATCTTACAACTCACACGAGTGCTCTACGGGCCGAAAAAAACTCGTATATGCTTCGACAAATCAGCGTGTTAGTCATAACTAGTGAGTTATTTTAGAGTAAACAATTTTTAAAGTGATCAAAAGATAGAAGATGTTTTTAAGGTGATCAGCCAAACTAAAATAGTGCCAGGATTTATGAATGGGTGTGAGAATATTTTCGGAAAATTTTTGGACCCAAAAGTAAGAAAAGTCGGCGTAATTATATCCCTGCCTGAATAAAGCACCTTCGCTCACTTGTATTGGTTAAAACTGTTCCACCGGGGTTTCTTCCCACAACCGCCCACACCTTTTAGCCCTACATTTAAGCGCGAATACTGTCAACACCTCCGCACAAATACGACTCAGCGTATTGATAAAGTTTTTAAATCTCATCCCCAGACCAGCGCCGAACAACATCTCCGTGTATATTTTGTTGTCTCCCCTTTGAGTGCTCGACTATTTCACACTTTCTCCTCCAACGCTTCATTATTTTTATTGCCAATGTCTCGTGTGCAGTTTGCTTTTACACGTTTTTAATAATTTTTTTTTTTTTATTAGATATTGTTGCTCGTGCAAAAAAGTTTTTCTGCATTGAAGCATAAATGAGAAATCATAACTTTTCTGTTTCATCTTCTTCAGAAGAGAAAAAAGGAAATCGAAAAGAATGTACAAATTGCAAAGTTCGAGGGTGGCGCAGCAGATGACTTTGAGTTGGCTGGAAAAAGGTGTGGAACTTTGTAATCACGCAGTTTAATTAGCATTACGAATTAGTTCGGTTGACTCTTTTAATTGGAAATTGTGCATTTTTTCAGAGTTTAGATTATAAAATTTACAGCGATAAGCTGCGACAAGCTGGAACTGGTAACTGGACACTGGAAAAAGCTATTAATGTTGCTGATATATAATTTTGAAAAATATGAGATTGAAGAAGTACATGGAAATATGTATTAATAAATAATAGGAAAACAGTTTTTCGAAATAAATTATATGTTGGTAGATAACTAGTTGAGAAAAAAAGGAACATTGCTGTTTTAGAGATGAAAGCCAGACTTAAATAGCGGGAAAAAACTCAAGGGGGATTCACACTGGGTTTGTAGTTGAAAAAAAACTTGATATTTCGTCAAAAGTATAGAGTGAGAAATAAATTTTTTTTACTATGATCCGATAGTTGATCTAACAGAATGTTCTACTCTTCAACTAACAGAAAACTGGCACTTTCTACTCGTTTATTAGAGAATGAAATGAAGGGAATGAATGAAATTCGGCGCCAGACAGCCGAAGGGCCTTTCGCTAGTGCTGTTATATTTTAAGTAAATATATAAATGAAAATAAATCCGCATTTGAATACCGCTATAATAAGAATGTATTTCCTCCGCAGTTTAGTAAATAGGCTCCTGATTTTACCCCTCCGCATCTAACGAAAATTGTGTGCCCTTCATTATAAAAACACGGGATGAATCTTCTATTATATTACATCTCTCTATATAAACGTTATTCTTATAAAATATTGGACGGGATTGGCGATATGAAATTACAGCCGAATAATTGTTTAAACTAACCGTTCAATTATGGTTAGTTTAACTGATTATATCTGAGAAGTTCGTAAGTATTTTAGCGTGAGGTTAGGTTAGATTATATTTCGGAAACTATTTCCCATAGTAGTGTGTAGTAATATTTTGTGAAAGCAGCTCGTAATATTCCCACGTATTTGCAATACATTTAATGCTGAGTCATTTGTTGGAGTGTTAAAGAAATACGCTCCAAAATAACTGAGTTTAAACTATTTATAGAGAAGTCGTCAGATATATGTATTAGAAGATTGAAAATATTCATACATGATACCATTAGCGTTGAAAGTAGTAATAGTTGTCAGTCGACCAGTATCCAACCGCCCTTGTAACCACATAGGTACTCATACTATGATCAGGAAGCTCAAAACAATTGTTGATATGATTTTCTTGGAAAGATAAATTTTAAATATAAATCAATGAGTAGTAAAGTCGGTACTGGGAAGAGCTGTGCACCTAGTGTGTGCAAAATCTGATCCACATTAGTCGTGTTCGGTGCCTCTTCGGTCGGTTCATGCCTCTCCTAGGCCGCTAATACCAAATATGAAGATATATCTTCTGATTGACTTTATATCATATATATCAGTAAATATGTGTAATATATTAATGAAATTAATTGGACATATGTTTCTGAGCACAATCACCATACGGGAATGATATGGTGTCAAAAATTTATGAAATAAGTACACAATTTTTCTTAGCCCCTATATACCCAATCAGCGTTATGATTTTCGGTTGATGATGCATATATATGGTATATGATTGCCGAATGTTGAACTTATTGACATCCACATTTATAATAAAGCGAGAGTGTATAAGGTTCAGCTGCGCCCAGACTTAGTGTTTCCTTGGTTGCAACTTAAAATTTAAATCTATTAAGACTGTCAACTGGTAGATGCCGAAATACCGAGAAAATATGCGAGTACTGAAAAATTTTCTATACCTTTATTAAAACTATAAAAAAAATATATATATATATTGAAACTGAACGTTGAAGCTTGCAAATGGGTAGTAGAAAAACTTTTCCACAACTGGAGCATACTTTTGAGCCATTGCAGTCGGGGTTCCATAATGAAGTTCGCAGCGCTTGTATTGCAAAATTTTGGATTGAGTCTAAAGAAGTCGCTAAATACTATAAAAGAGGCTGGCCTGATAAGTTTGTGAATACTGAAAATCCATTTAAGAAGTTAAAAATTTATATACTTGTAAAAAAATAAATATCTATGCATATGTGTATGTGAAGAGATTTGCTGTGCCATCCATTTGCTTTGTGTGTAAAAAATGTAAATAACTTTCTCAAAAGCCTGCCACTAAATTCAATTTGCTCGCCACCGAGAAGGCATCAAAGCGCACGCAATCAAAGTAAATTCGATTTTAAAGCATAAATTAGGGCGCTCTGCATTTTATGAAAACAATATTATATATAAAAGTGGAAAAAAATGCTGGAAAAAGCTGAAAAAAGTGGCAAAAGGGGCGAAATGATAAGCTTTGTGTGGAATAACACTCACACAACAACATTTTACCCGGTGTAAAAGTCACTTTGCCGGAAAGGCGTTGCGGCCGCTAACTTTTTCATTTTGAATTTTTTGTTTTTGCAGCTCACTGCCTTTTACTGTTAAATGCGTAGGCCGCGATTTTTCAAGTGAATTTTGCATAAAATTTTACGCTTCCATTTTACTTTTTTCGCACTTGAATTTTTACCGTTCATCGAGGAGGAAAAAAAAAATACAACAACACCGCAGGGCTGGGCACTGCATTACCTTTGCAGCTAAACATTATTGCCATTAGCATCGTCATAATCAGTGAGATCGTGCGCCTGTGGCAATGGGTTGCCGTACTAATACTAAGCCACTGCTTTTTGGGGAGTGTCTCAACGCCATAATCAGCTGCGCTCGCTGCCATTCAAACTTATTTAGCAGCGAAAATTTGGTGTGAGTTGTTGGGAAAGCACAAACTGTAAATGAGAAACTGTTCGAAAAAAAAAAATAAAAAAATAAATTCAATTTGATTGTTGTTGTTGGGCAAGCATTTTTTCCACCAGCCAGCCCCGCTCTCACATGTTGCAAGTACGTGCCGTTGCCGTGGGTAGCCTGTTGCTTCATTGCATCTACGCCAAACGAAACTTTTTCCTGCACTTGCCGCTCTTCAACCGCCCTTCCACCTGCTGCAGGTAAAAGCAAACATAGGATTTTTATATTTTCCAGCGTTTTTGTATTTTCTTTTTTTTTGTGTAGTTGCTTTTGCTTTTGTTTCGCTTGCTGTCATCTGTTTGTTTATTGGTTGTTATGCTTGTTGTACACCTTGACGCTTTCATGCCGTCAGTATTAAGCAACTCTGTGTAAAAATGGCACAGAAAAAAATTTTCATCAACAAAAAATCACTTTTCTACCACTTTCTCAACTCAATTCGTTGTCGGCCAGGCCAGGCAGTCGGCCACCTGATGCTCACGCTGATCCCCTGCCCGGCTGAGCTGATTTGTGCATCGAGCAAAACAACTTTGGTCAGAAATCAAAACGTAGAGCAAGCGCACAGAAAGTTCGAAATGGCTGAAGTGCGGAATGGTCGGAGGGGAGTGTTGTGGAGTGCAGTCAGCCGAGCAAGTGTAAGCAGCAAGTCTCCCCGTGCTAATGGAAAAAGTGCAAGCAAAATTTGTTATTCGAAAAACAAAAAATGGAAAAGTATCAAGTAGATATGGCGACACCTTGCAGCAGACCACCTGTATAGATTTGGATTTGAGGTAGATATGCCGTTCAGCAGATAGCTTTGGTGTGTGCCTCCGCCTACGCAAGCGGCTTGAGACTGAGCGGTTTTAAGCGAAAACTAATTAAAAGTTCTGAGACAAAGTTGTTGTTGCTGCTCTTGTTTGTTTTTTATTTTTGTCGTTTTTTTTTTTTTTTTTGTTTTTGTTGGGTTTACTGTTTGTTTATACTACAGTTGTTGCTTTACTTGTGACGCAGTTACGCCAGCATTCGTGTACTGTGACATAAACGCAAGCGCTCGAAGAGGTTTCGCTTACAAATCTACCATCACTTCTGGTTTCAATCTAGTTTCGGCGCCTCGTTCTTCCTCTTCCCCCTCTTTTTTTTTGAATTTTTTGCCTTTTTTCCTCGTCGCTTCACCTGCTGATTATTTGCGTTTTCACTTTGATATAAACATTGTTCGCCACTGCTGCAAGCATCCTTTTGGTGGATTGTGGATGCCACCTAAGCGCATAAGATTCATGCTGCCATTTAGTTTTTTTTAGTTATTTCTTTCTTTGGTTTGTTCAAGTGTGGCTTGGAAATTGCATTTGTAACTGAGAGTTGAACTGAAAAGTGCACATAAACAATATTTTCGCTTACTCATTTACTTAGCTGGTGTTCGCCCGTGTCGCTTTACCAGCCATTGCGCGCCGCGGTCAAATTGCTGACCACACCCTGGTTGTTAAGCCGCCTAAGTCGCAGCTGGCAATTGCAGGCGTGGAAGAAATTTCTTTGTAAAACTCTTTTACTGCCCGTTATAGCTTGTACTAATATGAGCTTAATACGGAATATATCCGGAAATAGCCACTGAATAAAATTTTTTGAATAAAAGTATCAGAAATGTTTTGTGAAGAAGTTTTGATTTAATGTGCCAGTCTCAGCTTTGCTTATGAACGCTTGTTCCAAAATCTCCAGAAACTAGTCGTTACTTCTGGTTAAACATATGAAGTGCTATTTCCTAATATTTATCACCTGTTCGTTGTTTTGATTAGTTAACTTCTTTGCATAGACACCCAACCCATCCTCAACCTGATAAAAGTGTTCGACTTCAAAGAAACTTGAAACATATTACAGTTGCTCGACTGCTCTGAAGAGTCCACCTCATGGCCGCAACAACTACTGCTTTGGTCGCAAACTCCAAGACACTCTTTTTGAAAGCTCGCTCGATGTATTTCTATCTTGTCCTGTAAAAAGGTGTTAAGATAATTTCAATAGAGTCGATGCTGAAGAACTGGTAGAGATAGAGATAATGGTAGAGATAAGATAGAGAACTGATAGAGAACTGGTCGACCCTCATTACTCATTTTTACAAACGGGAGTTGGAGCGTTGAGCTTTGGAAGAGCTTGTCTTCTCGAGATAAACTATATTTATGTAGTATGAAATATAAGAAGATTTTAGCAAAGAGTATTTGTTCCACTTATTTGAAGCGTTAGTCTTCGCATCTGCAAAATATACCATTTTGTCTTTGTTTCTGTTGGTGATTATAATTTGCACTACATACATTTTTGGTTTGCGCTATTATTATCTTAATGTTGGAGAGTGTGTCATTCTATATCGGGTTAAACCCGCAGCATCCTATTGCGCATACACATAATTGAGTTTGCTAATCAAAGGCGGGTATTGCCTAACTCTAGGCGTTTCAACGTCTTAATTAATTTACATAACCTAATACGCTTAAATGCCTTTAGAAGTATTTAGAAGCCAACATGTTGCACAATTGTAATCGGATATCAGTCAGCTATTCATTCGCGAACATTTTAACTTTTTGATTATATATTAAAATATT
Organism: Bactrocera minax; assembly: GCA_021498325.1. Taxonomy (NCBI): domain Eukaryota; kingdom Metazoa; phylum Arthropoda; class Insecta; order Diptera; family Tephritidae; genus Bactrocera; species Bactrocera minax. The sequence goes on from JAKEEE010000134.1 coordinate 61,874, forward strand.
TAGTACATAAATTCTAGTTATAGCAAATTGTGTGACTGTTCCAGAAAAGTTTCTCGAATCTCAGTAAGACCTTGAATTACCGGCATTTCTTTATATAGATACAAATTTTCAAGTAATTCAAATATGCTGGGTGCATATCTATGGTATTCATTACTCTTACAGAATAGTATCATTTTTGAATCATATATCCATAAGATACATCTTTCATTTTAATATATTAGCAAAATATCTTGAATATTACCATAAATTTTTGATGAAACTCTTCGATTGAATATTGAAAAAAATTTTTATTTAACTTAATGCTTTTCAGGAATTTTAATTTTAAAAAATTCCATGATGAATGTGGAAAATTTGGAATAAATTCATAGCAAAATAGCATTTACTGGTTTATATCTTAAAAGTGCAAAACAATTAATTTCTTACCTTTGCCGGATCACTTCTCTACATGTTTTGTAATCTGTAATAAAAGAGAGATAAACGTTAAAGACAATATAATATTCTTATTTGGAGTAGGCATATAAAGCATCATCGTTTCCCTTTATTGTTTGTTCTTTAACTACCTTAATTTTTATAGCGTTAATGTGTTTTCACAAATTTTTATAAATTTATTTGAATTTGCTACTTAGACCAAGACTTAGCAACCTATCTATATTGCTGAATGTAAATTTTAAATTTTAAATTTAACGCTTATTTATTAGAATTATATTAGAAATTTTTTGAAACGTATTTTAAGTAAATTTTTTAAAAGGTGTACCTTAAGTAAAATTTGTTTTTTTTTTATAAGTTTCTTTGAGATTCAGAAGACTTCTGTTTCTTCTCTCACACATTTTTGAGAATTCATCTCCTCTACATGCCTTCATTATGTTCAATATAAATATCCACACCACCAACACATAATGTTACTCATACGCACAGGTCTCCATTGCGCCTGTAGTGAACAATGCATAAAAGAAAAGGGAATGTCTAAAAGGCAAGTGCCCACAAAAATCTGCGAAATTGTTTACAACGCCACGCATTGCCACTTTATTTTATAGCGTCTTTTTATGTTCTTATTTTTATTAGCTCATTTTGATATTTTTAGGATCACACAAAATGTTCGATATAATGAAGTAGTTACGGCTTTGAAACAATCTGCGCAGTGATGAAGTGGCAAAAGAGTCCTTTTCTTTTAATATTTTGCAATTTCAGTAAAAAAAAGAGATTGGTAGTGCGATTATAAATAAATATATATATTTATGTTGTAAATTGAATGCAAACAACTTAATGGTGTTGCCCCTTTTCGCAGAAATCGTATAAGAGGTCAAAATGTGTTGGTGATGGGAAAATTATATGAGTTAAAGTGCCTAGTGATCTTAGAGTCGATATGCCAAATAAGCCTATATTGTTTGATGCAAAAGTTTCTGTAAGGATGTTTTGAAATTATTATGTGTGCCGTAAGAATACTTTTTGTAATGTTAGTCGTAAAGCAGGTAATATGCTTTTTTTTGCTTAAGCTACTCAATTCTAAAACTCTACTAATATTACTCAGTGTTAGACTTCCATGTAGCTTTTTTCAACGAAGTAATCAATGCCTTGAAAATTTCAGAGAATGTAATCAATATTATTTCTAGATTCTAAAGACAAATCAGGCATCCCTTAGAAAGATTTTATCGCTACCATGTATTTTTACTAATAATAACTATCCTAAACTAAAATCATTGTGGGTTCAAGATTGATGAAAAATCCGATCAAAAGAATGTAAAAGTACTCAAAGAGGATTCAAAACAATGTATTTTTTACGATGCTGTCAGAAGACGAGCAAGGGTTGTATTGAACTCGATGAATTTTTGAACGTTTACTTAAATATGATTTACATAGTAGTAACGGCTGCACTGTACTCCTTTCAAGTCAATAAATAACAAAATATATTGATGACAAAATTCCTCATGAAGTAGTTCCTGCACCTGCATTGCTGGTATATTATTGTAACGAGATGAGTTGAATTTGCTATATTCATCTGTTTTTTCATGAAGTAAATAAAATTATTAAAAAGAATTTTTTTATTTTTTTGGTTTGTGTTCTCTAGTTATAATTTATAATTAGAGAAGCTTAGTGGAGGTATTTCTTGACACCCAAGAAAAGCTATCACGCTTACAACTTAAATTTGGTGGTACTTAATTTTGATCCATATTATAGAGTTAAAATAATATTCCAAAATGGTTAAAAAAATTCGACTGGAATTACACTCCAGTATAATTACAGTCAGTATCTTCTAAACTATTTGTATTATATCTGTGGGACAGGGTGAAAATCTGACATTTCACCTCCCTATGTATGCTGCCGGGTGAAAATGAGTCAGCCTCCATAGTACGAATTTTTTTAATAACACTAAAATTGAGATAATTATTTTATTATTTTAGTTTATTAGACAGTATATCATTTACGACTTAAGAAAAACCCGGGGTAATGGGTGTGGCGCAATCTATTTAAACGTAAAATTTTATGTCTACTAAATTAAATTTATAAATATTAAAAAAGTTTGTTTCATCTATTTGTGAAATATTGGCATTTTTCTAGTAGTGACTTCGATCGACTTTTTGGATGTGTTGAACGATTCTTTGTGTAGACTTTTGTATGATATATTTATATGAGTGGTTTAAGTTCAAGTTTTCTACTACTACAGTTTTCTCACATTAGGATATGAAAAGCAGCTCTTTGAACTTGTAAACTACTTTATCCAGGTAAATGTTTAAAATGAAATTTTATGTTCTTACTGAATAGTTAAAGAATCTGTTCTGAGTGAGAATCTGTTGAGTTAATATATACCAACACCATCACCAATTTATATATCTTATTTGCATATATTTCATTTTTCAGCGCGACTTTCTAATCCTTTCTACCACTCATGCCAGTTTTATAGCAGACCTATAATATAACAGTGATTTTAATGAATTTGCATTTAATATGCGAACGCGACAATTTTCACAAAAGTAAGCAATCATTATTAACGAATTTATTACGCATATTTTAATTTCCAATTAACTGCGCCGACGATGTTAGTTGCTTAATTGCATTGCAAATAAATGACACAGCACCCCACAGGTTGTTGGCGATACAAACATACATACATACATACATATACATATATAAATTATATTTTATATGGAAAAGTAAATTAACACACATTTGCCTAGAGACAATTTCGAGTTTCATAATTCGCATAATCAAAGCTCCATTAAGTAATTTTCCTCGCAGATATTATATCAGCAAATATACACACATAACTCTTTCAGCGAGTAAATTTATGCGATATTAGCGCCAGGCCATGCAAAGTCAACATAGAGTGCGCCCCTGGTAAGGGGCGCTGCGTTGGTTTGTTTAGCACAATCCTTCAGATCCTGCAGGTAGTTGGTATCTCGGTGCGAGTAGACGCGCGTGTCACGCACAAAATTAAACAAACATCATTACAAAAGCAGCGACATGGACGCCGACACCACTGCTGATTGATGCAGTCAACATGCGCGAGACTATGCGGCGCTGGGGTACGCCAAATACCGGCTTGTTCGTAGCTCTAACTCTTTTCGCCATTTCTTCGACTCGCTTTCTCTTGCCCTCTCTTGCACTTTCTCTTTCTCCCTTTTTACCTGTCAGTGAGTCGGTTGTCAGTGAGTCAGCCGGTCTTCGTGCTTAGTGAGACAGCAGCCAGTTATTTAATCATCAGCTTCGCTGACGCTGTCAGAAGTGAAAACAGCAACAGCAACAACAATGAGATTGTAATAAAAATAACAACAAACAGCATACTGAGGTAATCATTCTTACAAACTGTCAATAGCCGAAGTGTAGGAGGAAACCGAGCGACAGCTCAATCCTTCTGCCATAGTAGCTGAGTTGAATTCCGGTTAGTATGCGTAGTTGCCACCTGTCTTGTTAGGGTCAAACAAACACAATCGTGGTCTTGTTAAAAAGACTACAACTCGTTGTATTTTTGATGTTGTTGTTGTAGTTGCTGCGATGGCTGATAATGGTTGTTGTGTCATTTTCCGCGTCAGCGTCTGAACGTAATTAACATTATCCGCGCGTGGTGCAAATGAGGCCAACTGTGGGTGACTTAGTGACAACTTCCTGCTTGTCTTCCGCATCAATGCTTCAGCACGCAATTTTACTGCAAATATTCGCATCTATTTACATTATTACCTCTTCTACTTCGAAAACAAGTTCTCCTCTTTTCGTCCGTGCAAGAATCCTATGCCAAGCAGCCTCGATTTATTTGATATCAGTTTCACCTGGTAGTATCAAGTAGTTCCCATGGAAAGCAACGTCGACATTATAAAAGTTTTGCCTAGTTGCAGCCATGTACGTGTGTGTTGGTGTCTTTTTGGTGTCACGAAATTAAAGCGAAGTTAATTTAAATTGCAGCATAAGCTAGTAACTGGCTTCCTTCAGCTGTCAGCGGTTCACAACACTTTCACTCTTTCTACTGAGTTGTTTGTTAATTACGAGTAACTCACAATTTTGCCATGGAAAACTGCTTACCCAGAGCACAAATTGTTGCGATTTAATGTTAAAATCAGTGCGAAGGTAGTTTGATGAGGCGGTGGTTCTTTGAATTAGCAATTAAAAGTGATGATTATAGCATCGAATTTACTTCTCTGGTATAGCAGTAAATTTTCCACTTTGAAGGACTCTTTTTGCTCTTTTTATTTGAAATACTGGTGGTTTTGCATTCGAGAGGAGATTTAGCTTCTTATTGAATTCAAGATACAAGAGATCTATAAAAATTTGAAAAGTGGATCCGTAGATGAGGATATTTGGTGCTTAATAACTAAACAACCACTGTGAATATAGATTTAGATGTCGATTTTTATATTTATTGAGACAGCAGGAGTTCCTAAAATCACCGTCGTGCCTAGAGGCTCTCTTAAAAGGAAGGTGCATGGGAAGATTGGTCTAGTAGCCGATATTTTATATGAAATATTTTATATAAAATTTTTTTGTACGCTTAAATACATACTTAATGAAGCGTGAATGACAGAAATTTGATTTCGTTTCCCGTACTCCTAGAATAAATTACCAAATTAAGACCATTTTTTAGTACTCTAGCCTGACCTAGCCTCTTAATATTAGTGTTCTTCTTCTAATGTAAAGAAATTGCTAATCTCCTGCAACTTTCTGAGAACCGTTTCTGAATGATATGCATTGAGTAATATATCGTAATGACAGTAGCTCCATTATTTCCAATTTGTACATTGGAAATTCGGACAACCCTTATGTATATAAGTAAATCATAAAAGGTGCACATTACGCTTAAATTATATGTGGGAACTAATCTAGGCATAAAGCTAAAACTGATGAAGTCCTTTTATACCTGCACACACATAACTATTTATACTCGCATACCAACACATACAAACACATGCACACACGTGACCGTAGTATTTATGTTGAGTATTTGTGAGCAAAACTGTCAACGCCATTGACGTTTACGTGTTTTGTGCAGCCATCATTTTTTCGCAGTAATAAAATTTGAAAGAGCTCATTAAATTAAATGCAGTGTAAAATGCTCATAAAATGCCAATGTGGCGGACGAACGGCAGTCAACAGGCAGCAGCAGTAGCATGCGTATGTTTCTATGTATGCGTATGTATGTGTGTGTGTGATGTGCTTATTACGGGTTGCGCGGCTTTCCAGGCGGCAACGTCCTACCCAATTTGACTTTATGCCTTTTCGCACTCACAAACGTACACACACGAACACATACTCATATACAAGCATACACATATACATCTAAATACGTACACGTACACATACGCATGCATCACACCGCATGAACTGCTGCCAACTCACTTTCACGCTTGGCAGAGTGGGCTGGTGGCTGCGTGCAACACGCGTGTGTGTCTGCATATGTGTGCGCTTGTGTGCCACCGCAGCGAGTCCATGCAACGTGACTACCGCATTGTGCGTCCAAGGCGCGCCGCAATCGCTCAATCATTTTGTTGTTTATGCGTTGCTGCGCAAATGGAGGAGACACCATTCATTCATTCTTATACATATATATATATATACATATATACATGTATGCCCGTATGTATATGTGTGTGGCAGCATCCAAAGGCGTTCAGTTGATATGGTCTCATAATCATATGCATTCACAAGTTTGAATGCGTTCGCCGAGACACTCGCCTGCGCATATGTGGATGTGTGTGTGTGTGTGTGGGTGTGTGTGGATGGCAGTTTATGCTTTAAGCTGCCTTTTGTGTGCTTCTTAAATGTGTTGTTCCTTTCTCTTTTTTTTTTTGTAAGGTTGAGCTGGTTGAGCTATCTAAGAGCGCTCATTCGCTCTTTGCTCCGCACCGCGCTCATCCAAAGGCGTTGGCGCTTTTTAATAGCGTCATTCAAGCGCAGCTTCATTGCCGGTTGCAGGCGATAAGCATAATACGTTGCATATGTTGCTTAAAAGCGCATCGTCTGCCAACACCGTTATTGCTTACTGCTTTTGCTTTATGATGCGTGTGTACGCGTGTGTGAGTGTGTGTGTGCGTGTGTACGGTGTATTGCCTGCCATTCAACAACATTTTTGTCAAGTATGAAAGAAAAGGTGGAAAATTAATTAAAAGCAGCACTGTTGTGTATGTATGTGTGCGTGCTTTGTTGTGACGCAAATTTGTCATGTTGCTGATTAAAATGTTGCCAACGAACAGGCTGTGTGCAACAAGTGGTGTAGGCTGGCTGTTTGGCTGTCGATACTCATACATGGCGTTAGCCGGTGTGAAAGACATAAAAAAGTGCAAAGTCAAGTGCTGACTAAAACAACAAAAGCCTTGCGATTGAAGTAAGAGCAAATAGGAGAGAAATATTAAACTCAACGCAACTTTATTTTCGCAATTATAAAATCTAAGTCTATCTTTCTTACAAAATTAATAGAAATTCTTTTACTTTCTATTCCTGAAAGGAGTGCTTTTCATGATAGAGGTGTTTCAGGTTAGAGAACGAATATGAATCCCAAGTCTTAGAAAATTGAACTGGCCTTGTGTAGCAAGTGTTGATCTAATTACTCGTGATCTGGAAGAATGAATGAGGCTGTCGCAGAAATATTTAGTTTAATGTACGACTTAAATATTTAATCTATAACGTCTGTATTCCAAAATGGCGTCGATATTGGAACTGGCTCTTCGAAGATGTTTCATTCAAAGTTAGAACCGATTGAACCGACCGAGTTTTAGCTTCGGTCCCATAACAAAAAAAGTCTTTCAAAAGTTTTTTCTATAAGCACTTGAAGCGCTCTATTTTTTGTACCGACGGAAAATATTCCCAAAATAATTTTGAGGAATGTTGCCGAATTGATAGTTCTTGTCTGGCGAAGATCAGGGTCCGTTCCGGTTACATAGACCCGTCTGTCCTGGATACAAATTATTGGACATTAAGCTAAATGGTTGTCTTCTGATAGACATATTTTGAAAATAAGTGCCACCCAAGTCCGCCCATTATTCAGGTATATTATCTGCCTCTAGGTTTCAAGATTCACATGGACCTCTATGTTCAAACAGGGTGTGAAAACTGTAGCAAGCTAATATATTTGCTATTTACTCACACTACTTACATCATGCGAGAGCAAAGGGCTTGATTTCTCTGTATCTGGTTTGCTCGAAGTTTTATAAGACCCGTAAAGAGATGTGTATAAATTGAAAGTGATAATGAGATCTGATGTGGGCTAAATTTTAATCAGACAAGGTTCAAATCTTAATTTTATACCTATATTTTATACTCTATATATTATATTAATACAAATAAGTACGCCAATGGCTAGTCCAAATTTTCTCTACTTTTGTTATAGTCTCGGCCGAAAAGGTGTATTTCTTTTAATATGCTCAATAGATTAGTTGCGTGTTAGTCCCAGCGAACTCTTTTACAATCTCTGCTTGAAATTTTTTTTTCCAAAAATCAAGTTTTCTGAAGACGAGTCTGAACCAAACCTTTACAAACTGAATTGGTTATGAAAACTTGTCGACTAGATGAGAAAGGAAGCGAGGATATTTTACAATGGATAATATCTGAGTCATTGATAGTCCGACTTCGAACTCTCATATGAAGGAAAAATACATTAATCGCATGGATGAGTTGCTAAGTTCTTACATTAGGTTGTGTTCATCGCGGGTGATATCTCATCTTCGGAAACTAGGCAATGTGGAAGTGGCAGAATCCAGAACATGCACTGAGAATGTTGAAACATTAGAGCATGACTTTTGCGAGTGAACAGCCTTCAGCCGGACGAGACGGAATATCTTTCACGACTCTTGATGTTTCATTCTAAAGGAAAGTGGGCAGCTGGAGTGGAAAAGCTTAGAAATGTTATAAAAACTAGTGAGTTGTTGAATGATTTATAGTTGGGATTAAGTTGTTTAGTTGAGGGCACAATGAGCCTCAAGATGGCTTGAGTAAGGCCGGTTGTGGTTAGAAATTCCTCAAACTTTCTTTCAACGAACCAAACAAGTTCTCATTAAAACCTTCAAGAGTTCAGCTGAAACACCGAACGGCTGGAAAATTTACGAAACAAATTTTTGAACTTATTAGATGGATAGGTATTAAGCTTTCCATTTACTGTGTAGAAGAGTTCTTAAAGAATTAAAATTAATGATATTTTACCAACTGAAGGACTGAGTATTAAGTGCAAGTAACAGAGACATTGGTTGGAGTTAGTAGGTGAAAATTTTCTAATGTATATACCAAAGATGAGCTAGCGAAATCTTTAAAAAGTCGTAAAAAGTTCCAAATTGTGCTTTATGTGAAATAGCACTACTTATGCCTATTATAGAAGAAAGAATGATGTGATAATAACAGCAACAAATTTAGAGATTAGTAGTCAATAAAATATAATAATAAGAAGGGCACGAAAATCAGAAATAGGCAGGCGAAATATCGCAAAAAACTGTTTTAGGAATGTCTTCAGTAAAAAGAATTAGGGGAACAAAAAATCTGCTTTCGTTTGTTCAATGACATAATGACAAGGCATAAGGACAGCTGGACAACAAAAAATTATTACTGTATCTTTTCCTTCTTCAACTTTTTTTCTTTTTATATGATTTTTTTGTGGGCTTGCCGAAATTTTGTCACTTTCCAATGAAGACTGCTGACAGTGACGAATTTGAAGTGCAGGAATATAATAGTAGGAGTGAGCAAATAAGCGCACAACATTTCGACATACCCACGCAAATATATAAAATGTTGCATAAGCACATACAGAAAATACGTAAAATACTCCAAAAACTCGCACAAAAAATGTCAAATAAATTGGCCGAATTTTTAATTTCTTTACAAATTACGGTCGGCTCTTGACGGCCGGGGCAGCTCCATGGCAAGTTCGAATAAATTTGTGCGCAACAGTGGCAACTTGTTGACTTGTGTGTGGGTGGCGAGCGCCCTTCATAAAGTACTCATAAATAGCTTATGAAACATAATACCATTGTTGTTTCTGCTACTTTTTTTGCTAGCATTATAATAATTCTTGGTGCCTTTGTGTTTGGGTCAGTTGACTGCTGACTGTTGACTGCTGACTACTGACTGCTGACTGTTGTTTGTGGCCGGTTGGCCGGCTGGTGTTGAAAGCATTTGTCCTTTTGAGATATGAATATTATGTATGTGTATTTGTGAGTGCTGAATAGGAAGAATGCCACTAAATAAACAGTCACTCATATTACATACATACATATACATGCGCACAATTCACGTTTTTTGGGGTGACATAAGTAATGCTGACTTCTGAACTGCACTTTGTTTTTGGTTATTGTTAACATATTCCTGTTTTTGTTGTTTGTGTGTGTTTTTTGTTGGTGATAATGATGTGAATTTAATTTTCTAGGGACTAGTATGATTTATGGGCACAAGATTTGTTTGCCAGGCTTTTGTGTGTGTGTGTGTGTTTGTGTCGTGGGCAGAAGCTTAGTAAAAGCTGTGGTTCGAAAGCTGCAAAATTGCATAATTCAAGCGAAATTGAATAAAGCGTATTTTTCTTCACGAAATTTACATATTTTTAAGATTTTATGAGCTTTTTGTTATTATTACTTTATTTTTTCCATTTTTTTGTAATTGTTCTTTATTCCGCCTATCAATAAAATTATGCAACAAATTCAATCATATGCCAATAATTTCAAAATACGGTTGATCATTACTTTCCGCATAAATTATTTGAAACTAGTTTGAATATAAATTTGCTTTATAAAATGTTTTTTCTTCTGCATATTTTTACCAATACATTGTTGATAGCAAATTTATTGAGTTTGAAAATATCTTTTCCAAACTTTTTACTTGAAGCTGTTTTATAAATTTGAATTTTTTTCAAAAAAGCAATCATTTTCAAAAAAAAAATTTAATTTTTACAAAAATTCATATGGTTCTCTGATTGGTCTCCAAGACCTAGCTGATTGATGTTCGATATTGGGTTTACATTTTAACATTTACCAGAGTTATGCTTTAGAAAAAACTCAGTTAAACTAAAATTTTTGTATTTTTCTCCCAAAATATCAAAATTTTTATGTAGACTTAAATAACTTTCAAATTGGTTTGAAAAATCGTCTTTTACTTCTGAAATATTTTTATTTAATTTGACCATATTTCTGTTATTTCAACTACTTCTTGCATATAGCATTAATCGAAATTGAATGTAAAAAGTATACGTGCCACCAATATTTCACTTGAGCTCTTCAGAGGTCTAAGGATTGCTTACTAAACAAACCAACAAAAAGAAGGCAGCGCGTTTTAGATCTAGAGTTCCTATTGGGCAGTCAATTTCGCCTTTTTTGGACATCGGACGTTCAGTGAATTTTTGTTGCAGAAACCGCATAGTTGAATTCGCAGTGTTGCAATCGTGGCGTCTTGTTCAAAATAATAATCAACAACACCTTTTTCAATACAATTTCGAGCATATATATTGCGCCAGAATTCACCGATATAGGTTTCCTTAACCGACATAGTAGTCGCTTTTTGATCGGTGTGAAGCAATTTATGGTTAGAATTGCACTGAATTTGAGGTTTCCAACTCGACATAACAGATGACCCTGTACACCTGAATTCAGAAGTTACATTTACATTATTGAATAAATATGGATTCCAAAAAATTTAATATTGATTCGTGTACAGACTTATTTAACTTATTTATTGATATACCAGCAAATATTTATTATTACATGCCTCAATTTCAATGTATTTACAAAATATCATTAAAAAACCTCAAATTTCAATTTCAGTTGCATAGAAAAAAGTGGGAAATATTAAATCACAATAACAAATATAGACATTGCAATAATGCTGGCGCGCCACCAGATAATTTAGTTGCAAATTAAACCCACGTATTGGCAAATTTATGAATGTTTACACATTCAAAAGCAAATAAATACAAAATTACATGCGAATATATTTTTATTATTTCATGTTTTTTCATCAGTTTTTAGCTGCGAATAAAAGCTATTCAAAAATCTGATTAATCAGATGCCACCTTCCAAATCAATCAGTTGTTTGGAATGTTAAACGGACCCTAAAATGTAGTCACAATTTCAGATATTTTTCTAGACATGGTTAGTGAGATTATTCAATTGTTTCATGGAAGTCATTTTATAACCTATTAAGAAGGCTTGATACTTCTCTTACTCACTTGGGGAATAAGCACTTAAGCGCTTCAGTGGCAAGGTATTCCGCATTGCAGGCTTCTCATTTACATTCCTGGCCTTTGTTGATACCCGAAAGATCTTTAGATCGAAAGGCGAAAATGTTTACTATTTCGAGATTATGACCACTATGCTATGCAAATCAAATATATCTAAAGGTAAAAATTATATTGTTGTGATACTAAGTTAGCAAGTTTCCATAGAAGCCTGAACCTGAGAACACATAACAATAGCGTGCTCAATGTTATGTACTGTACGACTTCCTTTGTCTCCCCCTCTGGATATGCCTTTAGTAATAAACCGCTCGAAGTTGTCTTTCCTTTTTTATGGATCTCTTCGTGTTGCTTTGACAATTTCGCTTATTCTTACATGCCTCATTGAAAATAATATGTATATAGAGTTATAAAGAGATCCGTTATCCGTTTTGTGACTTAAATTGTAACTTGAAATAGTGTTCTATCGGTTTCCGAGAGACATCCCCTTTAAAGTAAAAGTTATTTTCATACACATCCATGTGGTATACAAGAACTTTAATAAAGTTAGGTCGCTTTTTTAGTGAAGCAAATTGCTTAAACGCTAGACAGTTATCTGCAACATTTTGCTAAGTTCGATGAATATAATATATGCACTTGTATGTTTGTTTCTATGGACCTGTCTACATTTAAGCGTCGCCATTACTTTTATTTTTCACTTCTTCCTTTCACACTAAAACATAAAAAATGCACACAATAATAAATATGCATATAAAAATGTCACAATATGCTTGAAAATACGCGTCACTACTTAAGTTCAAACAAATACGCTGTGACCTCAGCCACACCCCATAAGATTGCCGAAGCTAGCGCTACCATACCACCAATACTCTTGCAAGTTCAACGACAAAGTGTGGCTTAAGTCAAACGAGCAGACCACTAAATAAGCGCTAAAGACAAATTGTTATATACATATATGCATATATATATCTATATCTATATCTATAGAGGGAGAGAGAGAAAGAGAGTGAGCGAGGAGAGTGAGAGTGGGGCATACATACACATGGATTGGTGTGTGTTACTTATTAAGGTATTAAGGATATGCATGCTGAGTATATGACGCTTTAACTGTGAGCTTTACGCTGCAAATCGATGCTCGGCTGGTGGTTGCCATCGAGACGATATATAAATATGTATGCCGACATAGACGTCACTTGGTTGGTGGTGATGGCGTTCGAGTGACTGTCGTTGACACTGATAGCAGCGTCGCAATTATATACTCGTATTTTATAATACACGAAGTGGTGGGAGTGCTGTTTGTTGGCTTTTTTCTTTGCTTCAAGCTATTCTTTGCTCCAAGATGTGTGTGTGTGTGTTTGTGTGTGTGTGTTGCTGTGTATGAGTGTGAGTGTGAGTGCGAGTGTTTCATAAAATTCAATGTCGACACATCTACCTAATTTCATTTCATGTACTTGCTCTCATTATATGTCAAACCGAGTGACGCTCCTCTGCATGCGCTTCATACGCAGCTCCCGGTCCCATGCTCCACATTACGGCCTTTCTGCTACTACAGTCCATTCTCTTTTTTTTTTTTGTTTTTTTTGTTGTTTTTTTTGGCCTGTTATTACTGTTGCTGTTGTTGTTCTGCTGCCGCTAGCATGTCATCTTGGCGAATTTTTTCTTGTGGTTCTCAGTTGTTATTTCGCTTGTTGCTCTTAAGCGTAGTTGTTATTTTTATCACTGCTGCCATTGACATGTTTCGCATAGCACTTTTTTTTTTGTTTTTTTCCAGCTTTCCTCCTCCCGGCTACTGCTACTAGTTCGCTTGCTATCGACGGGTGGCACTGTCGAATCCGCTGCATAAATTGATGTGGCTTTCGCGGCAAAAGCGAGGTATTCCTTGCGCTTAACTGTATATGACTCATGAGTAGTAGCGGCTATGTGTGTGTGTGTGTGTCTGTGCGTGTGTGTGTTCAACCGCGTGTGTGTCGGTTGTCATGCTTTCTGCAATGTCGCATTCTCGTATGTACCGTTATTTTATGTAAGACATTGTTAGTGTGTGTTCTTTGTTGTAAAGGTTATTTCTACACGTTTTCAGCTAATTTGATGTTCCTGGCGTCCAATTTAAGCATATTAAGTGGCTGCTGGCGACCTGAGATAATTTAAAGGCGTTTTACTTTAAGAAAGAGATGTCTCAGAATATGCTTGCTTAAGTTCTACTCTTTTAGTTTTGTTTGTGTAGGTTGTATTTTAAGGCTTCGCAGGGGAGCAAAGGAACACAAAGGGACTCTTCCATGTATTTCCAACTTGTGTTAGCCTCTTGATCTGACTCCAACTCTTTTGGACCTTAGATATTTCGATATTATATAAACATACTTATTATATACATTTAGATTTATTTTGTGTACGGGGAGTCATACAAGCTCTAACTCGTCTATGAATGCCTGATAGATCCATGTATGTAAGTAATACTTTGATTCTGGCCTGCTAGAGCCCTTGCCAGTAGAATAAAGGCTCTCTTTTTATTCAATTTTACTCTGGTCTGAATTTGAACCTAGGACCAACCAACATACTCAAAAAATATGAATAATTCATTTCTCTTAATTTGTATGTCATTGTAGCACATATTTTTAATGGTAACCATAATTGTCGACGCGATTGCAGCCAATGTCACACTCACATGCCAACTGTTTCTTTTCATCATACCAATTAGTTCAAGCGCATAGCCGTCCCGTCTTATCTTCGTTCACAACCACATCTATGCAACTTCATGCTTTCTTAAATTTATTGCAAGCGGAAGATTTCAGGTGCTCAAGCTAGTTTTTGGATTATCAGAGAAAATCTCGCCTGCCTCCTGAAGAGCTTCTTCGCATTTCTTACTGGGCTTCTGCCTTTAAAACTTAACAGGAAATCTTCGTTGTACTGTTGGAAATGCTTTGAAACTTTCAAAGTCCAAGATAATGTTTACTATTTAGTTAATTATGTGAAATCCACAATTCAATCAGTTTGTTGACCGTAGTCTTACAACCGCCGCTTGCACATAGAACCCTGTGGCGGATATAGTAGACTGATTCCCCTGTAGATGGCGCTATATCATCAGTTTCTGTTCATGTTCTTAAAATCCCCAGCGGGCCATATACGCCTGTTCAATCTACTTTTTCGAAGTTATCCGAAGCTGTATTTTGAATAATATGACAGATTAGATAACTAAAAATCCGTAATGAATATACTTTCGGGTACTATATATAATACCCTCTACTAAATTTTAGTGCCAAGTGTATCTAGAGTACCCCATTGTAGTCATTACGGTAATTATATCTTATTGAATAGAACCATTTTCTCCATTGTCTTATTGTTGCGAAAATATACCACATTCCTCATCAGTTTTAGACCTTAATAATTTCAAAAATGTTCAAAATTGTGGTAGTATAAATACTTAAATAGTTAAATATATATTTATTTATTTAAATTATTTAAAATATTATATTATTATATTATATTATATTATTAATTATATTATTATTATTTATTATATTATTTATTTATTTATTTATTTATATTATATTTAAATATTATTTAAATATTTAAATTTTTAAAATATGGAAATTTTTTAAGGTTATCAAGTTTTTCGGATTCACATCAAAACCAGTGGCGAAAAAGCTATCTTTTTGAACTTAGTCCACTTTCTAAATATTACTTTCCAACCATATCGTACACTATTCATTAAAACAATAGATCTGTTGCAAAAGAGACCAGGGTAACAGCAATTGTGGTATAACCCTAACAAAACAAAACAAAAACAAATAACAAAAACAAGGGTTACATTATTATAATGCAATTCAAATCATTTCAATTCACTTGTAAAAATGTCACCAAAATTTACCTCTACCAGAGGTAGGAATAAAATTTATTGGCAAAAAGTTAGAAATATTACTATCTAGAAAACAATTTTATAGCTAGGATCTCACTGATTACGACATATCTAGTATAAACAACAAGACTTTCTGATAATAAACTCTGAGAAATGGGGAAATAAGGAAGCGAACGAATGACAGAGAATAAAGAATAACAAGTTATAAACGAATAAGATGTGGTTAGAAGGATATATAAAAAGATTTCAAGAAAAATTTACGCCAAAATCTATTGAAAGCCTGACCTCGGTTTTTCCTGTCTAGTTACAACAATAGATTGCTCGAGTTGCTGTTGACAGCTGAATCGATTCTAGCTAACGAAAGAAGAGAGAAAACAAAAAAGATTCAAACAAGTCAAATGTCTGACATGGAAACAGAGAAAGCGCACGGCCGAAGCATAACTTTAGGCGCAAAACGTTGGTGAGCGCTGCGGCGAACGGAAGCGTATCGAAATAAATAATACATCCACATATTTATACTTGGTTGTGCTTGCGTTTGTGCGCACCAAAGCCATTCATCTACCTCAATCGCTCGCATGGTGCGGGTATTATTAAGATTGTTAAAAGCCAAAGATATTGATTTATGCAGATAAGCTCCATTATGCCAAAGTGGCAGGTAACAACGAACGAAGTAGGCAACAAGTAATAAGCAACAAGCAATAAGCAACAGGCAGTAGGCAGCAACCAACGAGCGAGCCTTTGGCGCCAGAAGACAACCGTACGACACAACAGCAGCCATCAGCATACAACAAAACCAAAAAAAACTCAAATCAGCCTGAGGTAGAAAGTGTGGCGGAGACTCCATGTGACTCGCTTCATTGTGTGTGTGTGTGTGTGTGTGTGTGTGTATTTATCTGTTTATATGAAGCGCAGAGCTTTGCATTTGACACAGTGTGAAAGTCAGTTAATGTCAGACCCCAGTTGGTCTGGTCTGGTGATGTGGAAGGCTACGAAATTGAATAAAATCGAAAGCAACGCTTGATGCTTTTTTGAGCATTATTATTTTAATTTTATTTCTCATTTTGCGTAAATCTGGTAAACTGGTATGTGTGCAGCTTTTTGGCTTGTCTTAGGCTTTTTTCTTTATGCTTCATTATTGTGTTTCTCCTCTTCTGCCAATTTTCGTTTTTTTTTTTGTTTGGTGAGTTGTTGGAGCAGTTTAATTCGTTTCGGCAGGCTGACACATATAAAATGGTGTGGTGGTAGGGTATTGGCTGTTGTTCTTTTTTGGGTTTTGAGAAATTTAATCGAGAATTTGTGAGCGTTAGGGTCTTATGAGGTGTAAATGGCAGCCATTTTCAGTTGTGTGCGAGTGTTTGTTATAAGTAATATGATTTTGTTTGTTTTGTTACTGAGCTGAGCGACTGATGTTCGCAGCGAAGTTAATCAAAGAAAAATATTAATGCAAAACTTGTTAACATGTAATAAAGGAAGATCGAAAAAAAAGTTGTGTGAAAGCCACTAAAGCATTTCTAATAAATAGGAAATTCAAATAAAGTCTTGGGCTGCTACTTTAAATACTACGGCATTTATATAGTAAAAGTTCTCTAAATTTTAATGAGCTATATTTTTCTTTCTATGATTTGGCAGCAGATATCATTGAGTATTTTTAGTTCTTTCAAGTTTTTTGTACGCTTAAAATCTTATAAGTTCTTCTTTTATGGAATAACCAGTATGGAAAAAATTTTAAAATCTACTTCGAATTATATCCAACTCAATATCGGTACAACCTAATTTTCTCCAAAAACTTTTTAAAATATAGCTTTTGTGGTAAGATCACTAAAAACGATATATTTTTCCATGGATTCGTTGAACGGATTTTCATAGGAAGATGCAAGCAGGCATGAGTTGCGTCAAAAGAAAATGCGTTAACCGGTAATAAGCTGTCAGTAATAGAAAGTCCAAAACTCAGCAAATCTAATCTAAAATATGAATAAAATTTAGACCACCGAAGGCTACTCAGAGAAGACTAACCCATATACGATAAAAGATAAGTAAATCGACACCTTGTGGCCCGCCAACTCACTAAGAATTGATCGAACAAAATTTACACTTTTATTTAATTATTAACGTCGTATAAATTATTAAAAATTTACAGATACTTTGAATTATTTTGTGCTAATTATTTTTCGCAGAGAGCACCAAAATTTTTGTATGTATAAATTTGAAGCAAGTGAACAGATATCTTATAAGTTTTTACCTTCAGAGGAGGCCGAGCGACCGCTAGACTAGTAGACCCAATAACTACAAATTGGATTTGAATTAACTTTTTTGTATTATGACTTAATCAATTGGTCCCACCAAAGACCGTCTAGCATTTGAATGAATGAATATTGTAACAAATTCCCCAATATTATTTGTTACAGTATATGGGGTCAAGGAGCATGTGTGGACCAATTGCCATAGCTTTTGGCTTCAAAACATATTCCGTTCAACAAAATATGTCCACTTCTCTCCGTTAGGATATCTCTATCTCAGGTATAAAATTAACCAGAATGACGGAGCCCTCGCAGGTTGATATACCTGCGTACGGTTTGGACCGATTTCTTAATTTTTGTTGTAATTCTTTTGTATAATAATACCCATATCTCAAGTGCACTATATGTTCTAAGTTTTATTTCAATATTTTTGTACATTCCTGCGCTATCTATTGGAAAGGCAAATGAGCTGAAGCCGTGCGAAAGTGCATTATATTGGAAGCAGTTGTGGTTGTAATTTAGTAGTTGATTTCTAAACTGGGTCAAGAAGTCGTGATGCGAATATTACAAACCAAATTTTGTGCGAATTTGTCTAGTGGTTGCTGAGATAGGAAATTTCACCTAGATACTCGTATGTGCGGTGCTAAGCTCATCGTTGTATTTTTGAACGCACGCATATGGAGGGAAAAACCACGCCCACTTTCATTTATATTACTTTCTATCTACAAAAATTAAAATTCTTGTAGCTTAATCGGTAATTGAGTTTTTGTGTGTTTTTCGGGTTAAAAACGCGTTGTTTGTTGCATTGCCAAGTAGTATGTTTACATGGTTTCCTCAAAAAATCGCTTACAAGGACATAGAGATGGACATTGGGAAAACAATTCAATCGGTCATTGTAATCAAATTAATTTAGCTGTAATGTATATCGACTTACTTTCGATTGCATCGAAGTTGAGCCATGGCGTATACGCAACATTATTTGCTTCAGATATGCACCATGCTTTGCACTACTTATTACTCAGGGATATATTTTATTTGGTCGGCTAATATTAAAGCAAGCGCTGTTAGCATGAATTCCCAATAAGTTAATCGAAAGCAATCCGCATATGATATATTATAAATAAACAAAAATCACTTGAGCGACTAATGAAATATACAAAACATTGGTTTCCATAATTACATATACGTATTATATTTACGTACGTAATTTATAAACAGATAACAACAAATTTACTTCAGCAGGCACCAAGCAACTTCGCTTTTGGGAGCGATTAATCAAAATCGAAATCCTATTTGTCCAAAAATCAATGAAAACAAATCCAATAAGCTGGCAATAATGCGAATGAATGTTCTGCACGACAGCACCGAATTGCGCAAGGAAGGCGTATCAAGTTACATGAGTACGCACAAATTTACACACATACACACATACGCACTCCAAACTAGTCGTACACACTTGTGCACAGACGCCAGTATGTAAGTTATGTAAGCCACTTTATTTGCGACTTCAATGCTATGCGCTCAAACCTCAGCAATGGAAAGTCAAAGTTTTCCACCATTAAACGCATAGTAATTATTATCGATTTAGGCTCAAGTCAAGTTCAGTGCAGATGATGCCAAATCAATTCGAATGACAATACTGAATGAAGCAATGATTTGGGCGAGCAGCAAGCGGTTGAGCATGTGTATGTGGGGCAAAAGAGAAAAGGGGCGATAATCGAATCAGACATTGAGTCGGCCTACAAGTTTCGTTGCACTGTGCCAATGCCGTAGTCTTCGATTTTGTACTTGTCGTGGTGCCTTTAGTGAAGTCAAAATGTGCTGACGTATGTGCGCTTCAGTCGTGTGTACGTACGCTTGTAACACACGTGCGTAAACACATGCGTAAGCCGGATATGTATTACGTAAAACCCAGTGTGCGCTTACATATACATAAGCAACTACATATATATATATATATGTATACATATATAGAATATATAATTCTAGTTAATTGTATGCTTTAAAATGTTGGTGAAATATATATTTTTGTAGTATTTGATTAAATTAAATTGAAAAAATAATTTTTAGTTATGGAAGAAGAAAACATGTTTCATACAGTTTTATTCTCAAGAAATCATTTTTATCAAGTCCTTATGAGAAAGCAAACCAAAACGGAGGACTTGCAAAAAGCCTTAATGGATAAAAGTCTTCAAGGAAAGGAAACAACTCTGGCAGCACAACGGGTGAAATTTTAATTTTGTTATAAAAAAGAGTTTGCTATTTTCGGAGGCACTCCAACTAAGCCCTGTTTTCCTATTATTTATACTTAATACTTAATACTTATTTAATACTTAATACTTAAAACTAAAAAGTATTAACTATACTTATACTTAAAACTTTAGTAATAAAATCCTCTTTGCCTAATCCAGTTAGTAAAACTAACCTATAATACCGTAAACTTTCAGTAAATTGTTGCTTTTATGTTGAATTCTCCCTTCTTTTGTAAATAGCAAATCTGCCGTCAGAGGTGACCTTTTATAAAATTTAATATACTTATTATTATATAAATATATTCCGATCAGAAATTCTGAGGTAATCTATTCAGAAGCGTTTTTGGGTTAGTACTGGAATTTTTTGCTTGATATCTTTAAGTGCTATTGTCTCGTTTCCCACTTTTATAACTTAAGCTACACAATAGTAGTTAAGATTCGCTTTGCTGGTTTAGTACTTAGTACTAGTATATACTTAGTACTTATAGTTCAGGTATATCTACGGAGCGAAACCCTTTTCAAGTGTTGCAGCACCAGTTTCAGAATAAGGTATAATCTTGGGAGGTGCGGTTTCTCACGCCTCGATATTATGGAAAGTTACCCATCACAGAAGCTGCCAAGCTCGAAAATCATACGCTTTACATTTTTCTCCAAGGCTTTGCAGAGTATATCAGAAACATTTTTCGTGGTATGAAAAAACGAAAAGTCCGTTATAGTCGAGCTGGATAACATATTAAAAGGCAGAATAAGCTCAGTTTCAGTGTCCTAATGCTTGGCAGATTGCTGTCCCGACAAAGTTTGTGAATATGATTAGGTGTCACTTGAGGGTATACGTTATGTAGGTCTTAAAACGGAAAGATGCTAAGCACCTAACTATTCACTTCATGCAGCAATCCAATAGAGTTTTAGCGAACCTTTCAGTAAAGTAAATACATTTTAATTTAATATGTATAATAATGCATTCGGACAATTTTGAAAAAATACTGAAATTCTCTGTAACTTGTTTCTGTTAGTTCCTCAACCATTTCCCGTTATGAGATTCCATATAATTTAGCTCTGCAAAAACCTCTTCAACACTAGAATTTTTCTGATAATTCCTTAATAAAATTTAAATATCAAACAAGAATATTTTTATATACTTAAGGACACATACAAACATTTTTGAGTAATTAAAATTTAAGTGGCTCTCTATCGCACTTTAGAAATAGCAAAAATCAAGGCGTCTAACAGCCAAAATTTTGCAAATCAATGAGTCCGAATTGTATTAAATTGCCATGGTGTCGCTAAGAAAACAAATCGACATGAAAAGTTTTAACTAATGTGCACAATTCTTTTTCACATATGCAAAAGTACATACAGACATACGATACGCTTCTGCTGTGTGTGTTATGTCACACTCCATTTGCGGCATTCTTTCATTCTTTCTTCAGTTCACCCAAAGTTATTTCACTTGAGTCACTTTACTCATTTCCACGAAATCGAGAGCACTTTCTTCTAACCGACTTGCTTCGGTTGCTATTGTTATTATTGTTGTAAGCGGTGCTTTTTTGCCACTTATCTATTGCGCGTGCCATGGCAGAAACGATCTGTTTTCTTCGGCAGTCAAACACAATCACACACACACACACACATACATATCCATTTAAGTAAATACAAGCGTAATGCTGAACCAAAGCTGCTCACTCATGTGCATGCGATTTCACATTTGTACGAATTTGCTTTCGGCTGTGTGTGTGTGTGTGTGTGCGTATGCGTGGCTGCACGTGTGTTTGCTTGCTGATTTGTCTTGGCATCGGTAGCATGACAAATTGTTGCAAATTGTACTCATGTATGCGGATTATGGAGAATGCGATTCGTCTTGCTACCAACTTGTTGAATAGTTGAAACACTACTAAAAAAAACAAGTAGTAATGAATAAAGAACCACCGAAATAAAGCACCAAGGCGTAAGGACAAAGAAAGTTTGTGTTTTTTTTGTAATATATGTATATATGTATGTATGTTTATGTATTGTCAGTGGCAACAACAGTTGGTTATAACAGTTTATTTGGCGTTGTGAAAGCGTATGCTCCGACAGAAGGTCAGTGAAGTGGATGACGTATTTGATAATGGTTACTGTTTTGAAGCCAATAGAGCGATAAAGTTGTCAAGAAGTACTTAGAAAGCGCAAATGCACTGAGAAACTTTATTGCCTTCCATGACTCCGACATTCTGTGTAAGATAGAGGACATTAAATAAAATCTGTATATAGATAGTTCATTAGTTGGCATTATATTTGAGTCAAATTCTACATTTATGAAACCTGAATATTCATAGCTTTGGTATCATTGATGAATTTTGGGGAAAATAATGTCTCATTGGAACAATACGAGTTTTATATAGAATACCATTTTTGGAAATTACTTTTAGTTAATTAAAATGCATATAATTAAAGTTTTTTTTTACACCAAATTACATGCAAATTTAAAAACTAAAGAAACCTTTATGTATAACTTTTGATTTTGCCTCGACCCTCCGGATAGTTGTAACACAATCCGTATATTCGGCTACTTAGACAGCTCCGCGAAATGCGATTATATAAATGTATCCCGCACCTAATAAAAATACGTATTGCATCCGTAGAGAGGGTCCAAGTACCAAAGATATTAAATCTGCAATTTTAAATACCTCAACAAGAACTATTACTATGAGCTACAGGAGTGTAATATGCTTATATTTTAATTATATTTATAGTTATTGAAATTCTTACGAGACTTTTTTATCGGTACAAGTTCTCATACTCCCTCTTTATACATTCGAAATAACTTTGGGGTGCGCTAAAAAGGTTCATGTTTTAAAATATCTTATAAAATGTTAACTTTCCACTAAGATCTTGCGTTCCATTGATTAGCGCTTTATCCATATAGAATGCTGAAGTAAATCACTGAATCTCTGCACATTTGGCGGAATTTATTATGCTTATATTTTTTTTTTTACGGTTCTAATATGTTCAGACAATTCGACATTAAACAGAAAGTATTCAGGAAATAATAATATGCAGAAGTTTTTGGTTTACGCAAATTTCGAAAAGAATTAGCACATATTGAAAATAAATCTCGGGATTTAATGTAAATTTTTGGTATTTAAAAAAAAAAAGAAAAAGAAAACTTTCCGGAAAAATTTCAAGAACACTTCAACTTAGCCAAATTGAGGAGTAGAATTGTCTCATATATTTGCGTCTACCATAGATGCTTAGGAAAGTATTTTGTAAACTGCGCAGGAAGCTTTTGATTCAAAAAATCGGACTAGGGTTACCACCGTTCAAAAAAACCTCGCGGTTTAAAAATAAACATTCAAAAAAGCCTTCGTGAAAGTATTTGCTAAGATTTGAACCTAATTATATTTCAGAGTTGCCATGTATATAAAATCTTAAGTGAAGCAGAAAATTTGAAAAATTGCTTTCCAGAGTTCCAGACTGCTTTTCAAAAAATAAGCCCACATTACTTAATTGAAATATATTTCGAAAAAAAGCCAAAACGGAACAGTATAAGAAAAGACACATATAGAAGATCTTAAAACTATGAACCGCGTGTTTTGTGTCCATTTAATTAAACTAATTCTCCAAATGCGAACAGTAATATTGTTTACTTGGCTTGATTTTGGTTATGTGACTCAGTTTTAGTTAGTTTAACCGTGTTAGTCGACGCTGCTAACGATAAAGAAAAATTCTTACAAAACTGCTTAGATTTTAAATACTTTTTTATACATGACTATAATGTGTTTTAATAAGCAATAAGAAACTTTAATATTCGCTTAGTGCTTGCCGGGAAGGAAATATATTGCTTCATTTCTTATTACTCGAATTCATTGAGTCCAATTGCTCAATCATTTCCACATTAATTGAATATAAGCAGATCAAGCGCAAAAGTGAGCAGCAATATTCTGCCTGCCTATATATATATATGTATATCAATGTATATATGTATATAATAAATAAATAAATGTGTAAATATGTGTGTGTGTGTTATGACTCTGATAACGGTATAGGAATGGCCCAAGAAATGCCAACATCATCGAATGAAAATTCAACTTCGTTTTCAATATTAATATTACAACACCACTAACAACAATCTCTTTGCCATGGCGACAGCTGTGACCGTGTTTGTCTTGAAAGCCGACCAAGTGGGACAAAGCCATGACACGACCGAGCGATAACCGATGTCGTCAGCAAGGCAGCCTTTAGGCATTCGTCTGCGACATAACTTGTCTATGCTTTAGTATTTGGCTTACTTTTTGATTTGATATTTAGCAGGGACTGCGTCGGAAGGAACGTCGCAGAACGCACACACACACACACACACACGCCTATTTGCTATACATTTCGTATTCAGTTTCTTTAAGTAATTCGACGGCTTTACTTGCAATGTTTTGCGCTGGCTCTGAGGACTCAATTGGTTGTCTTGTTGTTGTTGCTGCTATTGCTTTCGTGTACATTACAGCGGCTTTGTTGTGCTTTGTTTTTCGCTATCAACAAATGATGTCATGCTACTTGTCCTTTATATCTACATTCCTACACACACACATAAGTGCGCTGATTGTGTGCGTATATATATATATATATATATAGATATATATGTGTGTGTGTGTGTGCCTGCTGCTGATTGCGAATTTAGTGAATTTTGCGCTCAAAAGCCTATTATATCATTCACGCGCTGCAAAGAAGGTTCCGGTGTTTAGTTGGATTTCGGATTTCTTTCACTCGGTAATTGTGCCGAAAATCTCGATATGCATGAGTAGGCGAGGTCGCTTAAAGTGGAGAACGGTAGACCGATTGAAGTGGGATAAAGCATAAAGGCGATGCAAGTGGAAGCGGCTGTGCCTTGTTTGAGCGCTGTCTGTCTGCCGCTGATAAGTTTGCTTTGCTTTCTCTCTTCACATTTCTGTTGTCTTGTTGTAGTTGTTGTTGCGCTCTCTTACAACGTGTGCGTAAATTTCAATTACTGTCAGCTTTTGGGGCATTCCCTCTAATGCCGTTTTAATCACAATTTAAGCGCCAACACTTTTAATCATTTCTCTGTACCATTATACTCTTGAATATGGGGAATCAGGGATGATGTGGCAATCGCTGCCTTCGTGGTTGACTTTCGACTGTATTGTGCCGTCTCTCAAATTTAGTCAGAAATTTGATGTGCTCAAATATGTACGTGGCATTTTTAGTGGCGTGGAAGCGTCAGCAATCAAACGCATTCAATTCAATTGTTTGGTAATTAAATTTTGAGTCATCTAAAAATGCTAAGCGCGCACCATTTGCGACTCTATATATTCACTATATATTTACATATAGTTCCCCTATGCATGTGCGTCTCTGTGTGCTTTAAATAGCACCTCAAATGGCTATAAAAAACGTCGCACAGGCAAAAGTAAATTGCTTGCGCAACTCACCCGAGCGGTGTGGTGAAGCAGAGCGCATGTAAAATAAAGTGAGCGCGGAATATGGTGTGGGGTGTGGGGTGTGGGGTGTGGGGTGTGGGGCGTCCCTTAAAACACTTGAGTAGTGTCATTGTCACGCTGATAAAAACTTTGCTGAACTTGACACTTAAGCGTGTATTTTTATCTCATATTTGACATATCGCCCTGGGGAATAAGCAAGGTGTTAGACAGCTACTTTTGGCAAGTTGGTGACAGCAACAGTCAATTGACAAGGATTCACATTTGACTGCGGGTAGCGAAAGTCTTGCTGGCAGTTAGGCCTATTCATTTCCGTGCATTTCAACCGTAATTGCCAAAGTTTTTTGGCAACGTTTAATGTTCCAGTAAATAAATGAGTTATTAAATTGTTGTTAGAAGCAATTTGTTTCTATGTATAGATGGTAAATTTGGTAGTATTGTTTTTCCCCTTAATGTGAATTTTATTTCAATATTAGCCTTCTGTTTGAAGTACCTACATTTTTGTTTACTTTTTATTTGAATTCATTTAGATATTTTGTTATTATTCAAAATAGCCTTGCCTAGGATCAAATTTCTAATCTAATTTAAATCTAAAATCACTTTAGATGTTGTAGAATTTTATTCTCAGAATTATTGTAACTGGATATATTAGTGCTTTCATCCCGTTTATTTAGTGTTGAGCACAACTATAAGCACACTCTTCTTGGTGGAAATCATGCTCCGGACTCGAATATACTACTTGTTAATATGAAGCCAAACTGTAATTGGAATCACAATCCACTGGTGGTGACTATGATCTCTAGGTGTTCGGCTACATGAAAATCCCTTTTTGGGATGATTAACATATACCTTGGAGGCGAATGGATCCTTCGTTATTATTTTATGATTATTGTTTCCATATTTGGTTTTCACCAACAAAATCTTCTGGAATAATTTGAGTTTGATAAAAATGTATATCGTTTGTCGGAGCCTAGTCTTCAACTAACTTTGAACCAATGCGAGAAAGAAAAGTTAACAAAAGAATTCGGTATATTTTATTTAGGGTTAGAGTTCTTCAGCTGGAGGTCCCTTTCCATTTGGACCTTATGTTCTAACGAAAGAGTTTAGGGTGAGATTTAGAGTTCTTCAGCTGAAGATATATCTCCATTTGGAGCTAACATACTGACAAGGATGGAATTTAAGTCGTTGATTTTAGTAGTGTCGTCAGCGCACTGGTTCAATCTTTGCTTAGATATTTCTATCGAATATCCAAAATGTATCTTCATTGACCTTTTTTGTAGGCTATAATACCGCACTAATTATTACAACGGAAAGCGTACATGTTGGAAAACTAATGTTATTCCGGACTACAATTTCAATTTAGGAAAATGAATTTACACTATGTGGAAATTGTTTCTGCTTTGATGATTCGGGTAGCTTACTACCTCAATCTACAAATACAACCACAAACAATAAATAGGTGGTAAAACATTATTTGTAATTAAGTAAATTCCATCAATAGTGCTTTCGATAGGTGAAGATGTGATCGAAATTTTGAAACAAGTTTATGAATTTCTTGCATGGTTGCGTTAAAAACGCGAATATTTAGCTCTTAAGGTAAACATGATCGATTATAAAAATATCTTCACAATATCTTTAAATATAAACGATTGTTTTGTTTTGTTTAATGCTTTAGGAGGTCCAGTCTTTCGAGGCTAAATAAAGTGTGAATATTATAATGTTGATTCAATGTGTGCCTTAGATTATCTAATGGATTTCTATTATTGATTTTAGTAGTTTCTGACTGATACTATACTGATTAACTCTCTCTCAAGAGATGTTCCGGTCTTAGGTTTATCAGTTTCCCAGTTATTCTTTACAGGTGTGTAACCAAACACTCTCCAGGACTAGTGTTTAAAATTATCTCACATTTCTCAACGCTTTGATATAAACTGAAGCGATATTCTCCTTGCCTTGAAAAATAAAGCCAAGCCTTCTCAAGTCCCTTCTAGTAGAAAACATTACCTGAAAGCATTTAATGAAGTTCAGTTCAAAAGAAGTATGCTCTGGTTAAATATTCATCAGCTGGAACTCGTTATAAATTATATAACATTACCATGATCACATTGCACTTGCTTTCAACAACTTGTCTCATTTAATTTCGATGAATCAAAATATCTCAGGTACTGCAACTCGTGTGCATTCCATAGACCAGGGTATACATTTTTTAGTGATCCATGCTGTCCCATCATATATCTTAAAATTTACCTTGTTGGGAATACGAATACTTGCCGGGCACATCGCATCCAACCCGACGGGCGCGGTTGCCCCCGACGGTTGCCTAAGCTGCCTTACTTTGTGTAAGCTAGCCAAGCTCTGACAGGAGTTGAAAGCATAGTGTGGATTCCAGCATTATTTGCTGGCGAGCAAGTCACGTTTCGGGTAATAAGTCAACAAGTTGCAGGCTGCCGAGCACATACAAACGTATGTATACATATTTCTACAGCTAAGTGAGTAAGGTGCGCTGAAACGATAACGAATAATTGGAACTGCTTACTCTTGCCAACGTTCGCCTTAGCTTTTACAACATTTGCGCTGAAATTCCTCGACTGCCACAACGTCGCTCATTGCTATTACTTCGAGACGCATTGGCTTGCAACCCCTTACGCTCCTTTTCCGCACTTTCGCCACTCTGAGCTGCAAGCTCCACGTAATTAGTTAGTTTGGGGATAAATGAGCTAAATGAAGTTATAAAATAATGTAGCTATCGTTAGTCTTGTTTATACTTGGCGCTTTTGTTGTGTCGCTGCTGTTCTGTTTGTTGTTACTGCAGTGGCAATATCATTGGCGTCAAAGCGTCTTAAATGCTTATGTGAGTGTGTGGGTTGTGTGGGTGTGGATGTGGGTGCGCTTGCAGTTTTAATAAACCTGCCACATTGAAATGCTTCCGGCTCTAAACTAGCGCACCGGCGTTGTGGGGGTTGGGAGTGCGAAGAAGGATTGTTGGCTCGTAAAATTTATGAAGTCAGTTGAAAACCGTTTTAATTAACTGGGGTATAATTTTGTGGTGCACCGTTGTATTTTGAGCTGCTTTGCCCGAAAACACAGGTAAATAAATTTGGAAACAACTTGCCACAGCTGCGGCAAGGCTACAGTCGCCAGCAGACCTACTCCGGTTTCAGTGTAAATGTGTATGTATGTGTGTGTGCGTATTTGGTTTGTTCTTTTTGTTTTGGGGCTGCGGGATGGGTATAAGTAATTTGAAATTTGATTGTGCGGAATAAATATTATTGTTTTCGCAATGAAATGGCAATTTCCATAGCCATGAGGAGTGATTGTAATTGAAGTAATGAAAATTAGTGAAATAATTCAATAGTTAGCAAGAATTGTATTTGCACGCACACACGAGGTTGTTAAGTGAAATTAACGAGCGTTTCCTTCAATTGTATAAGTTAAGCAATTGGGTAAGTTTCTAAATTTTATCTGGCAACTCTTTACATAATAATAACGGCTATTTTTTTATCAATAAATAATAATAATCTAATGCGTTCGCAATAGCACCCAAAAGCAGAAAAAAAAACTGATCAATTTTATTGAAACATCTTCAGATGTTATTTAATACAGAAAAGTTAAGGCTGCCAAATTAGAAGTGTATACTTTTAGGATTTGCCTCCGCGATTCGTACTCAAAATCACACGGCAAGTAGTAGACAATTCAATTTTCTATCTATGTCTATGTAATTATTCTATGTAATGATCTATGATTTATTCTATGTAATTATGTAGGTTAAAATTTATTAATGTGATTTCTGATAGTTAGGTCTAACTACAAAACATATGTTTTCAATACCAGTAACGCCCTCTTGTAACAACATTACAAACTACAAATTTTAACAGGCATACATTTAGGCGAGTTTGAAATTTCATTCGCTCTATTCCGCATTACTAAACTTCTCAACCAGGTAATGAAAACCTTTTGTAAGCGCATTTGCCAGCTGTGTGGTCCCAGGCAGAGTCTCGAAAATTGTTGATAGGTAAAATATAGCATCACAAATTTTACAGTGGGTGTTAAAATTTTGTGAATCTAGCTGGTATAAGTATTATACAATCCTATGGAACTTACACAATTAACATAAATATTATTTTTCGACGCTATAGAGTAGTTCAACAGCGTAATGTGTCTTTTTTTTTATTTCCTTATTTCGCTAAAGTCTATAACTTCGTAGATATCCTTAGGAATAAAGATCTAGAGAAGTCGGCAGTGTAGTACTTATAACGGCATCTGAGAAATTGTCTATGAACGCGACTTCTTCCTAACCTCTTTTTGTAGCCAAGAGATTGGTTGACTTTGGGCGTACTCTTGGCCGATTCTTTACTGTAGCGACCTTCAGCTGCCTCACGATTCAGAAGTACTCCAGCAATTTTTTATTATTACTACTTGCAGGATCTTAAGAAACATAAGGACCTATAATAGAAACAGAATTTGATTCTTGACCAAATATTGACGGAGGTTATTAAACCTTATATGGTCGTCTTGAAATTGTGCACAACAATAAAGAAAGACTCGGAACACTGAAAACTTTTAAGTTAAAGGTGCTGAGTAGTGTATGTAGTAGCGTATATTTTTTTGTATTGAAAAACCGTGCCGAGTCGAGTTGTTTAGGTGTTGCCGCGGATTTTGTTAGGTTAGAGGTTAGAGTTATATCACAGGTATAAGATTATACAATTATAATTGTTTTATGGGTATAAAGTGTGGAGACAAAGAAAAACGACTACTTTTAGATAAAGATAACACAGTATTTTGGTATGGCCGATGTCATGACGTTTATTCCTAAGGAAGGATGAAAGCCCATTGCCTATTGCGATGTAGTATCTTACTGTTGCTAGAGTTTTATAACTAAATTTGTATTAAATTCAGTGAGTTCTTGAGCGCTATAATGGCCTTAATAGTGAGCGCTATAATGGCATGCCATTAACGCTCTGTCCGATTCCCCTAACAAAATAGCCGCTAGTTGGTAGAGCTGACTAAACGCTATTAAACTTGCTTATAAATACCGAATAATCTTCACTAATGGATATTTCTTCATTTCCATGCTTGTATTGACGGGTATTGATTTTGAGAAAGGAGGCTCAAGCGTGGCTGAATTTGTTTTATGGATATTTATTCGTTGCAGGCTATTTAGTTGTTTATTTTCGGCCACAACATTTTCCGCATTTCTCGTGGCAAAGACTACACTCTAGAATGTGAGATGTTGAAGAAAATTTTTACGAAGAGGAATGAGGAAGTATGTGTGTAAATAAACAAGAAAAAAGTGGGGAACAAAACATGAAAGGTAAATAATAAATTATTTTAAAATAATCGATGAATACCAACAGACAAATAACAGGAAAAGCAAACAACTGCAAGTGAGAAAATATACAAATAGAGTGTATGTAAAGATGTATTATTAAAGAGAGTGTGGAAGAAAAGGAGGTAAATAAAATTCATACATATTTCATACATATATATTAATAAATATCTATATATATGTATGTCTTTTAACAAAGGCAGTATTGATTTATAATGTAGACTTATAAGAAGGCACAATATATATATATTCGCATGAAAGAGCCTTACTGCCTTATGTAGGCGGTAAACTAACGTTACCAAGAAATCATCAATAGTTCAGAAGAAATGATATAATGCAAACAAAAAACTTAAATGTGACGGAAATGGTGAAAACGACAAGAGTGAAGGAAGAAGAGAAGCAGCCATAGAAGGCACCAGCAAAGCAAATGAAAGATGAAACTTGATTTGTCTGGCGATTTCCGCTTTTCATGCGGCCCGTTTGCCAAAAAAGAAAAAAAAAACGCTGCGAACTAAATTAAGTGTGCGAGAGAAAGAGAGAGCACTTCACTTGTACTCGGGCTGACAGCTTGGCTGAGCTATCATAATTCAGAACGCAGCTGACAGGTTGCCACAGCTGAAAGCCGCCAGGCAAGAAAGTGAGCCGCAAAAGAAGTCGCGGGTGGGCGGAGTAGACCACATGACACGCCGTTAGGTGAAAAAATATGCCACACGAATTGTGAATGAATGAAAATGTGAAAATGTGGCAAGCGGCATGACCTAAGCCTGGCGAAGGAAGCCCACGCACACATACTTGTTAAAAGTGTGAATATAAAAGTTTTCAGTGCGTCTTCTGCCGCTTGGTGTATTTGTTTACGACATGCTGCTGAATTTATGCGCTGGCTTAGAGGACCGTTAACATTTGCTCCCAGAAAGGCGGCCACTATTTGCCGCTTGCGTTGCTACGTACTGCCAGCATTGCCGCGCCCACGCCAACGGTAGTCATTCAATGCGTTTCCGCTCACTAACACATTTTTCATTCGATTTGAATTTGATTTGGAATTTCCACAGCGCAACAGTGCAACAATGAAATAAAAAGGAAAATACTTTTTTGTTGCGGAGAAAATGCGGAGATGTAATTCGTTTTACACTCTCGCATATTTCACACAAGGACCGGCTGTGTGTTGAGCGTGTGCATTCGTAGAACTTGAAGAGGTCAGAATAATGCAACAGTAAATTGGGTAAAAGTAAACACTCTCTACAAGTTAGAGGAAGATTGTGTGTAAGAAATTCAGAAATACTTCAATGGGAAAATGGGAATGCAAACGCAGATAAATTGACGCGAAATGACGGAAATGAAAAGAAATACAATTCCGGAATTCAATTTGGCGTCAAGCGCATTTGGTGGCAGCGATTTCGTGATTTAGGGAAAAAGAAAATCAAAAAATTAATTTGAAGAAAATCAAAGCAAAAAAATTAGAATATTAACAATATTTCGCATCAATACTCAGCTGTGCCACCGAATAATTTCATAAGCAATTCTAATTGCTTAAGCGTTGGGTAGTTTTGAAGACGAAGTGCATATAAAATTTTCGTCCCTCTGTCAAATTACCATTACTTTTAAATATAGAGTGAACTGAGTTGGAAAATGTGAAGCCAAAATATTCAAATTAAATTTGAAGCAGACTTGTCTTTGCCTTCTTTTCGATATGAAAAATGTTATATTAAATACACATCTTTTATACCTTGCTTCAAATGTTAGTTTAATATTCCGCCTAGCGATTTTTAACTATATAAAAATTTTTACTGGTCGTGATATTTCGGAGTATTGTGCGCTATAACTTTGTTTTTCCCGATCTAGATACTTGCTTAACTCATTAAGTTACCTATCCCATTTGAGGTATGTGACTTCGCTAAATTATTACAAATTGCGCCTAATTGTAGGCATCAATACTTATTATACTTATTGTGTAGCTAATATACTATTTCGCTTAGTCACTGGTCCACTCACTCATTTCAACAGCTCAGCTCTGCTCTCCCACAGCAAGAGCTTTTCCTTACTAAAGTATTATAAGATATACGTTCACAGCGATAATATAGTCGGGCTACAGTAAGTTAAGTTAATAAGTTAACCAACGCATACGAAATTACTCTTGGTGTTTTATGTTGAAATCTGGTAGTAGATGCAATTAGGGTTGAGTAAAGCGAAATAGTTTTACTTCATTGCTAAAAGTTTTGTTCTGAAGCCTAAATTTGCCGACAGCCACACCAAAAATACTTTCCTTGCCAACTCTGCTGTTAAAATCACGGATTACGTTACTTGGCAGCCATAATCTGTGGGTTTCAAATACTCACAGAACGAACTCGCTCTTATTCTCTATTGAAAAGTGGCCACAGATTTTCGTGCAGTTCAAGAATATCGCTCTATTTCTGACTGTGGCGAGGCATTTATTCATTGGGGCTAGCGGACTTTCTTTGTCTTATTACAAATCCTACTCGAAACCTAAGTCCCTTTATATGGTCACTATATTAGCGTCGGTGGTCTCATTTTCTTTATCTTTTACATTTCTTTGGTAGCATTATCAACTAGCTGGACAGAGAAATTTTGCCCATTGAGGGCTAGTATGTTCAAAGTGCATGTTCTTCATTTAAATTCTTAAAAGGGGTTTCCAAGCGTACAAAAGCTCATAGGCACTCACAATGACGTTTTAATGAAAATAAATAGTATGGTGATTCAGGTCGGCATATTTTTTGGTCGCTGCAAAGTTACCTCTATATAAGTTCTCTATTCGCAACTAGTTAAGTGAAAACTATTTTCTCTTTCATTTCTATAAAACTGCAATAAGAAAAAAAAAAAGAATTAACAAGCATCAACATTTTTCTAGCAATAATAAGCGACTGATTAACGCTGTAATTTAATAGGAAAAGTCGTTGTCTACTTTTGGGCGTGTTAACGCGTTAATAAAGGAATTCCAAGCAAATTCCAGGCATTCTCCATTGTCGCGTCCAGCGGCAACACATTTACGTTGTTCGTATTTATTTCGCACTTATTTCCTTCTCCCTCCTTTACATTTCGTTCAAATATTTTTACATCAACACTAACTGGCCTCAAGTTTATATCCACTTCTGCCCGAAAATCCACTTGAATTGAAGCAAAATTCCACTCACCCATCCCCTGGCTACTAACTGGAATACCTATCGTTGCTTTTTAACTTTCTTACGCTGCTCTATTTCACTTAAACTTCCTTCCACTTCTTCACATTTCTTTAGAATATTATCTTTCTAAGTTCACTTCACTTCCTACTTATATATATTTTAAATTTGGCGCTTCAGTTTACTGGGTAGGTTAATCAAAACTCGGCTAGTTGACCCGTTGTCAGCCAATTAAATTTAATGAATAGCTTTTGTAATTTATAATAATGCCAACGATGGTGACAGCAACAAATACCTATGCACTCATGTATTACAACAACAAAACGTGTTGGCTTTAACTCATTAAACAAGCAATGTGTTAATAAGCAGCTTGCGGTTATTCAGCTGTCACTGAATTGGGTAAATTAGCGGAACAAGGAGAGTTTAGAAAAAAATCTAAAAAACAACAAACATATATATTTAATATTGCGGATAGTTTAGTTTGATTGTTTTTCACGACTACCGCTGAATACCACATGATACAGGGTACTTGAAATCCATTGTGAACACTTTGAACTATTGGTAACTACTTTGATCTGGGTTTTAGCGTTCATCTTACTCCACACTGTATTTTTAATTACGGACTAAGTGCCCTAAATGCAAAATGAGTACTTTTAGTGTGCAACTTTGGAAGCATGTTAGTATACCATATAAGCTCGCTCTCGTTAAGTAAGATCATGTCTGCCCTTTGCACTTCGATAAATACTTTCGGTGGAGTTTTCTCTCTAGATTTATGTGTAAAAAGATACTGTCAGGCTAATGACATGGTTTCTTAGTACTTTGACGGGTCTGATATGAACAATGGCATAGATACACGACGCTCTCTGAGGAACTGAGCATCTGCCCCTCATTTTTTCTAGGAAACTCTGCAATCTTCTACCAAGCGGCAGTTTGACTACCCGAAATCTGAGTTCACGAGCACAGTTTCCTGACAAATTGGTTTTGACCTCCACGAATTGGTCAAGACCAGAGCAACGCGGAGTTCGAGGACCAGTATATACAAACTTTGTTAAGTTATGACACCATTAAAGTTATTCCGTTGCAATCTCTTCTTTCTTTGGGTGAAAGTTTTTTAAGAAATCATAGTTATATTTCCAGAATTTAAGTGCTGTTGTTGAGTCCTTGAGGCAACTTTACTGCAACAATTCCAATATAATTATTTCAATAGTCCAATAAAGCCTACATTTGAAACTCTCCAATCACTTGGAGGTTCCACTGACAGCTGCAGACAGCAATGTGACTTAGTGTATATGGGTGCCAAGTAGTGCTGACAACCAAGATTTATGACCACACCGAAGTCAAATAACGTCAAGTCGTTCGCTCCAATGAAAAGTTCCATGTATTATGGTCGATATTATTAAAATTTTAAGTTTGTGCTGTGAGGAATGTGCTTCCACTTGTCCGGTTTATATCCTGGATAGACCAAGCCCGTCATAAGAGCTATCTAAAATATGTATGACTGAGCTAATCTTGTCTGTTGGCGAGTCTTCGGAGGTCATATTTCATTATTAGTTATTCAAGCCGTTTTATTCAAATTTCTTTTATTCAAATCCGAAGGTATTTAAACATCAGATTGACTTGTGACCTCACTATGGTTTGAAAATAAGTCACTGGGAGACCTGTGCGCATCGCAATGTGAATTTTTTAGTTTTTTTGGTCTACTGAGGAACTATACAGCTTAACTCAATAGTTAACAATAACGCCTGCTCTTGAATAAGCATTTCAGAAGCTTCCTTAAATCGCCGGCTATTTCAAAACGATATTCAACGTGGTAGCAGTTCGTGGAAGAGAAAGCCCTTATTCGCATTAGAAAGATAGAGAGATGAAACTTTCGCCAGCAATCCAAGCTGGACTAGTGAGTTACTTAGAAGATGAAGAAGCCAAACAGAACGTAAGTTCGAAAATTATTTTAGAAAAACTTAGAATATAATCCAGTTGAGAATTGAAAATGTTCCCTGTTTCGGGAATGAAATAGTAAGAAGCTTACTCTAAACCATATCTATTTGGAAAGTGTAGATATTAACAGAGGTACAAAATAAAAAAATTTAGTCGCGTTCAATTTTGGGAATTTTATGCCATCAATTAAAACAATCCAGAAACCCATTCTTGTATGAATCATATTTTGCTCCAATTCAATTTACAGATACATTCAGAATCTCTTCCAAGGCCAACTCCCTCTGAGGCTATCAAAAATATGTCGGAATAATTAAATATAAACCAAATGCATTTGCATAATTCAGCAATTCTGTGCAAAGCAAGAGAAAACCTGTGAAGAGAACTAAAAACGGCGAAATAACAATGAAAAAGCAAAAACAAAACCAAAGCCAAGAGGAATCTGAATCTGAGGAGGATTTTTCGCTTTTGTGCTTTCAACGGTCGGTGGTGTCATTGCGGGCAGACAGATTTTGTGCTTTTCCCGGCAAACGCACACACACCACTGCATTTATGAGCTGAAATAAGCAAAAGTGTGTGTATGTGCGTGTGCGTGTAAATATGTCACAGATTTTGGCTTATTGTCATTTGCAACGACCTGCTGCATGAGAGCACCACGAGCAGAGCAGAGCGAAATTGACCGTAGCAAAGGAGCTGGGGCAACAAGCTGAAAAGCGCAACAAGCGCCAAATGAATAAATCCATTTAAATTGCAACATTCATGACCTGCGGCTCCATTCATCCTTGCAAGAATATCAGAATGGTCAGCAGCAAGAAAGCAAAAAAAAAAAAAGCGCAAAAGCCGAAGAAAAAATATAAAATCATGAATAAAAGCGTGAATATGGAGCACACAAAAGCAACAACAACAACAACAACACATGCTAACGATTGGAATATGCTGAAGAGTGGAAACAGCTGTTAAAAGGAGAATTTCGCTGTACAAGTGCCTGCGCCTGTCGCCTGCGCTTTGCATGTGTATGTGGGTTGGTGGGTGCGGGCAGAGGTCGCTGCTGGCATGTAGTCATATTGCATGTGGCCGGTATGCATATAAAATCGCATTGGCACGGCTAACAAGCGCTAAAGCGGCG
The DNA here is from genome assembly GCA_021498325.1 of Bactrocera minax. Taxonomy (NCBI): domain Eukaryota; kingdom Metazoa; phylum Arthropoda; class Insecta; order Diptera; family Tephritidae; genus Bactrocera; species Bactrocera minax. Next base: position 98,780 of record JAKEEE010000134.1, read on the forward strand.
AACTTGAAAGGACGACAATCTGCGTTAAGCGAAGTAATGTTCGACGCGAAAAACGAAGCGACATGGTGGTCAACCTGGTGTGAATGGTGTGAGCGAGTGCAAAGGAAATTTGAGCGCAACGGGGGCTATGGCAAATGCACTGCACATTCTTGTTTTTTTTTTAGCATAACTGTTTTATAATTTATAATAGCAATCGCCTTTGATATTGTGTCCGAAGTTTTTAATTTATGTGTCTTCCTTTGCCTTTGCACAGACTAGTTACATAAATTCAGCTAGATCGCACTGTATTTATCTAATAATATCTGTAATTATACATTTCTATTTTGTATGAAAAAGATATTCCATAAGTTTTATCCGGCGATGAGTCGCTACTATCACTTTACATACTTTCCTGTGAATTGAAATGCTCTCCCATGAAGAAACTACTTGCATCTGTGATACCCAAGTTAATATTTCTGTCCCAACTATTTTCATTAGGCACCAATAATATTCACATTTCATACCTTTTTCACCAATTTTAAAAAAGAATAAACTGCATAAGTTGTTCCTTCGGTATTAATTAACAACTAGTTGCACTCGAAAAGGGTTGGTTGGAGACTAACTCATGTCCAATTGACCAGACTGGCCAGACTCTGTTGAAATTAAAATCGTATGAATCATGCTAGCTTAGCTAGCGTTTATTCTAGTCTGATAATTACCCAACCTCACCACATGATAGCGTCACTATCACAAGAGAAACTTACTACTATCTAAACTTCGGCCGAATTGGACTAGTACTTTTTTGTTTTGAACGTGTTTGCAAAAACAGCAAGATCGGTCGGTGATTCAGTTCTCATTTTGGAGGGGGAATGGCGCCACGAAGTCAAAGAGTGCATACGGTGACTGTGCTCTTTCGTTGGCGATCGTCAAAAAATCGTGTAATGAGTTTCTACGGGGTCGCATGTCGGTTTTTGATGAACCAAACCTAGGTGTCTCGAAAACTACTACCACGGAGGATAGCCTGATAAAATTCCACGATCTCATATTGGCCGACCGCCGAAGGAGAGTACGCGAAATAGCTGAGATAGTAGGCACCTCAAACAAGTGCAACCGTCACCAAGATACCGAGGAACAGTCGAAACATTGAACTTCTCTCGCCGAAACTGCTCCGAAGAAAGGGAAGCCTATTCTATCGGACGAAAAACGACGGTCACCGTTTTCTGGAATTCCCATGGTGCGATCTACATCGGGATTATTGGGCCGATTGGACACCGATTTTCATAAAAAGGGTAGAAAAAAAAGTGATCTTTCATCTCAACTTTGCAGAACTCCGGAAAACGTATTTCTCAGATGAGTTTAAGTAGTTGGAGCATCGCTGGTTCAAGTGTATCGAGCTAAAAGGAGACTATGTTGAGAAATAAGTTGCCATTTTTTCAAAATTTCCGGTTTTCTTTTAAAAGCCCTCGTATTTACACCTCGCTCAATATAACATACAGGCCATCGAAATGAAGCACAGAAGAGATCATAATATATCCAGATTTATATTTGACTACCACAGTAACAATCTCGGATATTATTGGTAACATTTTTTAGGCCGTTCCAACAACAACATTCATGATAAGTCATTTAAATTATTCTCCAAGGGGCAACTGGTCAAATCTCTGGAGGAAGGTGGACAGAAATGTAACGTAAGTCTTGAACTCATCACACGAATATATCAATTAGTGAGTGTTTCGAAGTTTTTTATTGGAACTATTGTTCTGAGGCGAGATTACTAATTCTGATGAACAAATATAAGCAGAATATCGTTATATGAGTAATAGTATATATGTATTTTACATAAAAGGCAAAATCATAGAATACATTTTATTTTTAGAAATTGACTTACCTATCCGCATTCTTTCAGTGTATCCTCCGCCACATACAAGCCACTGAAGCAGAGCATTTTCGAAGGTGCAACATCCTGCAAGTCAATGAAAACATTTATTCGTAAATCGTAAAGCAACAGCAGACAAAATGAGCGGCAATCTAACACAAAAAAAAAAAGGTGAAAAAATAAAAAGAGTGACAAATGAAAAGATGAGAAATAGTAAGTGCAAAAAAGAAAAAAAAAAATCAAAAATAACCAAAGTGAGGCCAAAATATTACTGGAACACACCACACAAGTGCGGCAAACGAAGCGTTAAAAAGAGTGGCTAAAACCAAAACGATGCTTTACGCGTTAAATCATGAGCACGAAGTGCGGTCCAACCGGGCAAAAAAAATATATATATAATTGCATTGGGCAATGACAACCATAAAAGTAGACTGCGCCAACGCAGTTATGGCAGCTAGCAGTAGACAACGGTCGTGGCAAGGTGAGTAGCCAGTTTTACAAGCAAAAGGACTTTGATTGTATTAGTCTGTTGCACGCTGAGGTCACTGGGGTGGCAGCTAAGAAGGAAATTGCAATTGTAACTATGAAATGCTTTTAAATACAAAAGACCGTTAGAATATCGACTACAAGGTCCAAAAGGGCGTTAGCTCTCACACTCATGCATGGTTAGAGGGTTGTGCATCTAGGTCTTAATAATAACTGTGCTTGGCATTTCGCCTGTGGGCATCCACATGAAATGCAAAATAGCAATTTTCCTTCCCCGAACCGATTCTTCGAGTGCTTGTCCAAGCATCTTCGCAATTCAACGTGTTGCTATGAAGCCAATATCGGCTAAGTGCAGTAAAATGCCAATGCTACAGAGGCACCAAATCGCTTCGGTGCGATATCGACCTGTTCGATCTGCGCGAGTGTGAAGCGAAAATTACCCCAAACGGTGTTGTTGTTGTTGTTGTTGTTGTTGTTGTTGTTGTTGTTATACATTTATGTATGCCGACAAAATGCGCATTCACGGTGTGAATAAAAATGTAAATCCTTGTTAAATGCAAATCATAAAAATATAATGCTGCAACATCGGTGAATGTGGGTAGAACATAACAGCCACGAACAAGTTGTAACAACAACAGTTGTAGTTTTGCTTTTCGATTTTTGTATTTAGTATTTGTTGTTGTTGATTTATTATACATGTTCGTCAATATTGAAACGTATACTCGTCATTCTTCGTTTTTTTTCGTCTTTTAGCTTCGTGAAACTTAAAAAGCGTATAAACCACGAATTTTATTTCTGAATCTACAAATCACATGTCTAATCCAAAAAGATAAAATAAATACGGAGTACAACAAAACTAGCAACTCTTTTTTCGACATCTTTTTTTTTTATGAATAAAACATTTCTAAGGATTCTCAGAACCTGAATATATATATTATTTAATATATATTATTACCTGAAGATATATATTATTTTGAGCCGGACTCTGTTCTCTGAAATTTCTATGAAGCAAAGTGATCCGAAAGCGAAAAGCGAAAATGAAAACTAGACGGAAGCTAAAATATGTCAAAGAAATTTGAAGTATAGTTCGTGAAATATTTTCAAAAACGTAGAATTCTGTTAGAATGAGTGACCTCAAAAAGAGCAAGCTTTGCTATGAAATTTTTTTTATAAAAATATATTAGGGCAATTTGTTAAAATTTGTGTTAAAATAAGCAATAATTTTTACCCAATATTTTTCTATGGTGAATTAATTTGATATGCCACTAAAAATATGTGGTCGCATATCGGTATGCACTTTTCCCTCGAATTCGACCTTTACCTTTAAAAATGCCATGTTTCAAACCTTTCAATACGAATCTTTGTTATCGCCTTCAAAATAAGCTGACCCCGAGTTAGTAGAGCTTGTTTGGACTAGTAGAGCTTTATTTATACACTTGATGTCGGCCACAATGGTCTTTAGTTCATTTAAAGAACTTGAAGCTATGCCTTTTTGTGGGTGGTCATTGGCGTGGGTTTTAGAACATCTAAGTGTGGTGATTATTGAGTATGGTTTTTTTCACTCTTTTGATGCCATCGTCGTTAATAGATGTGGTTGTCCACTCGCATGAAAAACTCGTCTTCTAACGCTCACGGATCAGAATCTTCTTCAGAAGGCTCTCAATGACACCAGTAATTCCGTTGAAACACATTAAATTTCATAACTTTGCCTTCTATAAAATTGTTAAACCATTCTATATAGATCTAACATCTGAAAGAAATATTGATATGTTTAAGTAAGCGGTAATCATTTATCAATATAATAATCAATTAAATAATCAATTAATCAATAAATTAATAATAATCAATATTTCTACACATAATATAGTAGTCTTTTCATATAGTTGTATAATATGAACTGTACGGGAGTGTACCGTGTTTAGACCACTGAGTTCTCCAGTTTAGACCAGGATAGTTGTTGATGATTTTGATGTTGAAGATGAGTGAAAACTCAAGGCCGGATTTGCTCATACTCTATAAAGTTTTCTCTAGTGATATGAGAGTGGGACCACTTTTATGTTATCTGTATGCGTTAATATGGTTTATATGAGAGTGAGTGGGAGGCCACTGGACTCTGGCTAGGCAATTGAGTCCTTCAGTATGGACTAGGTTAGCTAATCTTTATGAAATGGGATAGAAGAAAACCTTACTCGTTTTCTTTGAGGAATGGGCTATATTCTTGTCATGAATTATGGTGAGTTTCTGTATTCTGTCAGATTTGTATTTTTATTCCAGACTCTTAAATATTCCGGAAACATCTCAATTAAAAATGCGATTACATGCGAGCTTTTAGCTCTTGTTATTGTACCTTATTCTTCAGTAATGTGGTATTTTTTTTCTTATTTTTTGTGGCTTGCGATTTCCACATTATATTCACCACTACAAAGACGGCCGCAATAACACAAACAGCACTGAAAACACGGATGGTGGTTGGCCAAAGCAAAGGTGACATAATAGCCAGGCGATTAAAATGCGAAGTGGGGAATGAGTGATTGCGGCGCAAGACCACGAAAAAAAAACAAGAATTAGAAAAAAAACGTTTTATAAAAAAAATTTTATGAAAGAATAAAAGTAGAAGACGAGATCGCGCGACAATAATGAAGTGACAAAAAGGCAACGAAAAATCTGCTGTTGAAGTAGTAGTGCTCATACATACACACACACTTATATATATATATATAAGTGTATAACAAACCAAAAAAAAACAAAAATATGCTGCAATCGAGCGTTTAGCCATCAATGCACATGTTGCAACACAATGTGTCGCTTATTGAAACTGCCACATGTAGTGGTGGAAAATGAGCAGGCGTCTCTCCGCAACACCCACACACACACACACACACGCACACACATTACAGATATGTGACTGTGTATTCGAGCTTTCAATATTGAAGGCAACTAAATTGTGAGTGCCATCTTCCGTTATAACGCTGCCCGCTATGGAATTGAGTCACGTGTTGGCATTTAAGTGCCGACGTGCAAAATGTTGCACACCCACAGCACATACCGTTGCATTGAAATTCTTTTAATGTTTCAACTTGCCACACGCTGCATGCAGCAAGCATACTTCTTTTTCCATTTGCCACATTTTTCTTACCACATTTCGCTACTTTTTGTTGTACCGCCCGCTTTGTTGTTGCAGCTCTCCTGGTGACTGCCTTCATTTTAGTGCCGTTTTGTTGCGAAAAAATAACCGGAAAGTAGCCATTATAGGTGTCACTTTACGCGTTGCCGTTGCGCACTTGTTATGTGTTTTTTTTTGTTTTTTTTTTCTCGTTTTCTCGTTTTCTCTTTGCCTCTTACAATATGTTGCAAGCTGCGTCTGGTGTAATGCGAATGCGAATGGTAATGGCTTTGCTTTGTGCAAATGTGCGTTGTTGCTTTGGTGTTGCCATTTGAGCGCATAATTGCTTCATTTTTATTTAGTGCGAAATTGGCAATTTATGTGGCACATTTATTGGCAAAAATGGTCCGTTTGAAAGATGAGTGTGTCGTGCATCTAGCGAAGTAAAGTGTAAGCATAGTTAGATAGTTATTACTCAATAGTTAATGGAGTTGCCTAGGACGTAGGGAGTATTGAAGGCGCGTATTCTCTGTTGTGTGTTGCATGCGTTGGAGATGTTGCATAGAGTTAGACATTGAACTTCGTGAAGCTAATTTGTTAAATGAAGTGTAGAATAGAAGGTAATTTCCATCTAAGGTCTTTTAAAAATTGTAATATTTTCGCGAAATATATTTTGAACTATCTACCAAGGTACCATTTAATTGAAATAGTAAACTAAACCTCATGAAAAAAATTTTAAGGAATTTCAAAGAAAAATCAACAAGGGACAACAATGTTGATTTTAAACCTCTGTAGTTCTCTCTATAGTCGGATCTAAGTGACCAGAACTGAGCCTGATTCTTTTCTGGTCACAGACTGTCAACTAGGCTGCGTTCCTCGAAATTATTCGGGAAATACTTCCTGCTCCTATAATAACAACAACAACAAAGCACCGACCAAACTGCATATTAAATACCACGAAACTGTATAAACTTAAATATCCAAAGTAAGAATCTGTCCTCGTCCTCGATTCGCCATTTTCCACGGTTTGGATATTCAGTCGAATACTCGATGGACCGAACAGCGCAGAATGGCGAATAGCATGAACAACGCGTATAAATAAAATAGGCGAAAATAATCAAGTATATATATATATATATAGAGCAGCAAGTGGTTATATAATTTCTTTGAGTTATTCATTCACCTATTCTCTTTGGTGACTTTACTTTATAACTTTATAACATTGTTGTTGTTTTGTTAGTAGTTCATGCGAGCAGAGAAGTGACGAATCGAACATATTTTTTTTTTAAATTTTAAAAGAGTGTGTGCCACGCGCGTGGTGCACTTTGCAGTTAGGGTGTTCTCATACAAACTTGTTTCAATATATATTTACTTTACTGCTTTCTTCACTTTTTCACTGTTTATGATTTCGATAAACCCCTTTAAATGGGCAGTGGGCGTGGTTATGAACTGACTTTTGCATTCAAACAGGGGCAAATATTTCCAATGAGTAAATTCCCTTTTATCTTTCAGAGTAAGTCTGAGTCTGAGTCTTCTTTTTGTGAATGTGATCTTTCTCAAAGTTTTTCAAATTCGAACACAAAAACAAAAATAGAAATTAAGCAAAGTGACAATGTAGAAGATAACAAATAAATTTTGAAAAAATTATATCGACAAATTGTTGCGCATATTTGCGTCACTTTGATCATTTAGACGCCCTCATTGTCGGTAGAACGCGCTTATAAAACAGATTTAGGCACTCAATCGGAACGGCCAACAGCCAAAATTATACAAAAAGAAGGAAAAGAGTACACTAAAAAGTAGAAAAATAAAAAAGTGCCCGAAAAAGTTCAAAGATACTTGCCATGCGGCAAAAAAGTAGTAAAAAGGGAAGCATAACTTGCGGCGTTGAGCAACACATAAAAATAACAATTGTAATAAATGAGCCAAAAAGGAAGCAGTTTACAAAAAAAAAAGAGAAGAGCAAAAGTGGAAGAATACGCTGGTAAATTGCTGGCTTTTTATGTTAAAGTGACTTTGCGGCTGTATCATACACGCATGCACAACTGTACATGTATTTGTACTAGCGCTTGAGAAGTGAACTAAATGAGCGTGCAAAGAGTTTTGCATACATTTAGGCGCCAACAGCGTATAAAAGGACAATTTTTGCGGATTGCTACATTTTTCTTTCTTTTTCCTCATTTCTCTTTCCTCTTTCGTTTTCGTTTTTTGATCTTTATTTTTAGTTTTCGTTTGCGGCTGCAAAAAGAGTTGCAAGGGTGTGCGTCGGGCCTTTGGTGAGCTAAAATCCGAGAATTGAAATGCTTAATTGTTTACGACTGTGTTGACGGCCGCACTGATGGTTGAATTTTTGTGGTCTCGACGGTAAAGCGTTTGCCTTTTTATCGCTTTCAGCGCAAAGCCATAACAACAAAGCAGCGCTGAAGCGAAAAAATGAAAACAAGATCAACATTTTGCTTTTTGTTTGCGGCCTGCTTCCAATTTCATTTGCCCCGGCCGGCTTTGGCAGCAATTTTTGGCACTTGCGGCATTTCCGTAATGATTGCTGGCCACACCAGATTGTTTGCTTGTATAAACTAACACACACACACACATGGTAAAACATGAAATGTTCTATTGATACTTTTTTTGTGAGTTTTTTTTTTCGTTTTATTAGGCTCGACTCGACGTTGTGGATGCCTCTAACCAACAACTGCTTGTGGAAGTGCCACTTAATTGAATGTTACACTTGAGCAAAGTCAAATTTCGGTTAATTGTTGTTTGTTTTATTTTTCATGATTTTCATAATTTTTCGTATTTCTCTTTATTTTTTTTTGAGAATTTAAATTAATAATTTTTTCGATCTAATATTTCTTAAAATCAATTTACTTCCTTAAACAAAGTAATTAAAAAATATTTTAAATTTTATTTAAAAACAAATTTCAAAAAAATTAAAATCATTTATCTCTCATGGCTCTCTGCTTTTTGTCACGTTTTTATCGCTCACGTGACTGATTGTTTGTTTGTATTTGGCATTTATCTGTGTGTGGACCTCTTCAATCCGCGTTTGTTTGCTTGCTTGTTTGCTTGACACCGATTGCATAAATAAAGTGCAATCGAGTTTGTTGAATGCTACTGCTTTGGGGGCTTTATATCATTCTGTTTGCGCTTTCAGGCGAATTTCAATTTCATTTACGCATCAACACGGCAATGATAAATTACTTTTCCAATTTTTACCAGCCAAATACTCATACCGACTGTACTCGTGAAGTGAAAGTTCGAAATTTAAAGGGGAACTCTGGCAACCCCTTGCTTACTGCTTACAGGGTGTTTCAAATATTATCAGATTTTAAGCAATAGAATTTTCAGTTTTGGATTTGAAGTATTACCTCGATTATACTGGTGAACCTGAAAGTTTTTGTACTACTCAAAGTGTATATCTCTTAGTAGTACCCAGTTCTAGTATAACTGTTCTTCTAATCGGAGTCTAAATTAAGAATTATGTGAATATTGTCGAAAATTCACCTTAAGGCTAATCAAATGTTAGATTTTGGCTTAAGGATAACTTGGTACTAATAGAGCAATACAAAGAACCAAAAATCCGTAGCATATCTTTGGGATGAAGTTGAATCAAGTGTTCAATAGTATCGCGTTTTCAAACCTATGTACTTCTGTTCCACCTCCGTTTATTACGTGAAAAGCCTATTAGGCATTGGTTATGAAAGACTATCTTCCATCTTCTTCTGTAGAACAAATTAATTCAATGACTCCAAAATTATTTGACTGATAGACTAGTATATGCATTACAGAGTAGTTCTGGTATTTTTAATCGGCGGTAGATGGCGCTCTTTAGCGTTTCGCTATACCGTTATCTATAAAGAGATTTAATGGGGCGTCATAATATCTAGTGTCCTATAGCATGTTCTGCAGTAGTATTTCTCACTTATTTGGTACCTTGCAAAATGTACCCTTTTTTACGTTAACGGTATCTTAATATAATATTTTTATATTACTCTCCTTCCAGTGAAAATAAGATGTGGTACTCCATACTCTATAACTATTGGGAAATTTCCGGACATATCTGGAGATGTTGGAGTAGTAACTAAAAGAGAAGATCAGTAATATTTTTAATTCGAAAATTAGCTAATTTTCTTGTATTTAGGACTGTTTGAAAATAATTTTGCATTTAAATTTGTTCACTATACTTTTAAACAAGGCAAATATGCTTTCGGTTTAACTCCTTTATCAAATTTACTATTTAATTTTCAGCTTACCAACTACTCTCACATTTAAATTTTATATCTCTCTTATATAAAACATTCGCTGGCTTAAAAAAATATACACTTTTCATACATAATCACGCAGGCATACTTGTTTGTATATTTTTCAAAGGCCCGAAATGAATAGCTGCCTGGCCACATGCATTTTGTCATATTTAACCACAAAAACGGCACAAACGTTCAACTGCAGGCGAACACATTCCTTCGTACAAGTACTCGTAATACGAGCGCAGCGCCGAACATTTTCTCATTGCACAAAAGCTGTCCTCAATGTGGTGAAATCAAATTAACATGCTTTTTCCGATCGAAAATGACATTGATGAAGGTTGCAAATCAAATTTACAGACACCGAATGAACGGTGAATGCAACGCTGTGTAAAAGTGTGTGCGACTAGTGGAGCAACCACAGCAAGTGCAGTAATGCAAGGTTATTGTGGCATAAGTGGAAACGGTGTGTTGCAGCTGAGGAACTCGCTAAAATCGTTGTTGAAGGTACTAAATGAACGGTGTGAGTTCGAAATTTGTGGTGGAACTGAGTAGGAAAGTCTTCTTGCATATTTTCCTGAGAAATTTTGTTTTGCTACAGCTTAATTTAATGTAATTTAAAAGTAAGCGTGGCATGTTAAACTGTGAGATCCTCAACGTGAATTCCATTAACTTTCATACTTAATTTAAAACTAACATGGTCATAGTTGCTGCACTGGTATTGATGCGTTCAATCAGTGAACGTATTCCAAAGGTTTTGTAAAGAGTAGAGAGTTCTAAAATAGATATTCTTATTATTTTTTGGAATAAATTAAAATACATTTTTCGATATATTTTTCTCGAGACAATGCTCCAGTTTAGTCCCCATCTGCAGTTATGTTGTTATTATATAACACCACCGACTCTCTGCCAAATATAGTTCTATTAGTCCCAGTTAGCACCAGATTAAGCTCAAAATTACTGGTGTTGAACGTAGAGATCATATGAATTCACTTGTGTGAGGTTCAAGTGCTTCTCAAACCTGGGCACCGAAAATGTTTCGAGTCTCTTTAATGATCAGTGTCGGTTTTATCGGCAGTGCCGTTTCGGTTAAGAACTCTTGAGACTTAAAATTAATTAATTTCCTGCTATTTGAAGTTTATGCTTATTACAAATATCAAGCCAAATGTATAAAATAAAGTTAACATGGAGGAGGCCTATATCCTCTGAAGGAATGCTTGCTGTAAATCCGGTTAAGGAGTAGATGAGAAACTTTTTGTTTTTCACTTTTCATTGTCAGAAAATTATAACAAATATAAATGAAAAGAAAAACGTAAATAAAAAAGTTCTGGCGTATTGTAGCTCCAAAGTAGAACTATGAGAGGTCAGGCCTTCTTAACATCTTTTTAGCGGAATTCACTGCAAAATATTGCAGAGCGAGAATAATACTAACTTAGTGCTTTTCAAAAATAACTACTTTTTAACATATTTTGCTCTACTCTCAAGATCTTGTCCTCTTAGTGGATTAGTTCTATTGTTGCTAGATAGAGAAGCTTTTGTTAAAGGAGACATGAGTGAACCTCGATCAAGGACTCGATTCCTTTAAATTACAATAGTCATTAACATCAATTTTATTTTCTAGAGAACCAGATGATTTGAGCTATTTTCGTTATACTTTTGTTATCAATAAAGGAGGTCGAAACACATACGTGGTCTATCTGACCTTTAATTGGTTTGTAGCGTTGGCCTCTACATTGGAAATGCCGAAATTTTACCAAGTGAGAAGACTCCCACTCAAAACTTTGAGGCAGCTATTCATTGGAAATTTGAGTGGTAATTTATTTTATAGATTACCAAAGTGAAAAAATTCAGTATCTTCTCTACTCACCCAACCTAAAAGTCGCCTTACTTTGAATTCTTCATTAACAATTTTGTTTTATTGTATGCCAATATAGACCTAATACTATTATGTCAGCATTTGAAAAATATTTGATGATTTGAGAAAGAGTCAAAGAGAGACGTGTAGCCTTGGGTTTTTTCATTACCTTTTTCTGGTAAGTAAATTTTTTAATGTGGAGAATATTACATTTGACTGAACTTTTGATTGGGGTTTGACGCTACAATTGCATATCGATGTTTCATTGGTGGAAACTAAGGGGAGTTCTACTCTTGAACCTTCTAATATTCATGATGGTTGTAATTAAATGATGAAAAAGAATGTGTTTATGGGTTATGTGCAGCTCTAGTTTAGTAAGTTATTACGTTTTTGGGTCACAATATAGCGGTTTCTTTCAGAAAAAGAGGAGTACTTGCAAATTTAACTAAAAGTCAGTTGCAGGAATGCAATTACCATGATAGATAGACCAACAAAAAAACACAGATTTTAAGCATCCATTTGCATATTAATTGATTGAGTTTAGAAATTCGAAAAAAAAATACAAATTTTAAATAACAATAATGAAAAAGTGTGGAAAACTAAACAGAAAACTCACATAGCCAAACAGCAGCGCTAACCATAATCTATATCGCATATTAATTTACTAATTGTGTGTAGTAACTGGTTAGTTGGCTCTCGAATGTGGCACAAACACAATATTTAGGCAGCTTGTTTGCAGCCGAAAAATCAGAGCGCGCCGAATTGAAGTGGAAAATGTTGATTTGATTGGCATTTCATGCGTCAATTACCTTAAAATAGTACATCAATCATAGGGCTATGGACATGCCGAGCGAATATGAATATATATATATATATATCTATGTATATATATATACTCTATATATGTGGAGACAGCATAAAAATGATATGCGCGACTGTGTGGCCGCATGTCGACATTTTCCGGTCAATCACGCCGCAGCCGCTGCGACCGCGACTACAACATTGACATTGGCCAGTGGCGCACTGTAAGCAATGAGTAAGTAAATGTATATGTATATACAAATTTGTATATATATCTGGCAGGTAGTCAACGAAAATTTTATATCAATAAATATTTTCGCATGTTGCGTATACGCCATGCTGACCACTTGTACTCTTTGCATTGCCACGACACAAGTACGCACAGCTGTTGCAATGAGTCGCGCATATTTTTATGCAAATAACCAATAATCAAACGAATGATGAATTGGTGCGAGTTGCAAATGAGTGAAATGGCAGTGGAGGTCGAAGTGAAAATATTCAAAGGGGTGACCAACAAGCATCGTGTTACATGCCGCTGGCGCCTGTTGTTATGCAAAGCAAGCGAAGCGACATACGCTACATATGCATTAACGCAACTCCGCCACTTACATTTGCACATGTAACTGTGTGCATATTTGTATGCACTTATGTGCAGTTATTTGTGGCATGCAGCCAGGGCGTTATGCAAAGAAGCAGCGGCACAAAAATAAACCAAAAAAAAATACTTCAACAAAAATTTGCAACGAAATTGATACTTGCAACCACTCTGGTGGCGAGTGAGTATTGTTGCAAATGACAGCAATGAAATCAATGCGGTAGCGCTACTTTGTGCACACACGTTGCAACACAACGCACACACATACACGGAACGATCACATACTTATACGTGTTTATTTCGGTTTTCACGTGCGGCATGTTGCATGTTGATGAGTGCCTGGTGGCAGCGGTGTGGTTATGTTGACAGATGAGTCTGTGCCTGTGCAAATCGTGAAAACGTGCTCTTCCAGCAATTCTGCGTTTGGAAGCCGTAAAAGCTTTCCATTTCGATTCATACAGTTTGCTTATAAATATACATATGTACATAAGTATATATATGTATATGCGTATGTAGTTGTGCGCAATTTTCGGCATAATAATGAAAATATTTGTGGACAAAAAATTTTTTATTTACGTACACTTAACGAGCTTGTGCTGAGTGTCATAGCAATAAATAATATACATATGCACATAATGGGTGCTTTTTTAGCAGTAAAGAACTTTATTAAAAGAAATTTTTTTTTATGAAATTGCCAAATTCTATATTAATTTGTAATTGCACAGTATTTCGGGCATTTGTTCGACGTCTTATGGATACCATCCTGTCCAAACAATTTCCGTCACAAGTGGTGCTTGTTTTCACTTGGTCAGGTAAGGCTGGTTTAGCAGCTCTGTTCATTGTCTTGACCGGGCAAAAGTAGCAAAACGGTGTCAGGTCACATGACCTAGCTTGCTATTCGACAGATCCATTTTCTGTAAGTGTAACTGGGGAATCTCTTTAGCCCCTAAATTTCATCAAATGCCTTAAAAGAAAGAAATGTGCCTTATAACTGCAGTTGATTTGATGATTAAAATGTGATTTGTGTGGTAGCTACATAAAACCCGAGTTTTTGAAGTGAACTTTTATGTTGGCTTAGTGTAAGCATGTGTTTACCAAAGTATGCTAAATATAAATGTCAAACATATGTGTTTTTCTTTTGCTGGAGAGCTGTTTGGTCTCCATATAGAAAATTCCGTAGTTCTAAAAAATCACCCTATACTTTTATTTGCTGTTATACAAAGTTGTTTTATTTTTTTTTGTTTTGCTAAATTTAGATGCTTTAAAAATATATATTCATATTTTTAGATTAAATTTCTTAATATTTGTCTGTATCTTTTTATAATATTGGTACGTAAGGCATTAATTTGTTATTTAAACAACATTTTATTTCCAGAAATTGTTCATTGATGCAGGGAGATTTAGATAAAGTTTAACATATTTTTACCTCAAGTCTACTATGGGTTTTTAATAACATGAGATATTTTTCTTTTTTTTTTTTGATACTGCAAAATTTATTAAGGCACAAAGTTTGCTACCTTGCTCAGAATATTTATTAAAGTTCTTCCTCTTCATATTGTGCTAATTTATTTAAAGTTTTTCCATTTCTTTCAATTGTGCATAATAGTATTAATATGGCAACTCTTGTCAATACTGTATGTGCACTAATGATAGTTGTAAAAGTGCTAACTTTTCTTTATCGTCGTATAAAATGTTTGCCCATTAAGTTAGAGATATTGATCAGTATTAAGTGGGAACACTCTAAACTATCAAGTTTGCATTTCTGTAAATATTATATTTCAAAATTTGAATACTATAGGTTTTTAGATCACTTCTCGATTTATGTATTGTATTTCAATATTCTTATGCTATATATGCATATATCTTAGACTTTCAAAAAATTTTCCTTTCCACAAGTTTCTGAGATATGTTTCAAAACTCAAGGTGTTTCGGAAAATTTTACCTCAATTTATTATTGGCTCATGACACCTGCGTACTGAGTATATGAATACTCTCATTAGGATATGTTTTCTTCACTCTGCCCACTCCTAGCATTAAGTGAATTTTTTTCAACAAACTTTTGTTCAATAATTCAAAGCTCTCCAACTTGGAGAAGAATTGGCATTCAATTGAGTTTTAGTGGTGCACAAAAGCCGCGCTAATCCGCCACTAAGCCCGACACAAGTTGCGACAGTTAAAGCTGGTGTAACCATTAATACTACAAATAGACTAGTGGTAATCGCTGGTGGGCGGGTGTGCGAGGTCCGCAGATATTTCGAAGACTTAAGCTGATGGTGAGGTAGGTATACCGACTGACCGAGGGGTCGTCGCGTTCCGCTGGCAGGGTGTTCCATTTTGCGCAAGTTGCAAGCGTTGCGCTTTTTTCGTAAGAAATAATATATAACATATATATATATATATATATGTGTATGTATATATGTATGTATATATATGTATATAATAGTCTCAAGACAAATGAAGAACGTGGCAAAGGCGCTGGAAAGTTATTTAAGCAGCAGAAAGTGCCACCAGGCAGCAATGTCTGAGTCTGCTACGAAGAAAAATTGCTACAAATACAAAAAACAAAGGAGAAAAAATCGGTGAACGGCGAAAGAGGTGTGAAAGAGTGTGGCGTATAAAAATTTCACTGGTAATGAATCAAAACAATTTTCATATTTTTCTTAATTAATCTTCTTGTCGGTGTTTTTAGCTTTCAAGATACACAAACGCGCACACACTGAAATTTAAGACAACACGCATATTTGGTGGTAGAGTTGCCATTCAAGTAAATTTTTTGCGTTTTTATTTGAGAAGAAAAAGTATGAGGTCCGAAGGATTTATGAAGGACTAAATGAGTAAAGTACAAAATTTTCTGAAGTTTCATAATTTGATGCCGAAGACACACTATTGCTTCATTGAAGTGTCATTTATTGTAAGTCTCCAAGGATTGTCATGAATATTATATATTTTAGGCCAATTTTGAATTTTGATTGAAGGTGAAGACCTTCTCTTTTTCACAAAACAGATTTAAATACATCCCATTAAAACCCTGACAAGTTGAAAAAAGCATTCACAAAAGCCTCAATCATATTTGCATTGAAGTGCACGGCAGGGCATAGAAAGTGTCTCGTAATGTATCCAAGGTTTGCTTGTATCTGTGGTTGTTGCGTGGTGACTCTTATTCTTACCGTCTCTCTCACTACTTTTACGGCTCTCTGTATGATATTGAGGGTATGTCATTAGATAACCCATATTGGGTTGTCACTTTCTTTCACAGTAGTTATGGTTCTAGTGACACTCATTCTCGCTCTCTTTCTCTGAGTGGTGTTACAGCTTTCTGCAACATATTGAGGTATTAACGACTCAGTTCATTAACTTTATTCTGGACCAAGTGAGGAGTGTTATTAGCGATACACAGAGATACACAGATATACAGAGTTAACGATAGAAAATTGCACTGGGATTCAGGGTGATTTTTAGCGCCTTTCTAGGAAGTTTTCAAGAATTTTGCAATAGCAATTTTCGCGATCTAAATACATTTAAAAATATTAACCTACCTACCTGACACTGCGATAAGGAATTTCCGAATGTGAATTTTGAAATTATTATAGCATAATAACAAAAATTCCTATGATGACTCGTAATAAGAGTGATCTCAGTATTTGGCAGCATCTGTTTTTACATATGTTGAAGAATCTTTGGAGAGTTTCTTCAATTTCGGAGAAGAAACATTTAATGAAATGTTTAACGCGATTTTACTCCGTTGGAGACACATCACTTCTCGTAGAGATGTCTAGTCCAGTAAAAGAGGAATTTATGAAACTTGACAGTTAACCGTATTACTAGACAAAATGAAGTTTTTCTTCTCTCTGATTAAAACTATTGTGGAATCTCCTAATAATGCCAAAAAAAAAAAAAAAATTAAAAAATCATTTAAAGAAAAATGGCAATCCTACTTGGGAGTAATAAAAATTAGTAAATGGATCGCTAATTCACCGCCGCGTAACTAACAGTACATTTCACTATCTTTTCCTACGTTCTTCTTCTTCTGCTGCTCCAAATCTTTTGTGCAAGCGCGGCGTAAAAGTTAGGCAACGGACTGCTGACAGCAACGAAAGTCACTGCATCGCTGGTGTTGGTTGGTGGGTTAATGCTCAAGAAAAAGTAAGCATTAATAAGTTGTTGTGGGCGAAATGAAAACGAAACGGGACGCAGGAAGGTGGCGTTCAAGGCACAAGTAGATTGTCCAGCGTTCAAATTAGCTTGAAAGGAAGCTGTTAGTTAAAAGTCAAAGTCAAAGTGAAGTTGTTGTAAGCGCCGATGACGTCGGATATTTGGCAGCTAAGAAGCATTTCGTGGTAACTAAAAGGTAGTCAGTCGGCATGAATGAGCGCCTGAATGACTGAGTGAATGCGTGCGTGAATGGGCGCTTAAAGGAATGAATGATTTTCAGCGTCATCAGGTGTTGCTAGCTGAGCAACAAAACAAAAAAATAAGTGAAATTCGACACTACTACAAATACAAATGGCACGAAGGAGAATGGTAGCAAGAGAAGAAGTGGTGAGACAAGTGTGAGGAAAGGATGCTGACTTGAAATTCTATTGAATGTGGAGGCATGCCACCGGATGTCTGCAACCCAATACCCACACCACAAAATTTAGCACCTTTGTATAACATTTTTGCCTTCCCCTTCAATTTTACTGCGCGGAAATGAGTCGCTGCGGTAATGAAGATAACATTTCCTGTAGTCAGCAGCTTGCCGTCTCAATTGTAAATTCATTTCGATTGTGAAAGGGGTGAGTTATGACAGCTGCGTCGACGTCACAACTACATCAGCGAATGCAAAAGGTATGACAAACTGTTGTTCGAAAAGTTGTTGATAAAGTAGCAGGGCACTAATGAAAATGGCGCAAAAGTGCCAAATGCGCTCATTCGGCAAAACAATCAGCTGATTAAAGTCTTTATATACACTTAGACGTTTGTCTGATTGTACATACTAGATATGGAGTTTGTTTTCATATTAATTTCAACTTGATTTGATTTATTTTTTTAGGAAGTTTCAAAGAGTTTAAAAAAATTGGGTTTTTCATGGAAAGTTCAAGGGAGGCGGAGATTGAATGAAGTTTGTTTGTGCGGTATGGGATCGAATTGTAACTAGTATCATTAAAACCACTTCCCTCTTTATATAAAAAGAAACATAGCTTACTGGGGAGTAGAAAGGCAGTTCTTATCAATTCATTAATATACCATAAGGTTGTTTCCTCGGAAAAGAACTGTTTTTTTTTTATTAACGTTTAATATTTTTATTATTAGTTTTTTATTATTATTTATATTATTAATATTATTATATTATTATTATTATTTTATTATTATTATTATTATTATTTTTATTTTTATTATTATGATTATTTAACATTGAATTAATTTTTATAATTTCAAACATTAATTCCAATAAAAATATGAATTGGATATATAAAATATGTAATACATATTATATACATGTTCGCCCATCTGCTCTTGAGAATGAGAGTAAAACTTGAAGTATCTTGTTGAAAATAGTTAAACCCGATTGCGAAATGATTGCAATTGGTCAAACCCACTTGCTCTCTCTGGTATTTAGTGGCCTTCAGTGAGTTCTATAATTTTTTATTTGGACTTGGGCGGGTTTCGACCTAAAGAAACTATCCTACTGGGCTGCGATATCTCATTCACGAGTACTTACGTTAATATACTTTACTTTCCATTTGTTTTTTTTCTTCTTTTTTTTTTACTAAACTCGTGCCACCTATTATTATAGATCTTTTTCGAATGATCAGAGCTATTCGAATATATAATACTGGTTTGTTATTTTTATACACTTAGTAATCTAAGATTTCACAAACTTTCCTTTAAAGTTTTCTCAAGCAACGCTATTAAAAAAAAAACCAACTCTCTCTCCAACTACTTCATTGCATATGACTCTACTTCATTTTTTAACATCCTAATTATTTTTCCAATTATCTTGCGTTTTTCCTTTCCAATTGCATGTTCATGGCTCTCTGGCTCGTCAAAATTATTTAAGAAGCTAATTTTTAATACTTCTTATGGCGTGGAATTTCGCAAAAAGTGTCAGCTAAAAGTTTTCTACGCTGCGGCTCGTACATCTTCTTCCATGTTGTGTTGGAGTAAAAAGAGTGGAAGTGATAAATGACTGTTCAGCGTGCAAGGCTAGCCAATGGTGTCTAATAGGAATGATGTAAGCGCGAGTTAAACACATTCCCGTTTCGCTTTTTTTGAGGAAAAGCAAATTGTAGAAAAATTAATATTGAAAGCGAAATTGCGAATGTCAAACTTGTAGGCAGGCGGCATAACTGTAGATGGGGTCAAATATACTGGAAGTCTTGAGTAATTACTATTTTGTCGATGGGAAATATGTATAAACTGGAGACGTACAGAGAAGCGGTAGAAAAATGGAAATCGTTTCCAAATCTGTTAATATGTTAAGGAAGTAGTGAGATAACTACTCATATGATTAATTATACAAGGCACGATAGTTGGAACTTTCCCTTTTTGGGGTAACAAAAACCCTAAAGTTAAAATAAAAGTGCCTTTAACTCTTTCCGACTTCTCGGTATTCGAAAAAGAAGAGAAGAGATGCACGGATCTTAAGAAAGGCAAATTATTTGGACTAAATAGGTCATTGTAAATGAAACAGAAAGCCTGGAAGCGGCTATCAGGAAGAAAGCTATCTTCGAGTCTAACGAGGAACAATATAGTTGTGAGGGGAGCTAGAGCACAATTGGTCCAGATTGGTAAAGACTCTAGAGATATAGAGAGCTATATCTAAGAGAATTTGAGTAAGTAATGTTGGAGGCAGAGGAAGAGGGAAAACACCCTATTGCTTGTTAAACCTATTATATTCTACCAAGGTCTCTAGAACCAAATGTGCTATAACTGGCCATTTCCAGTTCTAGGTGATTATATATAAATATGTTTTCGAAATCTGTAATACCGTTAATTTTTCTACAAATAGAAGAATCGGTTTAATCAAATCCACGTTGTCATATTGGAAATATTGTTCAGGGGAGTGTCATAGAGGAGGTTCAGATTTATTAGAAACCATCCTTGAGGTTTGACCCTTATTAAGGTATTAACAGTGATGCTATTGGTTGAATAAGCCATAAAATAAGACCGATAAAGATATTGGACCATTGGGATCAATTTTTCTAGATTTTATTTCTATATATAACCACACTTAATAAAGTGGGCGTGACCATATAATGGATCTCAAATATATATATCTCGTAAACCACTGGTGCTATGTTAATCACAATTGGTGGACACACTTTGCCATGTATTGGAGCGACTGTGTTAAAAACTACTGAGAGGGAAATTTTTTCCCCTTTAATGAATAACGACAGACGTTTTAAATTCGATTATAAAGCTTATATAGCACGTTTGCATGTAGCTCAGTTCAAAAGGTGTCACCGCCCGCACTCAGGAGAAATGTCGTATCTCACAAACTTCCCCACCGATTTGAATCTAATTTGTTTCGAGATATTCTCACCAGATCGTCTCGGCAGAGTAGAAAATCCGCATTTAACAGAGGGTAATATATTATTATTTCTATTAAAATTATTTTTTATTTAAATTATTCTGCGTGCGCCAGCATTTTCTTTAAACACTCCTTTTTAAATACTTTCTTTACAACTAACTTTTTACAGACACCACGACACACAACGCCAACAGGATAAGTGGCAGCCAAGTAAGTTCCTAGTAAAGCGATGCCAATTTACTCTACAAGTGGATTTAGTTGATGAATTTTTTACACGAAAGCGCCAATTTTGTTGGACATTTCCGCCAGCAGAGTCAAATTGAGAAAGTATGCTGCTTTACATTTCCAACAGCACGCCAACTTCGACACGGCACTACGCGTACAACTTCAATTTTCAATTGTCACTTGCTGCAGCGCGACCTTCCACCCAACCCTACCCCAACACCTTTCATACTTTGTCTGTCCGCGCGCTTTTTTTTTGTGCCTTTTTCCTTCGCTCAAAGCGCAGTTTAGCTTCACTTGACTTTGACTCTTGTCTCGGCTGACTGCGGCTGCTCGACTTTCATGTTAAACTATGGCTGTATCTAAGGATATGGGCGTCAGTCTTGTACTTTTCCAATTTTTTCTAGACTTCACTTCATTTTCGTTTTTTTTTGTTTTTTTTTTTCTGTGCGGACTACATACCTATTATAAATGCTTAAAGTTTTTGTACTTGCCATATATTTATTTTTTTACTCTTTTTGTTCTATATTATGCTTTGGATTTTTAATTTGCGCGCCAACGCAGTATCCGGTGTTCCTCGCGTGTGATGGAGGGGGCGTAAGGTTGGTTGGTGTTGCCGGTGCTTGGAGGGCGTGTACGGCGCGCGTATAGTCATTTATCCTGCAATTAATCATGATTACGCGCGTTGCTTTTGTTGTTATTTGTTTTTGGCGCAGCTTTAGTTGTTTTTCTTCCACCTTCTTTATTCACTAGCTGTTGCTTTCATTGCGTCTATTGTGCTCTCCGCCATCCACTCACACAGTTAATGCTTGCAATTTTTGTAGGTCTTCCTTTTATTTATTTGCTAATTTTTATTTTATTTCTCATTTCGTTTGCTTTTGTTGTCTCTGGCCCATCCGGTTTGTTCTATTTTTCAAATAGTCAACGGCATCTCTATGGTTTTTAAATACACATTTATTTGTGCTGTGCATCACTATGGCAATATGTGTGTTTGGTGTTGTGACTGCGTTGGTGTTATTTATGTTTGTGGTTTCCCATTGACAGTCGCACCTTAAGGTTGTGTGGGTGTCTTCAAGCATTTGCGTGTTTTCAGTTTTGTTTTTGCAGTTTTTTTTTTTATTGGCACTGAGTTGTTTCTTACTGTGTTATTGACTTTGATGTTGTTGTTATGTATAAGCCATTGAGACATTAACGAATGTCAGGCGATCGGAAATATATTTTTGATGGTTTTATGGAGACTAATTAAAAGTTAATTTGGATTAACTATATTTAGTAATTCAAAAACGTATTATTTTATGCACTTTGATTATAAGATAAATATATTTTTTAAGTACACTATATAATGGAAACTATGATTTTCTTATTACTAATTAATTTTTTTAGTTTAAATAAGTTAGCAAATTTCCTTTTCAACACATTTATACATATAATTTTAGATCATCTTCAAGAATTACCTTTTTGCCATCTCAAAGTAAATAACTGTAATTATTCACCGTAATCTCCCGTTGAGAAATCAGCCACAAAACAAATCCTGGCATTTGAATATTCTACAAGGTTGGCAACTCTATTTCATTTTATGCTTGAATTAGATAATTGTCAAATATATAAGTTTCTAAGCTATATTGTGATTTTTCTCCATAGTATTTAATTTCAATCAATTTGTTTAACAGTCAGGTGGCAACTTTAAGAAATAAAAATAAAATCATTAAGAATAAATAATTTTGTCCGAATTAAATACAATTTTGAATATTTTCGTAAAATCTTACACGGAGTATAGTTGATTTAAGAAGAATGAAGAAGAAGAAGAATGAAGAAGAATTGCTAAATCAACTAGTTTACATTTTTACTCGTATCTTCTTTCAAATCTCTCTATTCGTTATTTAAAGGTAGCAGAAAAATCGATTTCATGCCTCTTTCCATGTAAAACTATTTCGAATTTCGTCATTTTATATGGATTTACTTTGGATAACTCAATTATCAGGAATAAGCCTTTCTAAAACGGATGAAGTCAGTTATCAAAGTACTCGTAGCTTCAATACCCTCATAACTTTACATTGGATATCTCATTTAAGAAAAGTTTAAGTTTAAAGTCTAAATTGGTTCGAAACTTAGGAATGAAAATATCGAAAGAGAAATTATTTAAAAATTTTTAAAAGGTGCTTACTTGGTACAAAAATCAGTGCAAATAGTTTTAAATTAAGCTTTACAGCTAAATTTAGTATTTTTTCTTCATTTCTTTTAAACTTTGGAATTGCTGATTTCTTTTGAAAGCGATATTATATAAACAGTTTATTCTAAAATAAATATTTTTTAATTAACAGAATTTTCCTAATAATTTGTTGAGAATATCAGTAGTCCTACGAGGCACACATTTTTTAAGAGAATTTTTGAACTTAGTTTCAATTTAGTTTCTAAAATCCCTCTTAAGTGTTTAAACCTCCAATGTGTTGGCATAAGTGCCTAAAATTATGCAAGACTGTTTTTCAAAACAGCTGTTTTCAAAACTGAGTACAGCGCCTGATGACAATAACATCGGTTGAAATTTGAAAATTTAATTCTAGTATTTTCATACTGGGATTGTAAAAAAGTTTATTTGATTGCACAATCTCTCGGCGATTTGCTGAGATTGCAATTTGAATTAGAAAATTATACAAATAACTAAATAAACATTTATTTAGAGGATAATTGAATCTAACGAATGACTTCCTTATTTTTATGGGGAGTGTTGTCAATTTTGGACTTGTTAAGAAAAGTGTGAAATCTGTTAAATTTTTGATTAAAGCATACTGCTTCAATTCTTCTCTTTGATTCTTTCCCACATAAAACACAAAACATAATTCTGCCTATCAGCTTTGCCACCAACACTTTAGCAAAGGGAAGTATTACGTACTATGAGTGTGTTCTTTTCACCCAAGCTCACATGTTTCTTAACTAGAAAACAATTAATCACAACGTGTCTGGCGTATTTAATTGGTTCAACGTGACGACTTGTTTTTTTGATGACATTAATTGTTTGAATGCTCCTAAACGTATACCATGTGTAATATTTATTTCTCAAGAGTTTTTGGGACAAACAATATTTGTGAATAGCAGAGTTAAGTCCGGTTGAGCAATTTGTTATTTAATGCTGAGATTTTCTGACACATAATGACAACAACATTTTAGTAGAATTAAGCGATTGTAAATGGCTTTTTGAGATGTCCCTTTAATTAAACACCTTCTACAGGTATTTCAGCACTAAACAACAGAACTCATTTGGGTCCGTTCTTTATGTACTCTATTCTTTCTTTTAACGTCAGCACCGAACTTTTCGTCTGTTAGTGATCTATTATGACTTCAAATTTTAATTCGAATTTTAGCAATACCAAAATAACAAATAAAAGAATAATAAGATAATAGAATATAATCAAATAATAATATAAATTAAATAATAGGAAAAAAATAAGTATATTTTTAAACTTTATTAAATTTGATTGAAATATATGATATAGTGAAAATATAGATATACAGTCTTCTTCCGGTTGAGAAACTCCACATTTTGTTCGAAAATTCCCTGTATAAATAAACAAAATATGCTTTACTTTGAAATACAACCGAATTCCAACACACAGGAATGGGAGACATATATATCCATATCATATCCAGACTGACTCCTAAATTAGAACTTGAGCAAATTTCATTAATTTAGTTCCTTATTACACTCAATTTACCGAATAACCAAGCAATTAATTAATTGTCGAATTAGTATTTAAATTTGTCAAATCGATTGATGTGAATGTCGTCTTCCAACATTGTGGAATGTGTTCAGTGAGCATAGGAAATATTATCAGAGCATCAAATTTAGGAAAATACAATGTTTTTTTAAATGTTACGAGGGGTAATAATTGCTGTCACCTAAGTTGAAAATAATTGGAAAATCAGATTGAAATCGGAAAAAACTCCATTATATTGAGTTCAATATTTGCTTGTAAACTAGAAACTCCGATTCGGAATAAGTTATTAATGATTTTCACAAATAAAATCAAAACGGTTAACTCTAACTGAGTACACTTAAATGAAATGCTTAGTAAATTTATATCTTAATTGCCTCAATAGGCTGACGTCTTAGAGTATAGTATTAAATTGTTTTGTAAAAAGGTTTTTTGAAAAAATCCAAGTGTTCCACTGGCACAAAGATATTAAATTTTACGAAATTATCAGTTTTTTTAAGCGTTTAAATAAGTCCTCATTAGTAGCCTTCGTCGTGAATGCCTTTAATTGGTGCATAAATTATATTTTGTAGTCATTCATACAGGCATTAAAGAATCGCTATTAATTAAAAAACTTTTAAATCTTATATTTAAAGACAACTTTTCTGTTTCTACTGTTGTTTTGAGTTTTTTCATTTATTTGTGAGAGGGTTTCGTATTTACAAGTCCTTATAATAAATAAAAAAAATTATTTTATATTATTTATATTAATTACTAGTAGCCACATCTTTTTTTCTCACAACACTTTTTAATCTTATCTGGTATTAAATTCTCAATTAATATAGTTTTTGTAAATTTTTTTTTAAATTTTTAAATTTTGAAACTTAAATGTCAGGAGTGTAAAGATGTATATGAAAGTGATATTTAAAAGTTTAAAATTATTGATTTTTTTTACTAACGTATAAAATTTTTACCTCAAAGGAAAATTTTCAATTAATTTGTAATAAAAAACAAAAAGAGAGCAATTTTTTTTCAGATATTCGTTTGTTCAAAAATCATTTGCATTTTAAAGTATATTTTTTGCAATAGTTATAAATAAAGTGGTTTATAGTGCCTAATTATAGTTAAAATAAAAAAATATATTTTTTAGACCCCCTTTTGGTTCTTAACTTTTAACAACTTGTAGTTTAGATTTCTTTTTATTCATCATTAAAGTTTTTAATTGATTGTTTTATATAAGTTAATAACTCTTACCAAACATAAGGATATATAAAGTTAAAAAGAATAGTTTAAAATATTTTTTACTGTTTTGTTTACAATATGTTCTAAGGCAATTACCAAAAATTTAACAAAACATCACAACGACAAAGAAACTAAATTTTTTTGCAATTTTTTATATAAAAATTACAAGTTTTATGGCATTGGGTTTTTTATTTGGAAAAAGTTTAAAGTACTTTGGCATATTGTTAAATTAAATTTTTGTTATAGAATATATTTTTTATATCCCTGGTTTTTTAATTAAGTGTTTGTGTTTGCAATTTTTTTCATTAAAAATAATCTTGCCTTTAAAAATTTTTTTAAAATTTTCATATTTTTTAATAAGCTAAATCAATTAAAATTAATTAAAGTAGCTTTATATTGCTAAATATTTTTGTTTAGTTGCACTTTAAAGTTAGCAGAAAAAAGTATCTATTCCATTTAGTATAATTTAATTCTATTTATAAATAATTAAATTATTTTATATAGTATCTATTAAGTATAAAGTCTTAATTAAATGTGAGTGGAACTTGGGCTAAAAATTTAATTCAAAACCAAACTTAATTTGGTATTTATTAATATTTTGTATTTGCATTTAAATGTCACTTAGATTTTCATTTGATTTAATAACAGTGAATATGAGTATATATGAGTATGAAAAGCTAAAAGCTTCAAATCTTTTAATTTAAGTTCTAAAATTTTTTTATTTATAGGCAAGAGATTAAACTGTATTTGGTTTTGGTGGACTTTTGAACATCTTTTCAAATGAAATTGCCGCTTTTTAATTAAAAAATATAAACAATTTTAATACTATTAGTTTTCTTTACCTTTCATAAAGCAGTTTTCCATTTTTTGAATTTGTTTAAACGAATTCTTTCAAACATATGTTTCCATAAATTCGCTAGATTAGCATACAAATCCACTTTTAACACACATTTCAGTTTTAAAATATTAATATTTTTGCATATACTCTTAGTTTTCACTACTAAAAACATGCGAGCAACAGTTCAACAAAGTCAAGATTCATCTTTACCCTTCTGTTTTGAGGTTATGCAATTTCTAAAACACCTTAAGTTGGCGAATTCACACAGTTCGTTTTCGCTCTTCACTAATGTAGCTGACATTGTTTATTTATATTGACTATATTGCCTGCTGGCAATAATTAAAACAACTTACTTTTGCCTAAAGCCACAACTATTTCGAGTTGGAGCAACAGTAAACTGCCGTTGAACGCGTCAACTAACCAACTGAGTCAAGCGATATTGCCGTATTTGAAATGTGCACGGACCAGCCTGAAATACCAGGAATAGCAGCGCAACAGGCGGCTAAAACTGCGGGAGGAGCTGCTGTCGGCGCCGACAAGAGGAACCGCAATCGCCGAGCAACAGGCAACGCATACCATTACAGCAACAACAACGACAACAGGTTGACCGTATAGTCAGCAAGGAGCAACAGGCAGCAAGCGCAACAGTTATGCAGCTGTTGTGATGAATAGAGCCGAAGTGGCAGCGCCGAGTAGGAGTGGTGTTGGTGATAGATTTCGGGGGAGGGAGGCACAGTTGTTGTTAATGAAGCATGCAGAAACAAAACAAGAAACAAATGCCAGAGGCGAGGTGGGAAAAATGAGACTAGAAATCGAAGTGGAATCTGACGAAATTAGGGGAAAACAAAAACAAAAACAAAAAGTACGCGAAAATACAACAACAACACTAAAAAGGTAGGAGAATAAATGAAGAGATTTTGCGAGCGAAAAGCAACAGACGACACCACCTAACGATGACGTTGCAACAACAACAACAACAAATTGAAGGCAACAAAGAGCCGAGTAGAAGCACTGTTGGCCAACATTGCAAGACAGCCGAGCGCATGGCACGAGTCCGCCAACGAACCTGACTTCTCAGCAAACCGAATCCAAGCAAACCTTTTCCCGCCTGCCGTCGGCCCTCGAGCTCCCTAAAGGCGTGCAATCGAATTATTTGTGATGCAACTGCGGCATTGCGCTGCTGACCGAGAGGCATCGCCGATGCAAGCGACAGACCAAGCAACTGCCGTGTTCGACATATCCGGTTTCCTGCCACACACACACACACGCACACATACGCACATATACCCTACTTAATACATACGTTGGTATGTATGTGTGGCAGAGCAGCAGCGTCCAGTCACACAGCATCTGTGTCGGCTTGCAACATGCAACAGGCCGCTCCCCAACAACCATGTGGGCACCACACGCCGATGAGACACACAAAACTGTTGCGTCACACGAGCACTGACAGAGCACTAATTCGGGCTCGTCAGCCGACAGCAGCAAAGCCATAAAAAAGGTACAAATGTGGAGTCGGTTGTCAGAGTATTCGGCTCTGAATTTTGGTGTCTCTACAGCAGTTGTCGTCGGCTACTTGCCGACTGGCTGGCTACTCGTGCGCTCACAAGTAGGAGACAACAACAATTACAAACACAAAATAACGGTGTAACAGGAGCACAACTTCATTATCGCCCTGAACTTCGCCGACGCCTTGATAATATGAATACGAAAGTATACACGAGTTTATATTTCTTTATGTGGTTGCCGTCAGCTATGTGTCTAAGCCACAACTCAGGTTCATGTTTTTGTTGTAGGGAGTGGTAGAGAGTTTCATAATGACCATTTCGCAATTCCCCTGCGCAGTGGGGTTAAACGTTTGAAAAACTGAAAAGCCAAACCAAATTATAAAAGTTGAGTTAAAAATCGAAACTTCTACACCCTAATATATAGATTTATTTCTTTGTTCTGAAAACTTCTAACCACGGACCATTATTCGCTCGTCGAGTTTCCTCGAAGAAGTTTCAACGATAATCCTAGTTCAGACTAACACCAATCCACTTTGTCTGATAGCGCTGCTCTTTGGCAGGCAACAGTAGCTCTGCGAACCGCTTTCTGACATGAAGCTGCGTTACATAAAACTCCTCTGGTTTTTGAGGGTCCCTAATGTATTCATTTGTCGTAACAAACCTGAGAAGACACTCGATACAGCATCTAGCAGAGGCGTCCGAAAACCAAAATTTTATTAATATGCCAGCTGAGTATTTCATTTAAAAAAAGTCAAAAATTTTTGGTATATTCGAATCTATCTTAAAGGGGAAAGACTTTCAGGAGTTAACAAACATGATATCATTCTCAGTGGTTCTAAAACATTATATATCCTGAAACCGGTTTCCAAGTCCTTGGTAATGGTCCTACTCACGGAAAGGTCTGATGTTGCCAAATCGCAGATCCCAAGTGTCAAATCAATATTCTCGAGATATGTAATACGTTTAACAAACTAAACACTCAAAATATGTGCTTTATTAGTCTTTCGTAAGATCACCAGATGTACCGTACTGTTACCGTTACTGTTATCGTAGTCTTAAAAAAAAAACCGTTTTCCTGGCAAAATAGTTGAATATCTCTAACTATTCCAAGCCCTTGCAGATATATACTGACTTGAAGTGATGATTTTCAGTGAAAGATAAAGTTAGCGAAAGAGAGAGAGAGAGAGAGAAAGAGAAAGAAAGCAAGAGAGTTATCAAAAACACATTCTCAAGTTCCATGATATGACCCAACTTGGAAACTGTTTCAGTTTCTCATTTCTTATCATATTCCTCAATTAGAACCTTTTTGCTCCCGCCCAGTTTTATTTTATATCCAGTTGACTAGCTTTACCTAGACTTGTGAGATTGCATAGCCACACTTTTTTGGTCAATATTCTCTCTCACATCTATTAATATGTGAGGAATGAAAAATACGACTAGCTTATCAACCCACTGTGCCCTGACGTTACATTCATATGTGCTCATCTCAAAACAATTCGTAGCCCTACAAGCACAAACTGTTGCTCATGCCGTCCAAGCAACAGGTAAGCTCATACTACGGCCATCCACCGTTGCAAAGCACATTATGAAGTTGTTACAACATGTTGAAACGAAATGAAAAAATAAAAATAAAAATAAGTGAGAGACCCCTACGACAGTCATGGCATGTTGTTGCTTATTAATTTTTGCCTTTTACTTGTTGCTTTCTATACATTTATGCAACGATACAAGCAAAAACCGCGTAATCTTGCACCCGTACATTGGTAAAAG
Organism: Bactrocera minax; assembly: GCA_021498325.1. NCBI lineage: Eukaryota > Metazoa > Arthropoda > Insecta > Diptera > Tephritidae > Bactrocera > Bactrocera minax. The sequence continues at coordinate 128,501 of JAKEEE010000134.1, forward strand.
TAGGGGCTGCCGTCAGCGCTCCGCATACAATCGATTGCTCCACTCAAGTTTCGGCATTATCCGGTCATGCGCAAACACTTGACCTTTCAACTTAAGTAGTTTCGTTGGTACTGTGTGACATTACGTGTGAATATGGTATAAATTTAGACTAGATTTGGTCAATCATTGTAATGGGAGAGGTAAAAAATTTAATTTTGGAGATCATTACTTCAGTTTCATAAACTTCTTGATATGTTTCGCTAAATTTGTCAAATTTAGAAATCATTTTTTAGCCACACAATTTGCCACAAGCGTGTTGCCACTGTACTACACACATTTATGTGTGAGCAGCCCCTCCTTTATTTGCATATGGCTATGTGTTTATATGTATGTAGTTGTGTGTGTGCTTTCAAGCATAGCTTACGGTACACCTATTGCAGCACTCCATCCCTAAAATAGCGCATTTTTATTGTATTGGTGTCGCATTCCCTCTTGGTTACCACTTCAACTAGTGTCTTATTCACCCTCTGCTCTCGCACATCGCCAGGGGAAATTCGTATCCGTGCAATTTCTCCTCTTCATCCGCATATCGTAATTGTGTGTTGTTGTAATTTTTGTTATCGTATTTTGCGAATTCCTATACAAGTGTATGCTTGCCACGGTTTTCTTATATTTTTCTTTGCTTCTAAATCCAGTCGTTGCTGTTGTTATTCTTGTTGTTGTTTTTACTTTAAGTGCATTTACTTTCATTCGGTTACTACTAAATTTACTTTGAATGCAAATCAACGCAAATTTATCGCTTGGAACTTTACTAATTCTTGCTATGTAATATATTTAAGTTTAAATTACTTGGTATTGGTGCAACGGTGCGAGGATATGTTGGTAGATATGCAACAACAGTTAGACGATTGCATACATTCAATCTCAGTTGTCCCGTTCACGTGCCCAAAACCTTGCAGTTGTAAAGAGTTGGAATAGAAACAAGTTATAGGAGATTAACTAATTTGTTCTATTTATTACTGGGTTCTGAATCTTGCCTACTTCATCTAGACCTACTAGATAAAATCTCTGAATTGATCTGCCTCCTACAACCATCTCCCCTTTCAAATACTTGTTTCCCATTTACTTCAGGGTTATTACTAGTTCAGTGCAGTATTGTAACATTGTGGTATAATGTCAGATCTAGCCCAACTAGCCCAACTAACAAAATCATTATGATTCGAAAACTTACACTCGGGTTCTTTACAGGTTTTTAACGACAAAGCCACAATCAGACTATGTTTCGAACAGTCCCTTTTCTTTACTAGTTTGAAGTTTGTTTTTGATATTCGTTGTAGATCCATAGACGTTAATTAGTTTAATGCAGTACAAAATCTTCTTCAAAATACTGTAGCAGCCGTCTTCAATTCGCTACTTCTCTGGTTGTTATGTTTGAGCTCTTCTCAATTGTTTAATTTTAAAACTCATATTTTATGCAGTTGAATTCCATATAGAAACTTGTGCGGATACCCCGTTAAAGTGTCTCAACCACTTGCTGTTGGATATCTATATTTTCATACTAGTCTACTTGATTTATACCAGTTGTTTGTTCGATTCGCTACTTCCTAATGTGAATGTTGCTACTGGCAATTATACCAACTGTGATTTTTGTGAAATTATTAACCTCATTTGTTTATGTTATCAATGCTTTCTCAGATGTGAAAGCACTCTGGCTTTTTTTTAAATCCTTGGTCTTTGTTTGAATTTTTTATTGTTTTTAAAAGAGTTAAAACCTCTGTAGTGGAAGTACTATTTATACGGAATATAACACGAATATAATACGGTATATAGAAAATCGGGATTAAAATCTTTGTTAGGTTTTTGACCGAGCAGCACCTCCAATTTTTGGTTGTGCCTTTTATTTGACCAAAATGGTATCTTCGGACGGTCATGGTGTACCATTAAAAACTTGTTCGTGACAGAAATACGGTTGGAGTTTTGTTATTGCTTGCCGAGGAATTGACGAAATTATGTAGAATGAATTTGTTGGTTGACGTATTATATTTTATATATCTTTTCCAGCGACAGTGTGATGTCTGACTATTAAATCAATGCGGCGACAATGGAAGTAGAAATAATTATAGTAAAAATCTAATACGGAATGCGTTAAAAATTGGTTTTGTGAACTGGGAAGTATAACCAAGTTACTAAGAATTATTTGATAAATTCTACGTCACTTTCAGTGTTCAGAAATCCGAAAATCTTTCATCAACTTTATTTTAGTTTATGGAAAATATCGTGTAAATTATCATTTAGATTTTTTCTTCTTCTTTAGATTTTTCGATTATATTTAGAAACGCTGATAACATAAATCCTTTGTTGATTTCCGTCGCTATAATTCGATAGGAAATTTCATTTATTCAACAAGATTGCAAAGAAAAAACTGAAATTATCACAATCGACGTCGGTTCGGAACTTTTTGTGACTTAAAAGTTCGAAATTCTCCCAACAATTGTGCTCATAAGCCGATATGATTATGAATATATACATTCCTTAAAATAAATACGCATGCAGCCCAGAGGCAGGAGTGCGAAAGAAATTCTTTTTTCACTTGATTTGTTAAGACTACTTATGTTTATCTCATATTTTATTTATGTCTAAAGTGTCCGTATGATTACCCATGTGCTGCTGTCAGAAGTTACAGTTAAGACTTGAAAATTTGGATTTGTTCCCAACAAAAGCTTAGATTTATTTGACTGTCATTATCACCCCATAGTGCTTATTTTGATCTTGATTAAGAAATAGAAGAAGGAAGCCGATTTATGAATATCAATCTGACAGCAAATCTCATATGTTTTTAAAGGCGTCTGCATACACATTCCTGAATATAGTATTTATACCATAAGTCTTTCAATACAAAAACAATACAATACAAATACAATATACAAAACGAAAACTAGTACTTAGAAGAACTGAAATAAAGGGCACAGAAAGTTTTTCAAAAATATGAGATCAAAAATGCTTTTAATTCAACTAAGTTCTGCAAAATTCATCAGTGTTTTCTCCAACATAATTTCCGGGCAAATAGTTCAAGAAGTAATTATAGGTATTTGTTGATTAGTATAGTAAAATTTACGAATGACAAGCTTTACGGATAAGAAAGTTTTAGCACTTAATTGATTTGAAATAAAATCATTAACAGATTATTGTTTTTATTTTTCGAGTCCTCTAATAAAAACAAATTTTTATTTCTCACGAAGTTCCATTCAAAAATTATTGGACTAGTGAAAGTCTTTACTCACCGATCCAACTAGTTCTGTGCGTTTTCAAAAAAAACCAAAAAAAAAAAAGGGAACAGAACTGTTCCTGACCAAAAAGTAGAACAAATCTTTTTCCTTCTGAAAAAAAGCAGTATATGACTGTTATTTTGGGAAAGTCTAAAGTCGTTAGTGTAGTTTAGAGAATAACAACTTATCTTCTATTTTGACTGGGAGGGCTAGCTGAAAGTTTGCCACCATTTTCTGACTCAAAAGCGCTTCTAATAAAATTCCGCTTGAAGATGGTCGAAACATTTGAATCTTTTGCACTTATCGGATATCACAAATATTCAGCGGTTCTGGTTCTGCGCGTTTACAAATATCGGTCGAAAAGTTGCCAAATAACGAATGAATTTTCTATAGCTACTGCAGATTTTACGACAACGAAATCTTTTCAATACTTTATTGAACTTTGTTAAAGGATATGCCCTAAAGCAGTCACATCGAGAAGTATACCTGCCGACCTTGGATTGAAAGATTGAAGTTATGGCAAAGGAAACAAGAATAGATCTACAGAGAAGCATCAACTCAAGTTTTTGGGGATGGTTCGTTTTATATTTAATGTTTCTAAGAATTCGTAGATTGGTTTCAAAAACATATCTTCATACGGACAGTAAATACCAGGTCCCTTGAGGTATTGAGTGGGCGTAAATGAGGTTTGCGGCTCTACTCAGAGGCAAAATCACACAACACATTCTGGAACGATACCTATAGACAGCCCATTAGTTTTTGAGGCTGTTGTTATAGACAAATTTCTTTCAAGAGCGTTGCTTTTGGAGTTATTTGGTGAATTCGCTTGAGTACAGGTATTATTTTCAATGTAAAAATCTGGACAATGAATATCACAAGTAACCTAGTAAAAATATATTTTTTATTTAAAGCCCAAATTTTTCACCAGCCGTGTTACGTCATCATGTAACTTACCAGTTTCAATGTACCTTATTAGAGTGAACATTTAGAAAGGGGAAGCTAGGATGCACAAATCGATAGGCCTTTGCAAACCCCTGACTATTCGCTCTTTCTTATCGAATATCGACAGCTTGTTGCCACACATTTCCAGAGCATTCTTCTGTAAGCAAAATCACGGCAGAAATGTAAATGATTATAGAAACCTTGAAAAGTTTATGTTGCATGCAACATTTACTTAAAGAAACCATGATATGCTTGTAATTTCAAGCAGCTGTCTGCCAGCCTGCCTAGCTGCATCCAGCTGTGTGCTAGTAATTAGACAAAATTACATATCCAACGGTGCAAAAACAACAACACATACGTTTTTTTTTTTTTTGTACAAACAACACAAACAACACAAACAACACATACAACATTACAATATGTATGTGAATCGAATATGCGACTCGGTAGGCAATATTGATGCAGGAAAGTACACTTAATGAGCATGTGTGTGTGTGCGTGTGTGTAGAGTTGTGAAAGTGCGGCACATGACATGAGCGCAAAGAAAGTGTGAACGAATATCCGCAGGTGGTCACTCATTAGTAGGTAAATCGATATGCAGCAGCGTAATTTAATGCGGCAAAGCAAAGCTGAAATGGGTTTCTGTGTGCTCGTGAGAGCTTTGAACTAGGCAGCGCGTGCAACACATTTACAAATGTAGCATATTTAAATTTTCAATTCGTTTGAGTTTTTTTTTTTTTTTTTTGTTCATCCAAAGGACGTTGCAAGCAAACCGGTTTTCTCAATTCAAATATGTAACGATCAGGCGTGAGAAATCATACCCAAACAAGTTTCAGTTTGCTTGAGGTGAGTGGGGCTTTAAAGCGCTTCATTTCCACGTTCGTCCGACACTAGCCCACAACCCTGAGCACGCTGTAAGGGCTAAATGGATAGAAATAGCATAAAGTACACTCTCATATGTGCATATTTTTAGCTGCCACACGCGTGTGGCACGCACTTCAGCACTTGTTTTACTAATTTTCTATTACAAAATTATGCGTGTGTAATGTGCGTATGTGCATATGTAATAAGCAGACACGCTATAAGCATGTATGTGTGTGTGTGTGTGTGTCTTTTAAATCCTTGCAACAACCCTTTTTGCCTTCGTTTGCGTTATGTTTACACCTTTTGTGTCAACAAAGCATTTTCCAAGTGAAAACACAGCGTTTACTCAACCACATACACATGACAACCCACACATACATATACACATATTTACACACACACACACACACACACGTCCAATCACATACATTTTGTTCTAGCTTATGAAATTCATTTAACATTATATAACATATTTGTTACTATCATTTATTTTGTTAACTCAACATATGTTTGTGTGTGTGTGTGTGTTGGTTAACCGTTGAGCTGGAAAATTCATACGCTTAATTAATTACTCAATACGGTGCGGTGAAACACTCACCTTTAAAAGGGGCAATGTAGAAAACGATTTAGTGGCAACGTTTGTGGCACGCTTGTAAGATCAAAAGGATTTGTTGTAGTGGTCATGTCGGCACCTTCCAGGCAATCAAGCATCTATGTATACTCTTCCGTGTAATTGAAACTTTGCACACAGCAACACACACGGAATATGTTTTAGGCTGTGCGATGCTACAGGGGCAGTTTTGTGAGTCCACAAGTGTGAACTGAAGGGCTGCTATGACAAATTGGTGCTGTCATATGTTGTAAACAAAATTTCTTAATGAACACATAAAGAGTTTCACTACATTTTATTAGTCACATTATGCTTGAAATTTATAGAAAGGTTATACCAATAATAGTATTAATAATAAATATAATCTTCTAAGAAAATGTTTTTCTCATAGTGCTCTTCCTAGGGAGCCACTGAGCTCATTTTTGATGTAATAGTCGGTCACGCCGGTTCACTCCAAATCTGAATTAAACTTGGAAACTATGGAGTCCTACATTTTTTGTATAATAAGAAAGCACACGCTATAAATATGAAAAGAAGAAAATAGATCTAGTTAGTTTTTTTAAGGATCCTCCAGTAGGAAAGTGTTTTTTTTAAAGCTGGAAAATGTGACCTGAATAACTGAAAAAATGCCACCATATGTTGTGTGATTATCTCAGTCCTTCCTACCAAGTAAGGACTACTTCTTCTTTTGAAACTGAAGATACTGCCTCTGTTCTCACAGCTCATTTTAGCCCACCTAGTCACTAATTTCTAATTCACCGAACTCTATTGAAATTGACACACATGTCGTTTAACTCATTCTTTCTTTTCCGATCTTGAGCGCGTCCTCTCCTTCTCTCTGCCCATATATCAATTGTTTAATCATTGTTTAATCATATCAATTTTCCCACGATCCAAAGTAGTACTTTCAAGGCTGCCATTCGTATACATATACGGTATTTGTCTTGGTTCCAAGAAAGACGAAGCCGTCTGCAACTACGAAGTTCCAATTTTCACGACTGATTGGTGTACCAAGACGAGTGAGTTCGCTGACTGTCTCATTGACGACAGGAGATATTTGGTCTTATTCTAATTTACGATTACTTTGGTTCTTTACCCATTTGAGGGGAGTCTGAACTAAGGGTTGTTTAGTATAAAAGATTCATTATCAACAGAATTGAAATCGCACAACTAAGAACTTTTTTGTTACGCTAAATATGAACTGTTGTATTATATTAAAGCGTATAAATTAACGGTAGTTGACGCAGATACCACCTTTTTCTTAGTAGGGTTGGAATTGTTGGATTGGTTGGATTGACAGCTCATCTGGAGATAGACAGTAATTAGTTTTAATAAATTGGGACATGCCTTTTTGGAATAGAACATGTAGAAAAAAAAATTCTCTGATCTTTTTTCGTATATAATTAATAACTTTAAGGTGTTTCCGATCTGAGAGTACTTCAGCTTTGGGTTTAATTTAGACACTTCTTAGACTCCCAAGCAGATAGATTGCTTATTTCTTCACAGTATTCGCTTTCGGAAAAGAAAATTTCATCTATTTATTAGTTTTTAGTATTTCCTTCTTCTTCAACACTGTAATAAAACAATTGATTGGCAAAACTGCTCAAAATATCTGTAAGTCTAGTTAAACTTATTTAATTTACATATATTGAAAGAATTCGCTCCTCTTATAAATTCTTTTCGTAATTAAGATTTTCGAACATATGGCAACCTTCTTCAAACATGCTCTCAGCAATAATTTTTCTTAAACTTCTTCAGTTTGATGCACAAATTGTTGTGCAATACTTAACTTATACATTTTTGACTTATAATTGCTAAACAGGTGGCTTTCTTCGTTTTTCGCTCAATCTTAGTAGTTTTAAATCGAGCAATCCAAAAAAAATATTTCAATTGACTTAGCCTTGATTATAGTAGCATTACGTATACTGCGAGCGTGACGGGAATTTGTTGCGTAACGCAATTTCGTTGCAGTCTAGTCCTTTTAATGAAACCCCTTTTTTTCCGTACAAATCCGCTCCTGTGCCAATCGTAGCCCATAACTTCTTCATGCATATGAGCAGAAATAATCTAGTTATGCACAATTCATTGAGTTTTAGATTTAGCCTTAAAATATATTTTAGCTCCTATGAGCTGGTTGGCAAAAGTTGCTTTGACTACGAAAAGCTGTGAAAATTACTTACACGTGTTTACGGGATCTATGTATGTGTGTTGGAAAGATTTAGTTCTTGTTTAATCACATGCGAAATTTGTTCAAATATTTTTCCCTAAACATGTTTGTATGTGCGTTTGAATGTAATAATTCTTAGAATATGCCTTGGTGAGCCAACTTAAATGCATGTTGCACGAACGCGTTGCTGGCAGAGATGGAATTTGCATTTAATTTAGTTATCTAGTTTTGCCGCAGTAAATTCAATTTGTACCACTTACTCGTATATCGAGTTTACGCGAATGGAAAATTTAGTTTTCAACTGCAATAACAACTACTGCAGCACACACACACACACACACATACACTAATAGGCGAGCGCAAATTATGATGGCGAGAGCCGCAAAGGTGATCGCCGCAGCCGCTTGTTGCAGGCAATGCTGCCGCTGACAGGCTGCACGCGCATCAACGTCATGTTTTCAATGGCAATCAGTTGGTAGGTGAGTGAGTGTTGCATGCAACGTGTTTGTTTTTTGCTATGGTATACATATGTGCGTGTATGTGTGTGTGTGTGTGACACCGAAAGTGCAAACAGTCGCTGCCGTCACTGATACACGCACTTTGTGGCATTTTAAATGAATTGTGTGGCAGCGCGCAATCGAATGATGCTTGCAACAACGGCGTAAAGCGCAATAAATACCTTCAGCGTTACGGCAGCAATAGGCGGGCGGGGCGTTGCAGCGGAGACCACTCAACGAGCGCGCGATTTTTGTTTGATGAGGAAAGTGCAGAGTTGCACACACACACACATGTACACATGTTGGCGTTGCATGAAAGGTGTAACCGCATATAAACATTGCCAGCGAACAAACAATCAAATCGCCGCCCATTCGTGTGTGCCAATATGTACGTCGGTGCGTGGCGCAAAGGATGCGCATAAATTAGCGCTACAGATTGCTAGCCACTGGTGCAAGGACAAACTTTATTGCTTGTTACTTCGTGTCATATTGAAGGCCTCTGTCATGTCGATGTTGTTATTAGGCTGTAATGGGCGTGGTTGGTAAAAAGCCGCTCGATTGAATGGCGATTGCAGTGAGCAAACAATTTACGCGCTTTGCTGCTTTTAAAATATCGAAGGATTTCTGCACTGAACGAAATCGCCATTGAGGACACTCCAAAACAATCTAGAATCAATCAACAATAAATAATGCAAACGTGGAGTAGTTTCGTTTTGAAGATCAAGTAGTAAAAACGAAAGCTTATATTTGATAGAAAATTCTTGTGTCCGATGCTCAACAGGTAAGCTGCCACAGTATGCTTCAAAAGCTCCAGAAAAAACCTCCATTACCACATTTCATCAAAGAGTATCATTTCATTAGAAACTAGAAAGCAATTTGACCTTTCTAACCATTTAAAATAGTACTTCATTTAAAGATTACAAAAATACAATGTGTAACGACTTTCACGAGAAGCCAAAATCTTCAGTTTTGCTGTCAATTCAATCCTTCTAACCGACTTTTTGCCACAAAAGTGAATTTGGCTTAATTCTCAGCAATATATTTGTTTTTGAAAAATTTTTAGAGCTTCAAAATTTTCATCATATCAGACCTGCTTACCCATATTAATGAAAGTTAGCGCAGTCCAAGTTCGAGGTTGCATAATTTGATACATAACATTTAGTATATAGAACTTAAGATTTTAATCAAATGTGATCAAAGCTGTAAAATATATTTCACGGTTTTCAATGAAAACTTTACTCTCGCATTTGAAATTGTTAAAAAGATTGCTTGTCAATGATTATACCGCAACCGAGATGACCCTTAGCTAATCTTTTTTATGACTTCAATAGACTCCTGGTTCATTGGTTTCTGCATCAGCTTAGCATTGGTTTTAATACTTTTTGAGATCTCTTGTGTACTTACGAACTGATCATAATTTAATTGACATGACAGTGCATAAATAATTATGATTGCATAGCAGTGATTTAGAAGCAGCCAAAACACTTTATTTTTCAAAGTAAATATGAACGAAAATCACTTGGGGAGTAAGTTATAGTAGTTTTCAGAACTGCTGAGGTGAAGGAGGGTACTTTTAAAACTACATATTGAAGTAAAAAAAGCACCAAGGCATCGACGACTTTCGAGCTTTTCGAGCTTTTCGTATTAAGCTTTTGCGAACTCAGTGACTATGAAGTAAGTATATGAACACAAACTTCTGCTATCACTTACTTTGATACTAGTTTGAAGTGATTTACCAGCCTTTCAATTATTTAAGCGGGCTGACTTACCATTCTACTATAATTCAACCCATATATTGTGTAGGTAGACCTCACCTTCAGAAGAAGATGTGTAAATTTCAAAGCTGCCGGGCAGTTCGTACGAGAGATAAATTATTCTGAGTGATGCCACTTTTGATATTTAAAAAAAGATATGAAACGAAATTTTAATAAAAAAAATAAATTAAATTAAATTTTCCCGAAGAAATTCGTTTTTTAATATGATTCAATACGAACTCTCCAGTATGTAAATATTGTATCTAACTCTTTGATAGTGATAATTAAGCTACTGATGAAAAATCCCTTAAAATAATAGCAGTCTTCGATTCACCATATCTCTGCTCGCTAGCCTGCCGAGCTGCCCTTTTTTCCGAAAATTTACAACGATAAAGTTAGTTAGTTGAATGCTTTGGCAAATCGAAGACAGCCAATATAACAGTACAACATTGGAAAAGCATACATTTCAAGATATTAGAAAACATAACATCAAATCATCAAATAATATAAAATAATACGACATAATAGGGTATGGCATTACATAAGAAACATAAGAAGAGTTTGGTTCAAAACTCATTTTCATACAACCCATTTTCACGACAATAAAACGTAATTTTCTCAGTGTACTTAGGAGTTGCACCGGTATGTGGTGTGGGTCTTACTTACAAACAAGTAGCAGCGTGCAACCAGCGCGGTATTGGTGGTCCGCTACCGGACGCAGCAAACAGCGACATTTTGCTGCTGCAAAAACGACATTATGACCTGTTACTTTCCGGTTTGATTACTGCGCGTAGCCTTTGTTTTCATTTAATATACATATGTTCATGTATATGTGGGGGTACTTAAGTGCAAATGCCTTTGTGTGTGCGCTTGTGGCGAGGTGTGCGTGTGCGGGCGCGTGAAAAAAGCAAGTGCCGTATTGTGTTGCAAGGGAGAAATTAAAAATTGTTACCTTATTGGTTGGTGTTGCTGTTATTGTTTTTCGTTTGCATTACGATGTAACATTTTTATTGCCATGTCGCACAAAAACAAACAGGCAAACAAGCAATAACGCTTTGAACTGCAGGTCAGCAAGCAACACGCCCCAGCAGCACTCACAATGAAAACGTACACGCGCAAAGCTTTAAAATGCATCGAAGCGGCAGAGCGACAAGTTAATTGAATTTCATTGCACATTTTCATTAGAATAAAACATGCTTTCGCATAAAAAACCGAAAGGTAGCAAAATGAAAGCACAAACATGCCGCAATTTTAATGCAACTAAAGGCCTTAATTGAATATCAATGCGGCACAGGCAATTTGCCAGCGCACATAGCCGAGTTGAACATATTGGAAAATCATCCTTGAAAGGTACTCCATTGTGGTGGATATGTCTGTAGTATGTGCGGTTGTGCATTCTTGGCTATTAGTTCGCTTTAAACAGGAAATCATATTAGAGTTGCGCTTCATTTGCTTTTAGTCTAAATTGTATGACAAAGTAGCGATGCTAAGCCTTGTTTAAAGGTACAAGTATTGCTGTCTGATGTTGCCACAAACAACAGCAAGCGCCTATTAGATTGTAGCAACCACCTCTCACAACTGTCATGTGACGTCTACTACACCCCACTATTCCCCTCAAACACTTTTGTTTATGCTCGTATGTTAGCCGCTGTACTTGAGTATGGAGAAGTAAGTACAGGGTGCTGGATATATGTAATGCTTTAGAATTATTTGCAATTCATTACAGTAGTATCCAAAGTTGCGTAGCTTAAGAGATTTTCGCGCTGATTGCGTTGTGTTAGCCAACTTTCTGGATAATATTATTTTTGACATCAGCGGGGTCAACAATTATAAAAATCAGTTTGTTAAAGACATGGACCTGGCAGTCATTGATTCCGGGTATGATGAGGTCCAAATCTTTTAAAAGGTTTCTCGGCAAAGAAAATTGATCTCCTCGGGCCTTTGATTTAATACCACTATAACTTGTTCATAAGATATCGTGAATGACCGAGATGGTGCGATGAAATTCTAACGTTTCATACATACGCTTAGTCGAATACCGACAAAAACCGAAACCTAGCGAGGCTATCAAATGAGTCATGATGTGTTTCATCAAAATTGGGCTAAGCGTATCCGAGAGAATCGATATTTGCTACGTTTTGTTAATTTTTTTTAAATACCTCTATATGAACCACCTTTTATATATAAGTTAAATTCAATACTCACTAGCACCCTACTTGTTTAATTGATTGTCTCAAATTAATATGTTTTATTAAGGTTAATTGAAAGAACAAAAACTATTAAAAGAAGACATTTATACCAAGTACTCTATAATAGTACATTATAAACCAGGTGAGAATTGAAGTGGCTTCAAATAACTCAGAGCACAAATTTGGTATTAAACTTTCTTTTGAGAGGAAACCAGCGTTAAATCATAGCTCTAATTTAGGCAATCTCACTGTACACAAAAATAAGTTCTTCCATTCAAGTTTCAAATACACCCAAAGAAGGCATTCACCTGCTCTTTCTTTTTTGTTATTATCCTTCGTCTCAGTTCCTACTATATTCTTTTCTAGTAAGTTTCTTTGTTTTTGTATTGAACCATCCTCGAACAATTGATTTACCATTAAGGAAAGGTGTTCCAATTCATATATAGTAAGTGGTTTGACAGTGTCTGCTGAAGTTCGAAAGCTGCTGAACAACAGAAGGGACCAATAAGCACATTTAGGTCGCGAGGTTTTATTTCTTTACTTCAAACACTACAGATTAAACTCAGTGTTATGTTCGAAAGCAGATTGTTGTGAAAAAAGCATTGCTCCGGATAATATACAAGTAGAATTTATTTACCTATCTAAACCATTAATGTTAATTAAACATCGAATTATAAATTATCTTCTTTAGAAACAGTTTTGAAAAAAAAATTTTTGAAATGCGAGTTTTTATAAAATTCAAATAAAGATTTATTAATATTTCTATCTGGACTCACTTCGTAATTTATGCTAAATAAAGGAAGGAAAGAGTATAAATAACACAAAAAAAAATATTAAAAATTACAATACTTCAACGTATGTACCATGCAAGTATGAATTTTCATCAATTTATACAATTCATAGCATAAGATGAATGGGAACGTATGACTATTATTGGCAGTTCCCATTTAAAACATCCACTCTGCCACATACATATGTATGTACATACAGGCTGCAATGTTGACGAGCTATTGTTTTTAAAACCCATTTCGTTACAACATGCTGATGGTGACAGACCCAGATGTGCCGTACATTGATGTGTTCGAAATGATATTTGACTTACTCACTACTGGTTGCACTACGCCAATATTTTCGATATTTGTAAATCTGTAATTTCTCACACTTCTCACACATTTCTTGGTCTTTTATGAATTTTTTCCTTACCGGCGAAACATGAAATTTCGGTATATGATAAAATATTAATTTGATAAAGCGAAAGAACTCTGAATATGAGATTCTGCCAAAGGCAAAAAGATGTGATGAAATTATTTGAAATCTTTAAGTATATTCGTTCGGCGAAAAACAATCATATTCAGTATATACCATGAGCGACTTTTAGTATTGGCGGGGATTGATAATGCCGCAAAATTTTATATATGTTGATTTTCATAGAACTTTTTATAATATTTGAATAATAATATATATGGAACTTTACGTAGTGTTTTCCAAAAATAACGGGAATTTTCGTTTTTTTTTTAATATTTATTAATTCATCTACATTAAGATTGACACCTTCAAACAATAGTCTCCATTCGATATTACGCACTTATGCCTGTGCTCCTTCCAATCGTCGAAACACTGCTCAAACTCTTCGCCATTTTTGGGATAGGCTTTAGCTCTTTCAGCGATGCGCCTTTAATGTCATCTATACTTTTAAAACGACGGCCCTTTGAGGTTCTCTTTATTTTTGGAAATAGAAAAATGTCACACGGAGCCATGTGTGGCGAATATGAGATTGGAGCATCATTACGCTATTGTTTTTGACCAAGAATTCACGAACAAGCAACCATCTGATCAAAATTTCGTCACATTCTCTGAATGTACTGATCATGCATTCTAAATAGATGAATTTGTCATAACTAAAGCGATCAGTCATAAAAGAACTCCTCAGCTTCCACAATATGAAAAAATCGGTTTCTGATCTACTCCTGTCCATATATTCATTGGTGAGAACCAGCAATGATGGTGAGAAGGCAACCTTTGCTATAATTTTAGTAGAGTAATCGTTTGGTTATCGAATTTTATGAACCCATATAGAGCCTAGCCTTTTAAGGGAGAGTTAAATTTTTGTTACGAAAAAATATTATTCGGGAAAGTTCGTAAATGTTCCTTGGCATCCCACCGCGGGTCGGGCGGTAAGGCATGCCTGTCGTAAGAGGCGACTAAAATCAACAAAATGCACTGTATTTGAAATAGACTCTGCTCTATAAATAGGCTTAGCCATGTCAGAAATAGTGCTATATTACTTAGCTTGAACTAAGTTTATATCACTTTAAATGTATTATGCACACACTTAAAGAGGCATTGTAGTTCAAGCTACAAAATTCCACCAGTCGGAGTTGAATGGGTAATTCAACTGGAAGTAGCCTAGGCTACAAGGTCTGACCGGAGACTTTAATCTGGTGCCACGGGGAGCAGGGGCCCGGTGGAGTTGCTTGTCGCTCCATCCTGCTCATTGCGGTAGGCCCTTTGGGGAGTATCGTGGTGGATGTGGTTTAATACCTGAATGTGGGTAGAGCTGTTGGGTGATGCAGCTCAGTGTGGAGTTCCATTACAACCGGGTGCTGGACCCATAGTACGACAGAGGTTTTAGGTAGGTCTCGAGCCCTACCAAGGTGGTTATTGTGTCCCTTCCACAATGCCGATCGGTACTAACGGGGCGCTGATCAACGCATTGTATTGATCCGTTGTGTTTTTGAACACTGTGGAGTTGGGCCGTACAACGGCAGGTACCCATGTAAAGCACATCGTTCACTGTTCCTTGGCATGTGAGTCATTTGCTGGGGAAACTAATGAGCATTCATCACCAGAACTTTCCATGCAAGATATTTTTCCATTAGAATACACTTCAGGAGCATAGAAATGAAGCTCCAACGACTCAATTGATTAGGAAAGAGTGCTTTCTGGTAGCTGAGTACGACATTAACTTAACCGCTATTACCAATAAGAAAAGTTTTAAATAAAATTCAGGTTTTTTACTTCATGTGCTGCCTATTAATCCATTGCACAGTGGCATCAATGGCACATTACTTTGCCTTCGTTGCGATGTCCAAACGATTACCTTAATTGAAATTCATAGCAAGACAAGTGATTGAATTTCTGACCCATACAATTCTATTCATTGCTCTCATCACTCTGGTGTTAAGAGTTTTTATTATTATCATAATTATTATTTCGTTTTTCTTGCTATTCGACAATTTATTTATTTATTTCTTATTTGCATATGGCATTTTGTTCATGATCACACACTCACTATGGGGATTGGTGTATGGCGTGCTGCATGTACACAGATAACGGTTTAAAAAGCAATTAATGTTTGAGCGGCCAGCACAGTGCATTCAGCCTGGCCAATATTGCCAACAATACCGCAAGATACAACACCTGCCATACAAAGGCAAAAAAGGCAATGAATTGACTGACATGCGAACGAGATGTGCGCAATGAGAGTGGCAGGTGTTGCACGTACATATGCGCATGTATTGTAGCTGTTGTGGCAAGCAAAATATTGTATGTTGTCAACAACACCTCGTTGACTTTGATTGAAACTATTCGCGCAACAACTGGCCGTTGATGTGTTGGTCGTATTACACACACTCACACACTCATATATACACAGGCTGATGTACATGCATACATGTATATTTATTGTGCGCCACAACAATTGAAAAACTATTCGAAGCTGCATGGATTAGTCCAGTTGGATTTTTCCCAATTGTGCCATACATGGCAGCACTTAAATCAGCTATTGTATGCGTGTGTGTGTGTGCGCTTTGTTGGGACTTCACTTTAACTCGATCAACATGTTGTATGCAGCAGCGCAATTACTGTTTAGCTAGTTAGTTGGGTGAGATATGCGAGGTGCTGACAATTGTTCTCTTAATTGACTTTAGTGAATGGTGTGTGTGTGTGTGTGTGCAAAATATGCAAGTTCAATAAATTTTGCCTATGAGGTGAGAAAAGGGTTCTGAAATTAAACTTAGCAAAATGGCTGCTTTCTTTTAATAGTGACCTGTTCGAAACTCAGTAATTATTCTACGAATAATTAGGCTGCATCAAAAGTTATGATTGTTTTTAAGACCTATTTGAACCTACAAAATCCCGCTGATACCAAAGCGAGAAAACCTTCATCTCATCATTTAGTCAAATCTCATTTGTTTTGAAGCTCTTGCTGAAATAAAGCTGAGGTGAAAAAATCTAAATCAAAGAGTGAATAGAAAATTGCTCTCACAGTTGGGTGTGTGTAGCACTCTTTCGCTCTACTCAAGTTTTACTTATGTCATCTCTAATACAGTAGGCCAGTTTTGAATTATTTCCACCGATCTTACCTAGCATTTCTATATAATATTTGATGGCTTTTGCTCTTATATTTTTGTCTACTCATCTGAGCTAAGTTATATTAACAATTGATATTCATGAAAGGTTCAAAACTGTACTGCATTATATCAGAGATTATCTCTGAGAGCAGACCAATAATGAATAAAGGCAATACAAACAATTTTAACAACTCCGATTGGACCGAAATCCTTACATAGTTGATATTTTTGATGAAAGTTATTTTTTGTGCTTAGACCTTCAGACACTTATAGTGCTTTTAAGATTTTCTACCGTCAAAAAATGAAAAAAAAAACTTCGAAGATTACCACAACTTTCAATGTGGACTAAAATATATTTATATTGCTAGTAAGTAACATATTCCAACAATTTACAAATGAAAGTGATATAAATGTAGCCATGGTTACTCACAGACAAATTTTTTTAAGGTCTTCCAAAATCGGGGAATTTATTATTAGCATTAGTCATACTAGGTATCAATAAAAATTGGAAGTACAATCTTCTGGTAAGAAAGGCAAATTCGCAATGTATCTCGGGAAATTTTGAAAACTCTGAAAAAAAGTTTGGGTGTTCCAGGATAGGTTAATCGGTTGCAGAATACATATATATATTTTTTCTTTGTTTTTTGCTAAAAATTTTCACTTGAGTATTAGAGCAAC
Source organism: Bactrocera minax (assembly GCA_021498325.1). NCBI lineage: Eukaryota > Metazoa > Arthropoda > Insecta > Diptera > Tephritidae > Bactrocera > Bactrocera minax. The sequence continues at coordinate 145,799 of JAKEEE010000134.1, forward strand.
GCGAAATTATATTTGGTATGGCATAAAAGCTTTTATTTGCTGCAAGTATTTTATTGAATTCGATCAAAGAGAGGCGTTTTTTCAAACACTACACAGAAAGACTAACACATGGAGACTTTCTTGTTTTCTCATAATAGAAACAAACTTTGTGGTGGACGATTTTTGAAACCCGAAAACCAACTGATGTTTTCAAAATTCGCTCAATTGGACCCTACAACATTTTTCGACCATTGGCTTAAGCGAATGTAAAAGAAAAAATCGATTGCAAATTTTCAATGTCACCTTTACAAGTCTCTCGTAAAACATTCTATATTTCCTCGCGAAATCTTCCATTTCTCAATACACACTGACTAGAAAATAAATAAAAGCACTCAACACGAAAATTGATTATATTTTTACAGGACGTTAGATGAGATTATTTGGGTATATACTACGATATATATATTGCCGTATGTATAATGCCAGCTGTTACCAACTGGCATTTTAACTACTTATATCCACTTCCATTTAATTCTCACACTCAAGTGCGGTACGCCGTTTGGTCAATTTTCTCATTGCGTTGCTGTAATCATCATAAATGTCATCTTCAATGTTGCCAATTATATGTTCATATCTTAATGGGTACAGATCATTAGCGTTACAGGTGCGATTGTTGTATGTGTGTTCTGCTAATGTTGCTGCAGCAATGCTTGTCATCTGCAATTTGCAATTCAGGGGTGTAACGGTACTTAGAAACGACGTGTGTGCGAACACAGCTCGAAAGTGTAAACGGTTCTAGGCGTTGAAGCAAATACATATGTACCCCTCCCATGCGTCTATGTTATATAATTATTGGAGAACTGTCTACTCCTCTGTTTCGACAAGCAAAACTCGACGTTGAACTGGGTTTTTCAAATAATCGAGATTTTAATTTGACTTAAAGTACACTTTGTGTGCTAAAAAGATTACTCAATTGGTAGAATATATAGAAAAAATTCCTTGTACAATGCGTTGTAGTATCGAAGGGTTCAGTCAGTCAGCTTCAGCTCCTCGTTTTTCTCGAAACTGCAATTTTCAAATCGGGTGACGATGGTACTCGAGAACTAAGAACACTGGTGTTTTCAACTTGTAGTAAACTAAGTAGGATTTTTTTTAATATTGTAATATTTTTTGTAAACAATTCACTGCTGATTGTTTTTGTAAAAAATTTAACCCGTTTTTACAAGTGCGCCATTTTGCGAAAATTTTATGTAAAATTGTGCCTACTTTTCTATAAATGTTTTTTCGGCTAAGATCTCGTTTTTTATCGTGTTTCAAAAGCTCGACTTCCTTGAATTGAAATCGCCCGCAAGGGCACTCTTCAAAGCGGTGATTCCGAAGATTGGCCCTATAGTCGCCATTTTGTATCAAAATGTCAGTATAAAATTACTTTTGTACACTCAAATATCCTTGGTCTCAATAGAAATGATCAAAATTAGGCATTTGGCAAACTCTGGACCGACCTAACTTCTCAAGACCAATTTGAAATTCTTATAAAGCGAATATTTTCATCTCAAAAGTGCTCTCGGTGCCTTGATTTGTTATATCTGCAACGTCTGGTTAGGACCACTTACTTTCATTTATCAAATATAATTCATTAAATTTATAAAATACACTTTAACTCTTCTGAATGTATTTTTTATGATATATTTTCATTAGATTCTCTTCATTTCTTTAAGATGACGGCCTCATGTGGCGCTTGTATAATGTAATCAAAATACAGTTATCAAAAGCAAATTTCACAATAATTATGGTAAGTTTTTATCTTATTGCTCTTAGTTTACTTACACAACTTTAGACGATTACTACTTATCCGAATATAGCCGCAAAAAAAAAGTTCCGCGGGTTTGACGACAATGTACTTGCTAAAATCATTTTGAAAATAGTGGTATGAAGTTGAAATAATTTCTGTGTTTAAAAATCTTAGCTAAAGACCACTTTCGACTCATAAGGTGCAAAAATAATATGGAAAAAAACGCGCATATTAAATTTTATTCTGAACTCTCTTATTTGCATCTATCTCTCGAAAGTCTCGAAGGAAGTCTCCTCAGTGGCTTTGTTCTCGCTGCAGTTACGGTAAAACTGATAATAATAATTTTGAGCCGATGCAGTAGAAAGGATGCAATTAACCAAAAGGCTGGATTGACGGTAGCTTTCCAGTTAAGAAAATTGTCGAATAAATTACCAGGGTAAATAGATGCGGAGATGGATCCGGTGATCTGGGATTGCCAAAAATGGATTTTGAAAAATTTTCCGTTATGTAGTTTTAGACTTCGAAAAAATCGAACATAGGTACATATTCATTTCCCTAGAACTTCGGGTATTGGCCTCAAGTTCATTAAATCTTAAAAATGGGCATAAAATTATTCCTACTGGGGCAATACTATAGTTCCTTAAGAATTGTGGGCACTACGTAAGCATGTAAGCCACAAATGCAGGTGCGTCAATTGGTATTTGCAACGCATCAACGCTATAACCAGCAATCATGCGACAACAACAATGTGACAATATGTTTACCAGAGTTGCCACGATGAAGGCAATAAACGAAGGCAAATGCAACCTGGCAAGCATGATTATTAACAGTGACATAGCAGATAGTGTGGCGTGCGAAGTAGGATTAAATTTTTCGCATATGCCACAAGGAAATACAGCCACTACTACACCTCTAAAGATATACACACATAGCTGTTACCGAAACGCACGTGTGGCAAGTGCTAAATGGCCTATTATTTGTTGTTTGAAAGACTTGCAGCAAACACACGCTTTGGTTGCAAGACCATTTTTTAAGCTAACAACACTGGACATGTCAAGCAATGCGGAAAAATGAGCCCAGCAACAACAACATTGAGCAAATGCAGCAACTTATTGAGTGTGTGCAAAAATTGCCAACACCAACGCCTTCGGCATGTGCTGCATTGAGGATGGCAAACAGATTTGTTAAGATCGAATTGCGCACGACTAGGTAATGCCGTTAAACAACTGCACCTAGAGAGAGAAAATACAAATGTATGCACACGCACACAATAATATTACCTTCGGTTGTTGTAAGCCGAGCCGAACTTGCAACATCATACTCAATGTACTTCGCACTGTGATGGCGAGTAAATAAGTGAGTTGGCATGTATGGCTGTAAAGTTCTTCACAATTCTCAAGGTGCTGTGGACTCTGTAGTGATCCAAATATTTGGCGCATTCTCACTACCTCACCACTTTTTGGGTAACTACAATTTATCTCTTTCCGTGCACCAAATATCGACATATGTGTGTGGCAGTTATCCTCAGTATTCTTAATTCTTACAGCACTGTCTTTCTCGCAAGCCCTCTCTATCTTTCATTCGCTCTATTACTTTGTCTCCTATCGATGGTACAAAAACAAAAATTTATTTATGGCCAAATAAATCAAAGACAATATTGCCACATTTTGCGCTGGCTCACTGGCAACAGCCGTGTAGCACATTGGACCATATATTGTGGTTCAAAGTCAAACCTCACACTTTGAGTTCCGAAAAAGTGGTGTTTTTATTCACTCATTTGCCGCACGATACGCTCATATTGCCATGTGGATGGTGCCCTTTAAACTGCAAGCACTGGAAAGTCCCTCGGCAGTGTTAGCCGCAGCATGAATACCACTCTCGGTTATTGTTTGTTGCAGCCTCTGACTGTAGTCTGCTACTTGTTCAGCCCTCTTGTTGTTCTGAAATTGTTTGTGAAATGAAAGCAACGATTTGCCATGCCGCATTTATATTATTTTTTAATCATCATAATACTGATCTTGTGGTTGCGTCTGATAGAAAAACACACAAAATGCCATGAACATGAAGTCAGGAACCTGTCTACAGATATATTTCTAAATATTTCTCTCTCTCTCTTTCTTTCTTTTTATCTCCCTCTCTATCTATTTATTTATCTCCCTCTCTATCTTCCTCTTTCTCTTTCTTTCTCTATCTCAAGACTAAACGATTTTAGTTGCGATTTCGCTCCAGAAGTGCAAGAGAACAACGTTTAGATCCGCTGCACTGCTGAGATCGGGAGACAATAAAATGTCCCCTTAGTATTATAAAAAAGACAATTAGCTTTTGTTTTTAGCAGGCACTCTGCCCATATGATTCTCAAACAGATCTACACCATAGATGATGAACCAAGAATAGAGGACTTCGAGCTTCAGTATAAGCAAAGTCACAGCCACAAACATAACAGTTAGGTTATGCCTCATGTTGAACCCTTCGGCATAAAACTTACAATGCGAAGCGTTTAACATGTTAATTAACCTGTAGTTTGATCAATATCTCATTTATAATTTCGATATCTTGCGGAAAATCCGCTGCATTGATCTATTGGGCCCGTTTTAATGACTGCAGGAGAATAAAAGTTTTGAGCAGTTCGGTTCTTATCCATTCTTGAATTACAATTAATATTCCTAACTAATTGTTTTGTTACCTAAATTCTTCGAGGATAAAAACTCTTAATAAACCCTCTGATTAAGCGACCCTTTTGATAGCAAAGCAAGTGAAGTCATTGCCAACAGAAGGGAACTCTGATAATAATATATTATTCTTGGCCCAAACTTAAATAGGAGGATGTAGACGACAAGCAAGCGGTTCGAGCAAGATGACAATAGAAATGGAGTCATTGATGAAGAAGTCTGAATGAACGGTGAGCGAGCAGCTACTTCTCGTAGAAAGGAATATGAATTGACCAGAAAGATTTCGGAACTTGTGAACTGTATTTATCTCTGGTGGAGTCACCAACTGACGCCAATAAGACGTAATAAATCTAGGCATTAAAGGCAGCATATCTAAAAGCATAGCGCGGAATTAAATTCTGTTTGCTCTCTACTAATTTGAGAAGCCGTCAGCATTTTAAAAGCTGCTGCTAGGTAAAGCCTTTAAGTCCATTGGCTTAAGCTCGCACATAGTTTATCACATTCGATGTCGTAGAAATCAAGAAAGCATTGCAGAATGAAGTTGAGAGATTTCTCAAAATAAATATATTAATTTTAAAGATATCCGATAAATAATCAAATTTCTTTGAACAAAGCAATTAGTGTCAAACACCGCATTTACACTAAAATGGTATGCATTTTTATTAAGGATTAAGCTAGCAGTGCACTCCTCTCAATATCCATTGATAGTCAAGTGGACAGTTAAAGTGATTGTTGCTCGTAAAATCTGTGCAAACACTGTACGACCCTCGTTACTTCAAGCATCCGCTTGCCAGTGCCGAGAACTTGTCAAAAAGTATCCTTTAACAAACATATTGACACCGTGGCAGCAGCAACGCTCAAACCCTGACACATACTTGACTAGGTACATATGCTAACCTATACATATACGCATCAAATATGCACATCCTGTGACCACATCTTTATCCGCTCACTTGTCAAAGCATATGGAAATTTTCATTGAACTGCGAAATCTGCTATACATCCTTGCGCTACAAACCAAAACCGAAACTTTGACACATGTCCATCGCGTGGCAGTATTTCCCCCTGCCTCACACAGTCGCCCCATCGGCATGTATGGATACATATTAGCGTGCTTGAATGCCAAAAAGTGGCAAACCGCAAAGCTGAGAGTCCTTCACACACACCTACACAAAGGCACACTCACTCCCATAGTTGTATTGTTTAGTTGGTTGATTGCTTCATTGGTTTAGTTCCATGGTTAACTGGTTGTCCGATTGGTTGTTTATATGGCTGGTTAGCCTAGTTTTTCATCATCATCCTCGTCATCGGTTGATTTTGGTTGACATGAAAGCGTGTTCAATTGCTTGGGAAACTTTTTGAGTTTCCGTTTCATTGCTGTCCAATGATCATCGCCAGCATGGAAATACTATTTGTACCACACACACACACACACACACACCCGCACACACACACACAGATGCAAGCATATAGCTAATAGCTCAGCTTGCTTCATTTTTCATTTGGGTCCACTTGTGAGCTTGCCGAAAGGGTTGCTGCAGCGTTTGTTAACTCGCTTGATTATCCCAAATTGTATCTACTACTTCCAGCTGTAACGTGTGTCACTTCATTATTTGCTCATTTGTGTCATGCCATCACCCCTCCAAATGCTGTTTCAATGGCTTGTTCGAGTACATACTTCAGTCATGTGGCATATTCGGCTCATTTCCGCTCCTTTAAGCACGATTATAAACATGTTTTCGCATTTCGCTAATTTAGCTTTTAAGTATTTTCTGAAGGTATGTGAGTGGACAGATTCACCACAATTTTGTTCACACATACATATGTAAATACGTAAATATGCATCTGCTTAATTCCTTTGATTGGCCAAGTGTTGAAGCATTTCGTTTTTTTTTTTTTGTTTGTTTTTTCTTCTGGGGTAAGGGAACTATGCTTTGGCGCACACGAATGCGCCAAATATTTGCTGAACAAAGAAACTGTCAATTTTTCTATTAATGTCAGCTAGCTTAGTTGACGGCCCACTAAGTCGAAAAGGCTTTATTGCTATCATTTACTTGAATAAAAGGCGTGAAAGAAAGAAATTCGGTTCTTCATTTCGTACGCATAGAATATGTTTATAAATTTAGAACCGCTTAAGCGAAGAACCGATGGAGCCAAAAATTAAAGACCTTGAGGCAGAGGTATTATCCGTTGAACTCCAAAGGACCATTCTGTCATTCCTTAAACCGGAGTCAAGCAGCATCTTCCAGGCAATGGTACTGGTATTGAGAAGGCATGTAAGGAAGTGGGAAGCAAATGAAAGATAAATGAATAAGACAACGATCTATTTGTTACTAGAGGCTTTAGTCTGCCCTATTCGACAAGGTGCACTACAACCAACCAATTTTAATGAAAGCTTTTATAAAGAAAAACAGTTGTTGTTATAGCTACATAAAACAATCTCCGAATATTTTTGTAGAATGCTGCTGAATTGGCCTCTACCTCTTAAAGATCTCTTAAAGATTCCGTTTAGGACACATAGAACCGACAGCCCTGGTATACCTTAATTGGGATTTTTTTTGCTGGTTTGGATGGAAATATATCTATTAGTACATTGATTTGGTCATATTTCATACTTGCCAAGTTGAATTGTGTAAAATATATCATAGTTCTCATATATGACCAACAGAGACGCTTCTAAAAAGTTCGCGTCTCTCTGAAAATACTGTTCGAGCTACCAGACTTCGTAAGAGGAGAACAAAAGAACTTATTTAGTACTTAGAACTTGCTTTACGCCATTCCTAAACTAGTACTTAAAAGGTTCTGAAATCCCTTTTAGTAAGGGTCGCCAGGTGGATATACGTGTAGTTCGAAGCCACGCTTTGGGATATTACGGTTTACTGCCCTTACTTGAATAACGCTGTATAACTTTTTTTTAACATAAAATATATATTTGGTCCAGTAAAAAGAAATCCATTACTTTCCAATAAATGTCTTTAATAATCTGTATCTCGCGTTACATAAGTTGTACCAGGTTAGGCTATATGTCGTTAGAGAGATAAGATTCCGTACCAAAAAAAACTCCTCAGACATGTTTGTGATTGATTGACCTTGACCGACCGATTTCTAGTAAGCCTCTTTCTGTTATCCGACAAATGTGGGAACTTCAACTTTCAACTCGATTTCGATTTTTTTTTTTTTTTATAATGTTAGAAGTACATTCGGAGATTTGTGCAATATAGGTTCCCTTTATACATTTCGTTGGCGTAAACGATTATTGAACTCATTGCAATTACATCAACTTGCAATATCTTGTATATAACTTTCCTGTGCACGTAAGCGAATCGGGTATAATAGCGGGTATACATATCCATGTGTGCGTGAATGTGTTGAATATAATATGGTGCAATATGAGTGAACGGTTTGTTGGTGAAGAGGACCTGTCAGTTAGCATACGTCACGAAGCATCAACGATAAGCGTTAACTGTGTTACCAACATGACAGCTGGCAGCGAAACGACAAACGCCAACAAGACAAGAGGCGACAAACAAACAAGAAAGCCAGCGCAATTGAAATTGTGATGAATGGGAGCGCTACATAGCGGTTCTCCCATCGCGTATTCGGAAGACAGCTGTACATCAGCACAACGGAACACATCACTCATTAATTCCTTCATTCACTTTGCTTGCAGTTGATTTGTACGTGGCATTGCTAACGCTGCGGGGCGTATGACGGGATGGATGGACCCGCAGATGTATGAAATGTTTATAGCTAGTGCATTAGTTAATGTTTTGTGGTTATTTTTGGTGGCGGGTCTTACATATGCTTCCCTAAACCGACTAGGCTTTCATATGAAAGTGATGAGGAATAAACTCGAAATAAATTCATCGACGACAAATTTGGCATTAATGATGATGACAAAAGCAAATTATAAGTATGCGATGTTAATTTAATAATATTTGGTTTATCTTGTTTAGAGGAGCAGAGTTTATATAGGTTGGACTGATTATAATATAAGTTGGCAATCAAGAACAACGAGAAATTGATTCTAATAACTTTTTATTCGCAAATTAGATCCCTTTTAGGAAAATAAATGAACAGACAAATTTAAATTAAAGTGTTTTGAAAATTATTTGTTTAGAAGAGAGTCCTAAAGTTTAATAAATAGCAAACACTGTACGACTTAATATTCGGTACGTTTGTTTTTCACGAAATTCCGGAAACTAGTTGAAATTTTTGCAGATGAGTACTTTTTTTTCATCCAGCGGTTGTTTGTAACACCTAGAACTAAACGAGTTAGATATAGACATATATATGTATAAATTATCAGGATGAAAAGACGAGTTGAAATCCGAGTGACTGTCTGTCCGACCGTCTGTCCGTCCGTCCGTCTGTGCGATGCGATAACTTGAGTAAAAATTAAAATATTTTGATGAAACTTGGTACACGTGTTCTTTGTTACCGGAAGACGGTTGGTATTGTAGATGGGCGTACTTCGACATCTGACACGCCCACAAACCACTCAATGCCTCTATCTGATTTTTTATCGAAAATATTGGTAAATCTGTAAGATATTGTAATGAAATTGGAGGATTATCTTTCCATGACAGTTGTGTGCTCTGGTATCAAAAATGGGGAAAATTGGCTAAATACTTCCCTAAGTCCCCTTATACTTATATACGAATTTTCAAACTCTGGGTAGACTTTATACCATATATTTCGGTCAATATGTAAGATACCTTAGCAAATTAAGTGAACGTGTAATATCGGATACACCATAGTTTACTGCCGAAAATGTGTGAAATCGGTGAACGAATTATACCAGCTCCCATTATACTACATATAATATACTACATACTAATCTAGCAGACTTTATGCCGAATATGTCGGTCACTGTGTGAGTTACCTTCACAAAATTGCGTGAAAACATGTTCCCTAATATACTTGAATAATGAAAAGAGTTAATGTGATCAGTGCAGATCTTCCTCTATCCCAAAAATGCCCGAAATAAGAATTCCCGACTTTCCATCTGACTTTAAACCGCTTATGTCGGTCAATTTGTGTGATATTTTAATGAAATTAAGTGGATGTATTTTCTTAAGCACAATGTGATTTCACGCTAAATATGAAAGAAATCGGCCTAGACCATGGCCTAAGCCACTTATTCCTAATATAATGAATTACTTCTCTCTGGTTTACTTTTTCCTCATGTATCTAATATTCTCAGTTAAACCGTTTTGGTTGAGTTTATATCGCATATATCTTATTGGAGTTAATTTTGTAGATTTTAACATAAATATCTCTGACACGAAGCAAAATACAGCAAAGAAAGTACAGGGGTTTATGGCCTGTAATATAAGTTAATAAGATACTAAATATGATTGCAATCCATTGACAATTTATACAAATAATGAATGTTGAATTGTTCCTGAAAACATTTCCCCGCCTCTGATTCTTGCACATTGTGAAAGTATAAAATGTTCGGTTACACCCAAACCGAGCCCTTCCTTTTTTGTCTTTTATTACTATCTGAGGATAATAATGATGATGTCCAGTATAATTAAATATTTTAGAATCCTTTCAATAACTTCGAAGGCTGCGATGTTCACAAATGAGGTACTTATTAAGTTAAGTTAAGAATTAAGGCTTATCATCGAGACGGAGATCATGCTTATATAGTTATAGTCATGTCCTTTGTGCTAGCAAAGCAAAATCTTTAAGGTGATTATAAACCATCATATACCTGTAAAGTGAATTGAATGCATCACAAATATGCTAAGGTGATTGATTTAGATCCTAATTCACCTGAATGTCTTAAATTATAAGTTCGAAGATGCTTCGAGATTAGTTTCACAACCGATATAGTGAAGTATGAAATCATTCCACCTTTCTTCCAATTTACACCTTCTCAGAACAAACTTGCAATCGTAATGGGCAACCGATCGAATGGATGGGGATGGTTGACCAGTCCTCCTCAAATTCACACAAATCCCAATCGTTCAGTTTTAAATAAAACTATGGAGCTCTGCGCGTTTACAGTCTTCCCATAATCTTCCCTTTCCTTGCCACATATTGAACGCCAGAGTTGCCTGCAATTTTCATATGACCAAGCATCCATATAGGTCTTATTATTTAATAATTGATGAGTCCAGGTATTCCTTATATCATCTCGAGCGCACCGTGAATGAGCTCCTCCAACCTTCACCTAAGCTGTGACCTTTCGTAAAAAGCACCAATGCCATCTCTTCCATCTCGCTCCATTTATATAGCAGTTAAGGATGAAGACAGAAGATATCATTAGAAAAAGGCTCGATAAAGCAGACGGCTAGATAATCGGGAATGAAGTTGAAGTTTTTAAGAATTTCGGTGGCTTATAGCCGTGTAGGAACCCTGCTTACTTAAGTCTATATACGAACCTATTACAAGTTCGTTAACTATTGTTACATTAAAATACAACTTTCTAATAAATATTTTTCATTTAGCTTTATGAAAAGCTTGTGCCTGAAGATATGCTTCCTTGAAACAAAACTAAAGAGTTCTTGCATTCTCTCATTATTTAACCATTGTTGTTGAGAGAAGTTATACTTTTAAAGTTATATTTGATACAAAATTGGTATAGAACTTGTTCTGCGGGTTATCTCAGTACTCCAACTTGAGCAGCTCGTACAAAGGAATTTCTTGTTTTGTAGCCAATTTCAGTGTCTGTCTGAAAAGTCCTGATTTCTCTAAATACTTTGGTCGCTTTAAGTGTGGACGTTGCTGGTAAAAATCTTTGAGTGTCTTCACAGAACGCAGGTGACCAATGCCTTTGAATAATTTCGAACCAGAGAGTAGTTCATCGGGAAATACGGTGGTTATTAAACGATCACGATCCATGGGCACCCAAGGTCGTTCCTCGTATGGCACTGTGCGGCCAAAAGCGACTTTTATCACCTTCTTCGGTACATTTTTCAAGAGATCCTTGATATAATTCTCATACTTGAGCTCGATAGCCATCTATTGTGAAAGTAAAGAAACCTCATTGTTTAATAAATAATGCGCATGTGCAAACATTGAATCAATGACACTCACCTCAGGCAAGTTCCACTTGTCCGCCACAGTTTTAGCAATGGCCTTCACCTCTTTTGGTTCGGTTTGTATCGAAGCTAAGAACCGCCGGTCACCCTCAATCGAGAATAAAGATTTCAGTTGAGCTTTTGATATGTCCGTCTCACGATTGTTGCTGACAGAGTTGAGCCATTCGGTGAAACGCTCTGCTGACTAAAAAACACATTTGCATGAATAAGAAGAAAAGCTTTAATAAGGATTAAGTGCACAACTCACCGCATCCATTAAACACTCCGCTTGCTCGTCAAGCGTTTTCTCTGCCAAAGTCCGTTCTAGGTGGTAAATTTTGGAGTCCCATTTAACACGCTCCCGCCGTGGTTTGCATATGTAACCTGAAGTCCAGTTAATCTGCTTCTTAGCTTTCGCTTTCCGTTCTACACCAGTGTCGAGCTTCATTTCGAATTTTACGAACTCATTCTCCATACGTTCGATTTCGGAGCATGTGCTCTCATTGAAAACCGCCTTCAGGGTAAATATAATACTCATTCATGGACTTTTATGGATAAAAATTTATAGTTTTACCACACCTTCTTCTTCACTTTCTTTCGATCCAATTCATCTTCCGTAGATTGTTCTGTGTCGAACGATTTTGGCGTTTCCACTGCAGATTCGGCAATATACACCAGACGGTCATATTCGTCAAACTCGTAAGGCATTATCTTCTTAACACGCTGTTGCAAATCCGCCGGCAAAGTGACAGAGAGGTCATAATCTTTGATGAGGTCTTTAAGTGTTTTCTGGTGCGCCGCATCTTCGATTTCCTGTATCACTTCCTTCCAGTATTCTTTGTTTAACAGCATATTTGAGTTCTTTTTCTAAAGGCCTAGGAAAGTATTTAAAAAAAAATAATTAGAAAAAATATTTTCAGCAAAAAAATATGCTTTCTGTATGCTATGAACGCTTTCATCGAATTAATTTTTCAAAGAAAATTTTGGGGTGTAATCAAATGACTTTGTCGTTTGTTTATCTCCAAGGCAACTTCGAAATTTTATTTGCATTCATATAGTTTGAATGCGGTTGTTTACAGAAAGCTTTGTAGACTGTTCCAAGCTTTTCACTCTTTTGTTGCATAATTGGTTTGTGTCTAACCAAAGCTTTTAGCTAAGTTGCGCTCCTGTGCTTCTGTGCGTGTGAGTAAAACTGTTATACAATATAAGTATTGAGTACAAGTTGCAGCTTTCATTCACAATAGTTTGTTTTAATATTTTCTGTTTGTTCTGAAACTTAATTATGGTGCGGTACAAAGAGTTTCAGTGAATCGTAATATTGATATACCCAGCTAGCCCGAAAAGCTAACATAAATAAGAAAATTTAGTTATCAAAATTTTCTGAGAGTTTTAGTGGGCTTAATGCTGCGATTTGCAATGCAAACTTTCATCTGTAGAATCTCATAACTAAACAGAGAGATAATGCTAAAGAAGAAGTTTCGACAGAGAACTATAGTATTATTGGTTGCTTAGTTGTAAATATTGTACAACTTCCAGGCTATAAGGCTGTCGAAGTTCGTTGTATCTTCTACAACTTGTACACCTTGGTCTTTCGTTTTGTGTTTTTTACAACTATTAGAGCTTCACCAATTTGTAAAAGTCAGGAAAGTTAAAGCATATTGCATAGATCCATTCGAATAAAATGTATAATTCGATTTCCTATAACGATGTGATCATTGCTTCCACCCTTTTGTGAGGTCGCCGTTGTTGACCTTCGGAAAGTGCATTTTAATGTAGGAAAACTGATATAATATGGACCTTACTTACTCAGAGAAATTCTTCATGCTCTTATATAGTTCGAGACATCGTTCTCTAGAGGCATTTAAGTATTACTTTCAAATACAACCGCAGTGTTTTAAAACTCAATAGACGAAACAAAAATGTACGCATCCGAATCGAAGGTAAGCAATGTCGTCGTAATTGTTCGCGTACGTATTAGAAATTGGTATTCGGGTTTTTCGGAAAAATAACAATTTTATTCACCTAATGGTTGCTTGTAGACCTGAGGCTTTTCGAGATAGATGTCAAAATGCTCAGGATGAAGAGGCGAAGGGATTTCCGCATGTCTGTATGGCTTGATGATTGTACAATTTAGCGTTCTCTTTTTTTCAATGCGATAAAATATCTTTCAAAGTTTATCGAATTAAATCAAACTAAAATTTCTCTTCGTGCATATCGTATACCGAAGCTTTCACAGTGCATATGAAAGCTCTACTCAATAATATTTTTCTTTAAATGCAATAGTAATAAGAATTGGTAGTATCAAAAGTAATGCATAAATCTCATTTTTAATGTCAAGCAACGATCGAAATTACAACACTTGATAAAAAAAAATGTATATAAAGAAATACTAGAATGAAAGCTCAAAGGTAAACACAATAGCTGAAATAACATGCTGTCAACAAAATATATTGAAATATATTTATATATAAGAAGTTTGAGGCACAACTACCTGTCGAGGTACTCATTTATGTATAATCTAAAGCAAATCTTAAAATCAAATCAACTTCTTAACTGTTTCAATAAACGTGTCTTGCATAAGTAAACAGGGTAAATACATTCATTTCCACTCAAATCGCACTTACCACACAAACAAATTCAAATAGAAGCATACAAACAAGCACAAGGTAAATACGAGCGCACTATTTGTTCGGCTGAGGGGGGGGGAGTGAGTGTCCTTCCACTGTCGTCATTGTTGTGTCATATAGCGGTAAAATGCTTGAAAATCTATTGACTACTACTTTTTCTTCCACTCACTATAGTTCCTTTGCGTGAGTGCTATATATATATATATATATATAGATGTATGTGTGTGTATGTTTGTGTGTCGGTATTTGCATTTGTTACGTTTGCTAATATAATATTATTCGTTTGTTGTTGCTTTTTGTTGAGGTTGCTTGCAGTGGCAGGTGCCATGTTGACACTAAATGTAACCACACCATTGTTGTTTACTATTTTTCTAGCCGAGCACTTTTCATCCCACCAAACATACCTGTGTGTTTACTTCAATTTTTTATTTGTGGTTTCTGAAGTTTATTTTATTTCGTTTTTCTTTTTGTTCTATTTCTTGCATGGTTACATGTGTATCATTGTATGAATGATGCCTTTCGTCAAACATAACATAAACAATGCCTTTCGGATAAAATCAGGATAATGATCATGATCATGATAAAATCAGGACCACAAAAATAACGTAAACCTAGCGCTGTTAAAGGTAAGAAACTCACATGGGTGCGACTAACCTTTATAATATGTAATACTATAAAAAGATAAATATTATATAAATAGTAAATTTGCTCAAAAGACTAATACTACTTATCCTAAACCTATATTTTCTATGATGTTCGTGTGAAAACCTTCTCTTTTTTGGAAGCAAAATCAGAAAGCTTTTCAATGAGTTTTGCATTTATTCAGTTTAGCAACTGTTTATCTTGCCGCAATCTCCCTTTTATTGAAGCAATCAAGTTTTGATTGTTGTTTGTTAGTCTCTTGTTGACACCTGTCTGGTTGTTTTTTCTGTTAATGGGTCTTACACACCCGTAAATAAATACATATGCAATTTTGTAATATTATATTTGATTATTTATAGTACATGTCCCTCGATTTTTAAGGTTTGACAAAAGTAGAAAAACAATGATCGAGTTGGTAAGATATTTTCAGAAAAGTTTCCATAGAATCAGAATGATCTGAGTTGTCATATAACTCCGCTTTTTGCGATAGGTTCAGTATGTGTTTGCTAATATCTGGAAATTAAAAACGGGCATTGTGCACTCCGATTGCGGCCATGTTGAAACTATGTTAAAAGGTCGAGTTGATTATGAGATATCTTCTCAAAAGGCATCATCCATTTCTTCTCTCTTCCCAACTAAACTATTGAAAGTTTACAGACTTTCTTCTTCTTCAAATTTCAGAAAAAATATTACAAAAATAAGTTTCTCTATTGGAATTTAAGCAGTCTCTGTGTGAATCACAGGAAGGCTGATTCTATATTCTTTGCCAACAACAGCGGGACCAGCCTTCTTAATATCGCATACAATGTTCTTTCTTTCTTTCTAGCGCGTTTTAAGGAAATTTTCAGATATCATCAACGAACAGGTTTAACCATATAAGTCTGGTTTTGGAACTGTAAAGTTTACAACGGTTCGTATATTTACCATACTGATCTATCTTTCTTCATAACCTGATCGCCACCCTTCATAGATTTATCCATTCTAAAACTACTTTCAAGTGCCCAAAAGAAGTTGCCATTGTGGCGTTAGATCTGATTTTGATTTACCCGAATATCTTACATGTAGCTGGCTTTAGCCAGCTCAATCATAATAGAGAAGGGCTTGTTTGAAATGTTTTAAACATGGAAAACAATGGGGGCTTTTAAATCGAACGTAGAATCAATCCTGGTTAATCAAATCAAGCTTCGTTAGAATAAGTAGAAAAATGGCATAGCATATTATTTAAGTGTCTGATTATTCCCGCCCTGTTATGTGGTACAGAAAAGTGGACGATAATAATATGTGAGTAGGCGTGTTCTTGGCAGAAAGTTTCTGAGGAAGGATTGGGATTCTACGCGTCCACTATGGATTATATTGAAAAACATGCTATCTGTTATTGTTGTACCCATTGTTGTAACTCATCAGTTATACGAATTTTATAAATACAGCTGTAGAGTACAGACAATTGAAATTCTTAGGCTACTCTGACTAAGAATAGTTATTCGAAAGGATGCAGAGGCATCATAGGAAAAGTGGGGTCTTTTTTGTGTTAAAAAAACCAAATGAACATGTTTTCGGCTACTTCGGTGTTTTCTAACGGCAACTAGTCTCAAATCTATATCTTTTGTGCTCTGGCACCTAGTAGTTCTCTCTACAAAAGTTCTCTCTCTCTTTTATCTCTACAAAATTGAAACCAAGATGTCCGCTCGAATTTCAAAATTAAGAAAATTGCTTGTATATATATTACAAGAGATTATAAAAACCTCCATTCATGCAAAATGCCGTTAAATCTATCGACGTGCGTCAATGCGCCAAAAAGTATGTGCTCAATGCAAAATTTCCATTCAATAACTTACAAGTAATTCTGCCGATTTTCATCCAATGCAATTGCAAGCATTTCTTGACGTCTATAAGCATATATACATATACACATATATACACATACATAGATGAATTGGTGTGTTTGCATATGTTTTGGCAGCATCTTAAGAATACTTTAGTAACATGCTAAGTGCGCGTAAGAACAAGCATAATGTGTAGGACCACGGCGCTGACGATGGCGCTGTATTAACATTGCAGTTGTGTGTGTGTGCGTGTATACATGTGTAAGGGTAAGTGTGTGTCTATGTGTGTGTAAATGTGTGTACGCGGAAAGGAATATTAAAATTCCTGGTAAAAAGCTTTTGACATAAATTAAAAGTTTTGTCAACGAAAATGCATAAAAGGGGCTCAATGCGACACAAACACAGCCAAGCCGTTGAACACACTATCAACACACACACACACACGCGCGTGCTTACATAAAACGAGTAAAAAAAATGCCATTCCGAATACTTAGCGCTGAGGGCAATACTTGCAGCTGCAACACATTTTTGGTGCGCGCACGTGAGGTGCCTGTGCGCGGGGTGAAGTGCGGGTGGCGCGGGTGGCGCGGGTTCGAAGGCGAAAAGGTTAATGTATGTTTGGCATTTGTAATGCCATGTAGAATGTGAAATGGCAAAAGCTGTGCGCAAACTTTTCTCACAGAAAATAAGCACAGCAAAAGGACAACAATTGCTTGCAGTTGCAAATTAAAAGATGCTAAGGACAAGTTCGAGTTGCAAGGATATTTTTTCAGTGCGGCGTAGCCCGTTACTAATTCACGTCCGTTAGTTATGCAATGCCGCTTTCATCCATTGAGCTTTTGCCAAATTAATAGCAAAGTTTAATGACAAGCTTATTGATAGTTAATGAAATGTTCGACAAAAATTGCCGCTAGTTAACTGCCAAGGATGCTGCGGCATGCTGATAACTACTGCTAAACACATCCATATATATTATATATACATACAAACACGCATATGGGGCCAGTGCGCATATATTGCCGATCAAAGCTGCCATTAAATTTTGCAACTAAGTGACTAATTCTCAGCATGTTTTCGCATGTGAATAGCGGATTTTTCTATTTATTATGTAACTGTTTGTAAAAGTTTTTTAATTAATTCCCTTGCACAATATTTTCATCCTTGACTTGTCGTTGCGAAACTTTGTTTTGTAGTCGTTGATTGGCTCTTCCTTTGCTGCTCTTTTACAATATATTACATATATATAGGGTGGTATATATAGGGTGGCATATATAGGGTGGTTTCAATTGGAAAATTTGGAAGAAAGACATTTAGGTATATGCGAAAGCGTAAACACTAGATTTATGGAAAACTTTTATTACTGCTGAATACTTTCAATTTGGATATCAACGAGATCAAGGAAGCGCATATTTAAGTAAATTGGGTACTTCATCGAAAATATAGCTCCAAAGTTTGACAAAAGCGGGAGATTTCCTCTTGAAATGATAATTTGTTATTTGGCTGACAGCCTCCATTCATCAAGACATTCAGCACTAAAGATGATTATGAGTAGCATAAAAATACATTTTTTTTTTTTTTAAATATTTGTTTTCGGATAGGAAACGTGTCATACCAATAGGTTGCATTACAAGTTCTATGTAGCTTGGACCATAACATATGTATTTTCGATATTAGCTTTGTTAGTTTTGGCTTCTTAGTTGATCTATTGCTCATTCATTGTTCATTCATTCATATTTGGCTTTCCCTATATTATTTTAAAAGGCATTCAAACGGTGTTGAACGAGCGCACAAAGCCTTTGCCGGGGTCAGCATGTCTATCCTGACTCCAAAGTCATCTGAATTGTCTTTCAGTTTTGTTTCTTGCTTCCGGAAATAGTCGCCTCTTCATATTTCTGTTTTAGCGTTTATAAAAAAACTGGTGAAAATTCGAACCCAAGTCACAAAATCGTCGGGATTTCTATGAATTCTCCATGTGATATTTCTACAAATAATAGAACTCAATTACTCAAGAACTCCCGATATTACAATGGTTGACGCACATGCCATCAATTGTGTCATGTCGGCATCATACCTTTTACTATTTTCGAAAAAGTTTTCGATTAAAAATGAATCAAACTATTTCGTTCTGAGGTTTTGTTGACTTTTCCACAGTTAAGTAGTGATTTTTGTACCTCGGATGCACCATGTATCACTACAGTTTGACTTAGACTTCGAAAGATGTTTCCTGAGTTCTTCTTGAGACTAACTTAGGCTTTATTTAGCTTTAGAACGCGGAATTGTGCCACGCCCTTCTTTTATAACATCAGATTTTCAATTATAAAACACCATTATAAGAACCACCCTGTAAATACTCGTGTATATTAAAAGAGCTACTATCGCCTGCTTTGATTTAACCGTTTTCATACTGCGTCTTCCCGTCACCTTGGAAAGTATGGATGCTCATTTCATATTACCAAAGCGCTTTGTTGCCGAAAATTGTTTCTTCCACCGTAATTTTTTGCTTTCTTCATTCTTACCTTTGTGCACTGCTTTACCTCGCATTAAGCCAATAAATCCTTGAGCTTTGCCAAGCTCGGCTATGTGTAATCGATACAAAACCATTGTCTTTGCGGTTTTGTAAGCAAATTCAACTCATTTGCTATTCCAAGCACTTTCTAGCGCACAATGTACCCGGGCCGTGTGCGTTGAGAGGGGCGTGCAGCTGTTATAAGCCATCAAAAATTAATTTCACTTCATAGATGTGACGGATTTGCATGCGAAATAATTTATGAGTTGCGTCGATGAACTTTGTTTTACTGCAATGAATTTCTTTGTAGCTATACACTATATATAATCCTAAAAGTGTGTGTGGAGGGATGGGATGTTGAAGAAAAACAGTGACGGGAAGCTAATGAATTTTAGGAGGATTTTTCGACTGAACACATTGGTTTATCGGGAGGAGTGTGGAAAATCTGGTGATTATCATTAGGTGAAGTGGAATTGAACCATGCTTTTTACATTATCACATCTCTATTATTTTCGAATGGAAATGAAGATAAGGTTCAGAAAAACCGTGTTGTGTTGTCGACACGCCTTCAAAATTCACTATTTAGTCAATATGCAGGAAGTAAGTGAATATTCCGAGATATTATCCTGGAGTTTATTTGGACATTCAGGTTTCAATTCTTAACCAACACATTCGCAAATATATACTGCCGTTTTTTGTACCAAAATAAATGTTTAAAGTACAAATTCCTTAACTTTTCTTGGAATTTCTTTAGCTGGACCTTTTAAAGCCTCTAATTTCCGAACAGCTCAGGTGTCCATTATCTTTACGATCTGATTTTGATCCCAGCTTTCCAATGACATGGAAAATTTCTTCAAACGGCGATCTCAACGTGGTAGGCACCTTTGATAATATGTCTGCTAGGAAGAAGACTCGAAGATTCACATAAGTTCCATTCCTTGGTGGATGTTTACCTTTTTTGTTCATTATTTGTCGAATGTTAAATTAATTCCGGAACTTATCTCTGGAGGGAGCATTTCATTCACGGTTTACTTTTAATCACTGTTATTTATCAGTTTAGAGTTTTGTTGGTATGATCGAAGGCACCACAAATCGACTCACTCAAATTTCCAGCGTATTTCTAGTGAAAATAAAAGATAATAAATAATAATAGATTTCTAGATAATAGATAAAAAATGAGTTTATACAGTTTCGACACGTGTACCGTTGTAAATAGTAGTGACTTAGGAGTTACTTAAATGTGCGGAAAGTCTTTCAGTGACAAGGTTGGCTTTAGTGGCCTTTTGAAGAAATTTTTCTCTATTAACCAAAAACAATATAGAATATACCTGAGGAAAACCCTTCGGGTGAGATCTCTACTCTCAGCGTTTAAGAGCTTCGTCAGTCTAAGGTTTAAAAAAAATCGATTTTTTTGGCTATTTTAGGGTCCTGAAAAATTCTAGAAATTGAGTTAGAATAATGAAAAAAGAATAAAGAAGTAGTTACCTATGTTCTCTTTTTCTTTTATTTAAATTTTAAACCTATTTTGACAAGTTTGCCATTTTGCGAAAAATCCAGTTTTTCATTATGATAGCACACATCAGACAGCACGAGTTGCTAGGATCACCGTCGTCCGTAAATGCTATCTTAGAAAAGTGATTCCGAAGGTTGACCCAGTAGTTGCCATTTGTAACAAAATGTCCTAAAAAGTTTTTTTCACGCTCAAATACATGTTTATTAAAGTCTGAAAGAAAGAAAATCAATTCCGTTTTCCTTACTCCCAGAATAAATTGCCAGAATAAAAGTTAGACTCATTTAGAGTGCTCTGGACTGGCCTAACCCCTTGACAGTTCCATGAAATGATTTAGTTAATTAATTAATTTATTTTATTGTTAATTGAAAATTAATTACTAACAAAACGGTTATACCAAATTTAATAATTACATAATATTAATTTTCTCTGACTCCGCCGTTGTACGCCCCTACGGATTCAATGAAATAATAGATTCTTACATTTATCTGGAATCATAGAAATCACAGCGTTATTGTTTAGTGAACCTCACAAAGGTAATAATAAAGGCGCTCAGTGTCAATGTCACCTGGGTGAGTACACCAACAACGCATGTGACTTATATGGTACTATTGCAGTACTCCAGCATGCGCCTCGTAAAGGTGCTCAACAAACACGTACGCACACTACTACACTTGTAGGTATGTGTGTGCGCACTTTTAGTCGAAACTTTTTTAATAATAAATAAATCAAAATGTCATAAATATGCGCCAACAGTCGCAGCTGACTAAATGACTGACACTTTGTCTGACTGTATGACTGTATGGCTGTCGTTTTCTTCACGTGAATACGTGTGTGTGCGTGAGATTATTTAACATTTACAATAACAGTATTTTTTTTTCTTATTTTCGTTTTTTTTTTTTATTTATTTGCCATAGTTGTTTGCCATTTGGCTTTGTTTTTCTCGAGGCGCATTTTCCTTTATTTGACAGCTGCGCGACAGAATACTCACAAATGTTTGCATGTGTGTGTCATGTTAGTCATATCCAGATATCAAAATAAGTAACGTTAATGTGCATTTAATGAAACGGATGAAGGCAATAAACAATTATATATTCACGTGTAGATATGCGTAGATTTTTAAATCCATCATTTAGCTGTTGTTAAGTGTTGAGAAAATTCAATTCCGCCTATATGTATGCTTCATATATTTATGTTTTAAATTTGATAACAACATCAACAACACTTTAAAGACATTCCCATACACTCTGATTTGCTGATATTAAAAATTCCTTTTCAAAACAAAGTAAATCGTTTCTGTGAGTGTTGTTGTACAACAAAGTTTTGCTCTGAGCTGCCGCAACACTTTGGTACTTCGTGCGTTTGGCTGCCTGTGTTGGCATTTCTCTTGACTTGATTGACCAAAATGACATTAAACTTGCGAAAAATTTTGTTGTTGTTGTAAAATTTGCAAATGGTAGAAGTGGGTTTGAAGACGAAAGTGAAATGTTTGCTTAGAAATGCTTGCATTAAGCACATGTAAACGATTATGAATATTTATGCTTAGATTGTATGGAGATGAAAGGAGATGTGAACTAAAATTTTATATGATAAAATGTTTAAGATATAAATTGACACAAATTATTTCTTTGACGGCGTTCTCTTTTTACTTTAGTGTCCTACAAATTTTTGTTCTATTCCAGGCAGTCTGAATTACTAGCAACCAGAATTGACACCTTGTTCCACTTTCCTAACAATTTTTACATTTGAGGACTTGTGTAGAGTGAAGCCAATGATCTCTTATCGAAATCATAAAGTAAAATAGCATGTGAGATCCGTTAACAGATAGCCTATAGAGAGTTCTGAGAATAATTACTATGACGTCTAAATAATCGATGTCTTCACTTTCTTTTCAACTAAATTCAGACTTTGTCAAAATACTAACAAACGACTTTACTACTGAAATCTGAATTAAGGAGTGTCTTTCTTGAAGCTTGTGAATTTCTTTAGCATAAGGTTTAATGTGATATGATTTTTGTGGTCCTGATATAAATGTTGATTTTGAAGCATGCTACGTAAAAATAAATACTCAAAGAAAATGACAACATCGTCATGACTAAAACCCTAATGAGCATATTAAATGGTACCGATTTGATATCATCGGGTCTGAAAAAAAAAAAAACCATGTATATGAAGCAAATTGGCAGGTCATAAAATTCTGGTAATATTTTTATGCTACTGTCGGCATTGCGTCAGCTCTAATGGGAGGCTATAGAGAGAGAGAAAGCAAATATCTTACCTCGAAGAAAATCGTAACCAAAAATTGTGGCAGAAAATTCGACGAGGTACTGAAGGTATTATGATCCACATTGAGTCAAATTCCTATAAAGATAGGAAAGGAAGCATGAAATCGGTCGGCTAATCAATTCTTCAAACTGATGAGCGAAGAAAGTAGTGAAATATACAGAGAAAACGACGAAACTGAAACCAGACTGAGTCGAGATTCGGTTAACAATAATCGGGCAGTGCAAGTTGCATATGCTCTAAATAAAGCATATTTGTCCTAACCTATGAGAACCTGATAGTCCAAGCAGTGTCAAATGTTCTTCAGTGAAGAATTTTAGAGAGAGCTTCTAAGAAAATCTGGGAAACTTTTGTACTCTAATTCATGAACATCGCATAAGAAACAAAGATAAACTATAGGAATAGTTGACTACATCAACTTATGTAGTTTTATATCAGACTACAAAGTTTGTGTTAGAAATCTAAATTTGAATTCTAAATTTATTCAATATATTAAATGCTAACTGAGGAGATTAAAAAAGCAGATTCCTCTAGCATTAAAGACCATCCCCAGTTAATTAAATGGGGAACTTTTTAAAGTGGTTCACAATAGACCAAAGTGGAAAGAAGAAAGTACAGTTATGCTATTCCGAGTTTTGAGTTTCCGAGAATTAATTGGCTTTAACGCTAAAAAGTATGCAACACCTCAAACCATTAACAATGAATTTATGATGGAAATTAAATTGTTAACAAAGCAATTTATAGCCGCATTTCATTTAAGCTGACTTGTTGAGTTGTATGGAAGTCAGTAATTTAGACAATTACCTTTCAAGTGAATATGAACGATTTGAGCGAAAATTAAGTAGTCAGAGTTTGAGCTATGTTAGCACAAATACACAGTTAACATGTAAGTGGCAATATGTGTTGATGTATAATGTATGCATATGTTCAGTTTGAGTGTGAATAAATTCGGCGAAATAATCATAAATCATTTGCCACAACGGCAGTAATGCCTCTAAGTTTTGAACGAATACCTATAATTACATGTGTGCATTAAATGGAAGAGCAGGACTTAAAGCAAGGATATGCGCAAGTGTACTGCCATGTTTTACTCCACTGTCTAATGAAGACATTACCGCAACAGACAGTTATAAATCAAGAGTTATATTACGTTTTTCAATATATGCATGTGCGTTAGGAATATACGAGGGTGGTCAAATAAATATATAGCTTACAAAAGAAAGACGAAAATTTTGGAAAAATGGCGATTTATCTCTCAACATAGTCTTCTCTTAGCTCGGTATTCGTTACTTAACCCAGCGATTTTCCAATTTCTTAAAGCCGCCTGGAAAAAAATACCTTCAAAGTAGGCCTTCTCGTTCGATTCAAACTTCTGTCCGTGAAGGGACGTTTTCAAGTCAAATCAAAAGAAGTCGAACGCAACCAAATCTGGAGAACACGCTAGAGGGCGCAGCCATTCGTTGCTTACTTCGACCAAGTTGGGCGTAGCGACTGCGGTGGTGTAAGTTGATGCGTTGTCATGGTGGAAGAGCACTTTTTTCAACACTAAATGAGACTGTCGTTTCTACAATTTGGGATGAACCGGCTCAATAATTAATTCGACATAGTAGAAACCTTTGACTTCTTTGCCCTTTACCCATTGCCCTTCTCTAAGTAATCATTCCAGCTCACACGATGTGAATCCGAAGAAACGGTGGCCATCTCCTTTTCAACCGATAGGACAGACTTCGCCTTCTTCGAAGCAGGTACTCCAGTGAAGTCCACAATTTCGACTGTTCCTTCGTCTTAGGTGTGTACTAGTGTTTTGTGTTCTGTTGCGTCGACTGTGGTTAAGTAAGTATCGGATCGCCCACGTAGGTGTAAAGGAGTTTACTGCAAGCGGAAATAATCACCTACTCGACCAGCTGTTCACTTAACTAGCCAGTGAACGCGTTCTACGGATTCTTCGAGTATTAGTTCCCCTATAAATATATCGCCAACTAATTGCAATGCAATTGCATTAACGCTGCAGAACTTGCAAGCTTTTCAAATAGTATCTTTCTACCCTTACTGTAATTATTTTCGTTTTTTTTTTTTCAAATTTCTCTACCAGATTCGTGAAAAAAATTCTATAAGCGAATAAATGCCGCCGAGCGCAGGCAAATTGAATTAAAAATGAATCAAGCGTCGGCGACTTTTGGCGCATTCAGTTACAATTACAGCTCATTTCCGTGGCGGCACAGCAGGCTGAGCTGTTAGCGCTACCCAAATACAAACAGGATGTTAAAGTAATGCTTAGCGCGACACAGGTGTTGCGAAGTTCCCGTGCAGCGAAAAAGCGAGCATAAAAAATAAGTAAATCTTTGCGCGCTCACTCCTCACTCCGCTTGCGTTTTTGCGCTTTACTACGCCTAAAGTGTTACCTCCCGCCGCCTTCGGTAATTTTCCGGCACTACACTTCCCCCACTACATGCCTGGTGGTGCGCTAGCGCGGCGAAGTGTCATCGCGCACACTTGTCTAAGCGATTTTTGATTACACTTCCGTCGGAAATTATCATACATCCTTCAGCTTGAATAATTTTTATACAATTTCCATGCGAGCGACACCGTGCGAGCGCTCCTGTGTCACAACACCCTGACAACTTGCACACACACACACACACTCACGCATGCATAAAAGCGTATTTCAAAGCGCTGTTTACCTAGCTGCCTACCCACTCGCCTTGTTAACTGTTTGTCTGTCTGTCAGCCTGTTTGTGACACGTGCTCCCGCCTCTTAGCTCGGGTGTTAGCACTCCGTCATTTATACATTCATTTATTGCTTCGTGCATACGCAAGTGTGTAGCCTCTTATGCTCATACTCACTCTCCCGTGTGGAGTACCTGCTTGAGGTCTCGAATCGCCTCTGCTATTAAAAGAGCAACAAAGATAAAAATTCCTTGACGGCCTCTTAAAATGCAATAAAAAGTGCCATTGATATTGTTATTGTTATTGCCTAGTTTGCTTTCTTCTTTTTCGCTTCTATTGTTCACTCATCATCGTGCCGTTAGGTAATTGCGTGTGTCGAGCACATTTCAATTTTAAGTAGCTCTTTTAGTAGCGTTTTAGTCATTCCACTTCATTTAATTCATTCAGCAAAATCGTAAATCTTTTATCCATATCCCGCAAGCAGTTAAAAGTTGTGTCTTTATATGAGTGTATACTATTAAATAGGAAAAAAAACAAAGAATTGTTTATAGATAAATACGACGCTGATTTATAATTTTTGCTTGAAGTAAAAAACAACCAGAAACCTTTGGGATCGGCCTCTTTCTGCATAGGTAAAATTTCAGGCACTTGATTGTGCTATACAAAATTAGGTACTCCTTAATGTATACTTGTGGAAGATAGTTATTTAATCTATATCAATTTCGAAATTATTTTTTAACTATAAAATTGCCGTGCTTTCAACTTGAGATATATTTACTTCCTAAGGGTTTTCAATAATTTTGATACCTTCATAGTAAAAATGGTTAATATTGTCAAAGTAATTGTGACTACTCCCAATTGTGACCTCCTACCGAGCACAATATACCTAAATGTGGCTTAGGAGCAACCGATTGCTGTCAGGTATTCCTACGCCTTCCTTGTCAACCATCAAACAACCAAACCCCTCCAATCACTGTGATACTTCTACCCACTCTAACGACGTTGTTTAAACGAACTACTCAATATTAATCGTTATAAGGTCTAATTACGCCATGAGCTCGAGTTTATTATAGTTTTAGCACTTAACTGTACTTATACAGGGTATAATAAGAAAAAATAATTTTAACTCATTTTTTTAATGCTCATAGAAATAAACACTGTTTTCCGCAAAATTTTTCCAAAAGATTTAACAGTTTGTTAGAATTTTAACTTTACTAATACTAATTCGAGACACATTGTGGACCATATAAAATATTCCTTTAACTCGTTTCAAAAATCACTTAATTAGCGCTTTCAGATTGCAACATGATTTACAACAAATTTTGATTAACTAGAAACATAAAAAAACGTCAAGCTGAACTTTGGTTATCTAAATCACCCTTGACAATTATTCGTAAACACAAAAGATTAAACTAGTGTTTATAACCCAAGTTGATTGTCTTACCACTTTATAAAAATACTTCCTTTGAAATCTGATGGCCTCTGATGATGAAAATAGCAAACTATTTGCGAAAAAATATGAACATATAGCAAATTTGGTCTTATATGTAAGTTGAGAGTGCAGACCAGAACCAGAAGTGATAGAAAAATAATTTTTAAGCAATAATACAACATCAATGTTCCCAATTAAGTGTCGGAATATTTTTGTGCATAATGTAAAAACTGAGCGGTAATCATTAAGCTTATAGTACTTAGTCCTTTTACCAAGAGTTTTGAATTAAAAAATTTTGAATTCGACATCACTTGAACGTCGACAAAAAAACCAGATACAGCCAGATACAAATCAGATGACTATGTGTAATCTTGCCTTCCCGTATATATATATACATGCATTTTATTGCAGGTGTATTTTTAGGGGCAAGCAATTTCAACTATGAATTCCACTACCTTTACCGAAATAAAAGACTACCCTTACATCGCTCATGTCACTGTCAGACCAGTAAACGAAAGAAGAGAGCAGATTAAGAGAAAGTTCCCTGCAAGCTAAAGCCTGTAAAACTTATTAAAGTAACCTTTGTATTGATGAATACTTCATATCAATTTATTCCAGACACTTGTCCCCAATTCCAGCTTCTTAAAACTCTACCTTAAATAAACAAAATCATAGAACTTTACTATCCACTCTCCCCGCTAAAGTGCCTTAAATGATCTTTTTTACATGACCTAACAAAGCCTTTAGTTCAAAATAACATCTCTCGACAGATTTAGGTACCTTTGCGTGTTGCCTACATTTAGGATTTCAGAATTAATAGTTAATTTCATTGATATAAACATTTTAATATTTTTTATTTTAGTGTTCAAACTGGTAATCCTGATTAGACTCACAGAAGAACGTTAAGAAATACACTATATTTATTTCTAGTAAAATTAATTGGATTCTTCTATGTTTGGAAAAAATTCTCTCAGTGGAAATTTCTCATTCTTACAAATATTTTCCCAAATAGCTCTCCTTATCTTTCCAAGGAATGACAGCTTTGTTGTAACCGTAATTACCAACTAATTAAAGGTATTTGTAACCATTCATCCAATTAATTATTTGGAATATCAACGCGGTCTATCAGCTTATCAACAATCTGGCCTAAAACAATAAGTCCAACAAGTATCATATTGCCGGCGATGATGTTTTCACTCCACTCGCTTGCCACGGAGTAGCTTGTTCAAAGGGCGAAGTGGCGAACTTTGCCATTTACCGTTTACCTCGAGTGCAGTCAGCTTAGCAGGATTTGCTGTTTGCTTTTATTTATTTTGCTCCAAAGTATTGTTGTCAGCAGCAGGGAAATAGACTAGCAGACTCGAAACAAGATGCCTGGATGACAACTGCGGGAAGTGTGCTAAATTTGTGGAGCAACTGTGTTGATGTTGTTGTTGTAAGCTTTATTGTCTAAGTTGATGGTGTTATTTACGCCAAAAGCCCTTACAGAATTTTGTATTTTGTTATTACTTATTCAAGTGAATCCAAAAGAGAGAATCTTTTTCATGGATACTCAGGAAAAATTACATAATTTTGTCAAAAAATATAGCTAAGTTGGTTCTGTTCTT
This sequence comes from Bactrocera minax, assembly GCA_021498325.1. Taxonomy (NCBI): domain Eukaryota; kingdom Metazoa; phylum Arthropoda; class Insecta; order Diptera; family Tephritidae; genus Bactrocera; species Bactrocera minax. The sequence goes on from JAKEEE010000134.1 coordinate 174,370, forward strand.
GGCTAAGATCTTAAATGACTCAGATATTAAAAAAATTCATGAAATACACAATCATTGGTAAGTTACTAGTTTAGTTGACGGTAATCGTAAACCAAACTTGTTGCAAGTCTTCCAGAACTCACTATCAGTTCGCCTGAAGGTAGGCAACGTTTTTTTTAGTAAAAATATAAAATATTGCAAATTTCTGGGCTATGCAAAAGATATGCAAAGAAGTAAAAATTTGGGTGCTAGTGATCAACGGACTAAGTTTCGATAAGTAATTTACTTAATATTTGAAGAAAAATTTTGGGAACGTATTTTAGACATTTTCTTAAAAATTACATTTTTATGCAAATTAGATACCACTTTCCCACCAATAGTAACAATTTCCCCAATATAAGATGAACGGTTTTTAAAGGTACTTTAAAATTAAATTATAATTTTGCATTAAAATAGAATGAGAGAAAATATTTTAATCCATTGGGATGGAATGGGAGCTGCCATGGATTTGCTTCCTTCCTAAATAGATGAGAAATAATCTCGTTTCAATGACATCGCTTCCGGCAGCTTCCACTCGTAATAATCAGCTGATTTTGCTGAACCACCATTTTTAACATAGTTGCCGCTTTGCCTCCACTCACGTTCGAACGGTAGATGGCACTGCAGCTGTCCTTTTATGCTGCAGTAAATCTCTGGCAACAGCCAATGGCGACAACCAGCTAATGCAATTCACATTTTGCCAGGCACGTACGCAAGTAAATCAATTAAGTTTGTCATAAATTTCAGTATCAACACTGCATTTACTCCACTTTCTGTCACTTCATTTACTTGATTTTATTCACTTGCACATTTATTGAATTCAGATTGCTCCACAATGCAAATATTTATTGAATTTACTCTCGACAAAAGGTTGGAGATTTTTCTTATATTTTCTTAATGTTTATTTGCTGATATGTATAAGAGCACTTGTCAATGAGGAGGGTGTAATGAGGGCATATTACTGAAAAGCATGAATCTTAAGATTCTTCAAATTCGAGGTGTGAATATAATGGTGCATAGGATTAGCTATATATTTAGGCGCTTATTAATGTAAAAGCGGAGAACTTAAAAAACTTTTTTTTGTCTATATAAATAAATTTGTTCAGCTATCAGGCTATGAACCAAGGAACAACCTTTTCAATCAGTAGTATAACAGGAGGACACTTGGATTTGTATTGATTTAATTTTCACAAAAATTATTCTAATCGTTATGCGATGATTACATAAATATTAAATTTCTACTGCGAATAACTTCAGGGTTCATACGCATATTATTCTCTTAGAAAATTTTAATCAAAAAATCTACCTCCAAGTATAGTCAAACATTCGTACTCTTCTTCGACATTCCTGTGAGTAAGTTAGAGAGAAGCTAAGTCGCCTCTTGACACCTCTAACCCGTCTTTTATTAACTTTCGAAAGACACGAGCAACAACTCCGTATGTTATCGCAAAAAAAAAAACAGTTAGTAGTAGAGAGTAGTTTCAGTAGCAGTAGTAGTAGTAGTAGTAGTAGTAGTAGTAGTAGTAGTAGTAGTAGTAGTAGTAGTAGTAGTATTAGTAGTAGTAGTTTTAGTAGTAGTAGTAGTTTTAGTAGTAGAGAGTACTATCCTTTGGGAGGTCCTTCGAAGGGGCAGTCATTTTAAGTTAAGGTCCTATTGTGAATGGCCTAATATTAAATTATTATGGTTGAATAAGGGATATTTAAGCCGTCTCCAGTTCTAGTTTACAATCAAATCAAAAGGAGTTGTTGTGCCAGAATATACCATTGATGAGATAAAAATAAATACTCTTTCTGCTGAAAGTTTTACTAGTGCCTTATCCAAATAAGGCGCAAAGCCGCCTTCCTCTTATTGTCCCATGTTAGGAATAAACTAAATATTTCGGAATTTTCTCCATCCAATGGGTTTAAAACAAATTCAGAGATATGTTGATTATAATGCAGAATATAATTATTCCGTTTTCAGTGATAGATCAGTACTAAACATGATCTACCACCCAGAAAACATTTGTAAGCTATGATTAGCTAAGGGATTGGGCTTAGAACCGCCTCTCAAAACTTTTGTTTTCCATCCCATCTTATTTATATGAAACAAAATTATAAGCTAAAGATTATTAACGAGTTTTAGTGGAAGACTATATACATAATATACATATAAGAGACACATTTGAAATGAAAATTGTTCCCCCAAGAACAAAGCTTTTCAATAGAGAATACTTTGAAAGGGTTTTAAAAGGTCTCTTATATTACTTATTTTAAACGATGGACTTTACTTAACTCTAGCAAAAACCTAGAAAATATTTCAAAAAATACTTAAATAATGTCTGATTAAATAATGAAGATGTTATCAGAAGTAAACAGAAGTAAACAGAATGAAGAAAATTAATTAATATATTTTCTCCGCTTAAATTCCTATTAGCGGAGTATATGGTGGAGGTACTATTTCAGTACCATGCACCAATCCCACCGCAACTTTAGACATCGTGCAAATAGTGTAACATGAATAACAATAAGTACAAAATAAATTAATTCATTAGTATACGGAAAGGGGAGTGAGGTGGTCGAATTATGATTTGTTATTCTCTGCGCGGATTTAGGGTGCTTAACGAAACGATACGACTATTTGTGCAAATCGCCATTGAATCTTTTCAATATATTTCCGCCTTGTTTTGCTACTTTCATCAACCAACAAAATTTAGTGGTGAATAATATCGTTCGTGGACGCGAAGGCGGTGGTGGAGGCGGCAGCTTATAATCCGGCTCGCTTATATAGAGGAAAAAGTGGAATAAATAAATGAGCGAATGAGTGTTTGGTAATGAATGAGTCGTCGCCGGGCGGGGGTAGTAAATCCCTTGCTAGAAGCTCTCAACCAAACTATCATTGCACCGTTAAATGCTGCCAAATTATAGGAGAATGTTATGGAAATGGCTGAGCGCGCTTTGGTCTGCGCAACTACGGCGTGCTGTTAAAGCCATTCAAGTGGCATAACGTCGCCAAAGCGGTTGGTCTGCAATACAAACAAATATATATAAAACATACATACATTACATACATACAAATAGCGAATGTACAGTAATGCGACATTGTAAATTGTTTTTGTGCCACAAAATTTATAACTCGCTATATTAAATGCAGCTTTTATGCCCCATCACATTGCCACTTGGTTATTACGAGCATTTTGTGTAATATTTTCATGGCACTGAGTTGTTGAGGCACCCCTCCTGCCTCTTTACTCTCTCCTCGTTCTTGTTATTTCAAGTGTAGATGGCCAATAATTTTTGTGTCTTCCAAGACTACCGTCACCCCTCCATCGCTCCCATTATCCAAACCACTTTTTATTAAAAGTGACTAACGTTTATTTTGCTTAGCTACTCAGCTACTCAGCTACTCTAAAAGGATCAACACAATTGCCATTTAGCTGGCACAATTTAGCCACTCTGTTTACATTATTCATAAGAAATACATCTTTTTGGTCCCTTATTATTTTGGATCTACTAAGTGGAAAATAAAATCAGTTTATCATTCTTCGTTTTGTAGTCGAATGTTGAAGGAAGTTTTCGGCTGGCTCTTTAAGTGGCAGTCAATGCTTAAGTGGCTAATAGCTAATAAGTTTACTCACTTTAAGTGAGCACATGAAATATTTAAATTTGCTTTGGCAAAGTAGGTTTCTTAATATTATATCTAAGCATACGGAGACTTCAGCTTAAAGGGTGCGAGATGAGAAGAGTTCTTTCGTAGGTCAGAAATTTGGAAAAAAGATTATGGTATGGTGAGAAAAGTACTGATATTAGAATTTGTAATATTAAATATAACTAACATTTATTTTGATATTAATGTATGAGATCTCAACAAGTATGTACTGAACAGCCTAGTTTTTCAATTTCTTGGATGCTCGTCCAAAATTTTGTAGTACTTGAAAATTCCAAAGAATTGGTTAGACATTTTCTAAAAGTTTCAATTATACCTTTATTTATACCCATTATCCCTTTTAACATCCCTTTTCGAAAGAAAAATATTGGAAGAAATAGAAAAGGCCTGAGTCTAAAATAATTCGTTATTTTTTTAAGTATATACTTAGATTATTCTGGAAGTTAAGCCTTACTTACATTACTTTATACATGTTCAGCGCGTAAAGAAACCTTAAAAGCAATGTGCTGCCTTCTCAGTTGAATCGTTCCAGTTTAGGATTATCGCAGAAGTCACGGTTTTCTGCAGACCAAATACAAATTTTTTGTATGTGACTACAGTGATCTATACCTACCTCCACAAAAAGTCTTATTCTCTCCCACGCGAGATGGATAACCAGTCCGCACCTGTCCGTAGGTAAGTTACATATCTTCCCAAAAATAACTGCTATTTATGATAAGTAATTCATTTCTCTTTGTAGGGGTCATCTTTGATGACGTGAATCCACTGCAAATCTCTTCTCTGGTCCTATCGGCTTTGTGGCCGCTTTCCTAATCGAGTAGTCTGCCACATCGTTTTCCTCTGTACCTTCCCATTCAGGGATACATACTGTATGAAAGACGATTTCTTAATGCTATGCTATTAAACCTTTCCACGCACTCTAGAACTATTAATGATTTGATCTCGTGGGATGATTTTGAAAAGCAGCTGATACAGTTATATCCAAAAGATATTGGTTTGACGTTAATTCCTAATTACAGATATTCGAAGGAAGTACACTTTCTAGGAAGATAGACATATATAAATATTGTCAAAAGTAATAGTAGAATAATTGGGAGAATTTGAATTCACTAATTAAACATTTTTCGATTTTTCCGAGAGGCTCACAGTTTTAAATAACGCGATCAACCAATAAGTAATACTTAAACCCTGAATTAAATTGTAATCGTGGTTCTTAGAAGAGTCAGGAGTTAATTATAATACATATATTTGAATATAATATCGTTCAAATCACAAACAGAGTTGTAACCGACATGCGTCCGACATAGTCTATTGTAATATGTTCCGTTTTTGATCCCTTTTTAAAGCAAAATCTCAGAATTAAGGCGTTAGCCATTATAGAGTTTTGAAAAGGGCCTAATTTCAAAAGTCATTGTGGGATTGAGACAAATTATTGTGCAAGAAAAGGGATTCCAATTTCCCCTTTTCAGGTGTTAAAAGTAAATTTGAGTATATAAAAAAATTTAATATTGTCATTCTGATACAAAAAAAAATTCGGAATCACCTTTTCATGAGTGCCTCGACGGGCGACAGCGAATCTATGAACTCGTGCTTTCTCAAACAAAGTATTATAAAAAAGGAATCGTAATCTACGTAAGGCTTGCTAGGAAAGTACACGCGTTTTTAGCTTTACATTCTTATTTTAACGAATTGGCTGTGTTGAAAAAAAGTTAAATTTTTCCCCGAAATCATTAGCCAAATTGTTTATAAAAAAATTTTGCAATAATAACAAAAATTTTGTCTCGACCCTCGACACCTCGGCACTACAGCGGATTAGACAGGGATCAGGACAGGGATTTTTTTTTCCAATATTCTACCAATTGAGTAATGTTTTGAGGACCCCAAAGTGTATTTTAATTGATTTTTGAAAATCTTAGACCGGCTTAACCAAATATGACATGATGCGAGACTCTCTAATTTTTCACACGAAAGCGTTCCTTGATTAAGTTGGTAGCAAGCACGGAACTTTGAACAGCTGATATCAAAAAAGGCGGGATGCCAGAAATACACTCGTTAAAAATAACTGACAAAGTCAGTGCAAAACAAAATTTCAAGGGACAATGCAGATAATAGCGAATTTTATTCAACTAAAGTTTTTGTGGCTATTCTTCGCTGTAGATGAGAAATACTTGCATTGAAAACAGCTCCCATAAAATTGTGGTATAGTATTGAACTGTTTGTTTTTATGTATTAATAACATATTATATATTATATATATAATTAACAAATATATTATATATTTTGTTATATAAATTTGGAAAATTTTTAGTTATTTATCTACGTACTTATCATGTACTATTTGTAATAATATATAATTTTGTAATAATATATACACACGTATTTAAGTTTTTTATGCGTGATATAGGCCCAATGGGGAACCGAAATATCGAATTTTCAAATATTTCAAATTTGCATCATTGGCAAATTTCATAAAAAAGTGGATTTTGACAGCTCTTTCACGAAAAATAGAGTTTCGCATCATGTCATCCTTGGCCTAACCTCTTAAAGACAAATTATTTTCAAAGATAGAGAGGTTGAGGAGAGGCAGAGGTTGCCACTTAGTATTCAATTTCGCACCAAACGGTGGGCAATGATGAAAAAGTAATTCTAAATCCACATAAAAGAAAGCAACATATTTCTAAAAATAAATATTTTCAAACTAGTTACTGTTACTGCTGGCTAATATTCACTTTTAGCCCGAAATTTGAGCAGCTATACGCACTTTACAATATGCTGCACACACTGCTAACACCTCGACAAATTAAGTTAAATTACCACACTTGAAAATTTTCCGCGCAATTGAACTTTAAATAACCGCCAAGAGTAATCACTGTAACAACAACAACTGCAAGAACAATAGCAACAACAGCAGCGTATGATAATAAACAAATGTGAGGCATGCCAACAAACACGTGCCACAGAAGTGAGCAGAGCAATTTGCGCCCCGTTGCGGTGATGCTAATGAAATAATTGACTACAAATACAAGCCAAACAAACACACATACACACCCACACACACATACTCAGAGAGCGAGAGATGATGTGATTTACAAACAGTGGAGCTTAGTAAAACATACAGCATAGTTGAGTGGTGGCGCATATGCCACTTTCATAAACAATAACAACGACAGCAACAACAACAACAACCACAAGAAGAGGGGTAGAAGTGAGAGAGCTAGTGTTTTGTTTGGTGTTTGGTGTGTGTGTTTGTTACTTTCAAGCTGACAGCACTGTTGAGGCTGCCACATTGCAGGGACAGCATGAATCACAACAAGCCAGCGGTGTGGGCGGCGCAACCGTTATGCCTGTGTAGCCGCTGGTGTCTGTTATCCATCAAACCACGGCGCACAGAGACCTGGAGTGTGGCTGAGCAATTTTGTTGTGTTATGAAGTTTGTTTTGTTGCAGTTGAGCGGGTATCATTTGTTTGTGGTAACTCATGTTGTTCGCCGGTGCAACAGCCACCTCGCCACACCAGTGTATAATCTATAGATATATGTGTTGCATAGTGTTACCTTTGAAGTTAATCATAACTTTATTACACTAACGATTGCTGATGAGTGTTTGCTGGTGTTGGTTGCATGTGATACTATTTTATTGCATGCCACTAGCTATACAGTTGCAACTGACTTTTGCTGGGAAAAATATTAAATGTTTACGAACTCCACTGGGCATATGATTAACGTGATTTGGCATAAATTGTGGCTTGTTGATTGAAAGGAAATGAAAATTTCATGAGTTGTTGCATCTCTGCGGATGAAGGAAAGCAGAGTTCGGATGGCATGTCGCCGTAGGCAGGTGAGTAACTGTCAGGCCTAGTCTCGACACATATTGACAGGTAGATTGGCGGACAGTTAAATGTGTGTAAGGAGCGTTCAAGCTCAAAAGTGGATGCTGCTAATCAAGTGAACTTGAGTGTTTGGCAACAAGTGTAACAAAAACAATGCGTGACTACTACAATTTATAGATGCTTAGTGTTGCCATACGGTAGGCTATAGGTGAAACCTAACGTTTTAACAGATTTGTTTTTGACGTGTAGGAGAACATGCTTGTTGGGTTGTTTCGGCAGGAAATTATATTTTGCATCTCAATGTTGATTTGTTGTAGTCAAACACATGTAAAAATATTTTGGTTCTAAGAGAATTAGTGGTATCATTTGATATTATTTTAATAATATTAATTCTTTACACAATACTAATTTTCAATTAAGGAAATTATGAAGTCGGTTATATGCAAGTGTGTACCCTTTTTTCTCAGATATGTAGCGTTATGCTGGGTTTTTAGGTCATTCACTACAGTTTTTGTTATTTCTTAAGCAATCATGATTACCTACTTCATCATTAGTTCTCTGACAAGGTAGATTCAGAAATTTTCTTCTAAGGGTTCCTAAAATCATAATTTGCTTCCATGTTAGAATTTAGGAGTCATGTGCAAACAAAAAACTTTTAGATCACAGCATTTTCCATTCACTTTCGCCTTAAGAACCAAATTCTGTCTCTATTTTTTAATATAAAAATATAATTTCAATGTATAAAGTGCGACTAAAAATGATTTCGTTATTTGTATTTGGGAAGGAGATTTCCAATATCGCAGAATTTTTTATTATTAAAAAGAATTTAAAATTTTGTAATTTTTTTCAATATTTTTTATGCCTCAATTGGTATTATTTCAATTTATTTTGTGTAAGTTTTCTTATTGATAAGGCATTACATAAATATTTGGTATAAAAAATTTATTGGAAATGGAAAGTGTTAAGTGCCTCTCACTTTCTGGCACCCAGTGGTCGGCGGATCTTATGTTTTTCTATACCCGAACACCAAAAATAATTCGAATAGTTGTAAGTTCTTGTGTATTTGTAGGGGTTCTCCCACCTCTTTTCCTAATAATGTCTATGTTTCTGGTGAGCACGAGGATTATTTGAGGTATTCCCATATTATACTTTAGTACTATTTCACAAAAACGTCCTAAATATCCATTAGGACATGAATAATATGTATGAGCAAACTCACGACCCTTTTCCAAAAAAATTCCCAATTTTTTTCTTTGTAACATTAAAAGGAATTTTCATAAAAAAAAGCATAATAATTGAATTAAATTACAGAAATTACATTTACTTTGTTTGATGTTAAGTTAAGAAGACCGACCTAATTAGCTGCCTAATATAAGATTATAAGTTTTGTATACAATTCTAAGTTTAGATTAGTGTGTAATGAGATTTGTGAACTAATTTCACACCACAAAATATATTCCTCCCGAATATACATTTGTCTGTACATTATATTATATTTATAAGCACGCAGATGATTTTGGCGGTAATAAATTCACTTTTTATCCGACAGCTCAGTTACTAAATCTTGTGGCGAAAAAATTGCTGGGCTTGACACCCACATTTGTTGCACCAAAACCAACCGTCCAACGCAAAGTCAATCAACTAACCAACTAATTCGTTTTAGTATTAGCCAGTGATCATATACATATCCACACTGCTTGCATACATACATATTCATATATAAACACCCTCCAACAAATATAACTTTTCATATTTGTTGGTAAATTGCATTCATTCACTTCATCTTCCGTTTGCAGCGCTTGCCACCATTGCATGCATACGAATGGGTTGTGTTCAGTCAGCGCCACTGCTCGTCGCGCTCTGCAATTGAGGAGATTGCATTAGGAAATTTGCCGGAAATTAAAATACACTTGTGAGTGAAAAATAAATAGTCCAACGAAATGTATTTACCCGAGATGGGATCACTGCCAGCTAGTGGCGGTTGGGTGAAGAGTGGCGTAAAGCCGAGAGACAGTGATAAAGTGGAAAAAGCGCTGAACTCGCATTTATTAAAAGCTGTTGGGTTTGGCCCTAATATCAAATTTGCTGTCAGTTTGAGTCGCTTGTTCGTACAGTGATGAGTTTGACAACAGTTTACATAAAAAAAAATTATTATTTTTTCAATATTATTTTTTAATTTGCTTAAAAGTGAACTCATTTCACTTCTCACAAGCTTTCGTTAAGACTTCTGGTATACCTGAATCTATTAATTAAGATTAAATAATATTATTAATCTATATACACAATATATATATATATATATATATCTATATATATATATATACGTATTTATTTATTTATAATTTTATTATTAATAATATAATAATATATATATAATAATATAATAATAATAACATTTTAATATTATTTATTTATTGGTTAATCTTAGCTTTAGCTACTTTGAAAGAACTTGTCAATGTATCCTACTCCTTCTTTTAGAAAAGTATTGTGATATTCCCATGTGCGATATGGATTTTAGCAATTCTAAAGGTCTTAAAAATTGACAATTCTTAGACCGACATACCTCCTAGGAGGAATTTGAAGACTATTTATGATTACATATACAAAAATATACAGTGCAATCTCCAGGCAGAGTGTAAACACTTGTGTATCGGACATTGTTTAGACTTCCTTTCTCCCAAGCTGATGTTATATTTAAATTCGGAGATTATGCATTGAACTAGTTCATCCTCTTCACTGAATTCAGCATGACCATGGTATATGTTGATACTTTCCACTTCCAACTACTACCTTTTAAGATCGATATGAACATCATCATCACAAATACAGATTTTCAAATATTTTTCCTTGTTGTTAAAATTAGTTAAAAAAATCTGGTTTCCATTACGTTCGACTTTTATTACTTTGACTGCAGAAAGTAGTTATTTTGTGGTATATCTAAGGTAAATCTTAAATCGTAAAGGTAGCATATTTAAGCGGGATATTTCTAATCATATGACTGAAGATTCCCTATATCTCATTTTTTAAAAACAAACATTTTAAAAAAAAAAAAAGTTCAAGTACCCTCACTCTTGTCTATACCGTGTCATCTATATATACTTGGTACAATTGGTTTGAAACTCGGAAAGTCGTTGGCGAACAATGCACTGAAACAAATTATTTGACATTTTATTTTTATATATTATTTCCGAAATAATTTAAGTCTGATCTTTTTGCATTACAAACTTTCCTACTGCTAAACAACCCACTGTAGAATACTTATTATTCACTTTTCTACATTATATTAGGTTATTCGCCTAAAAGTATGCTACATATTTCCCACACTGCTCACTACTGGTGCTATTTTTGGCACTTCACTTTTATTTATATGCTGATTATCAGTGCAACAGCTAACATATGCACGGAAGTAGAGGGTGTAGTTGCACCCACTCTCCCTCTCTCTCTCTCTCGGCCCTTTTATAAAACGCATATAATTTTCACACTTCGCCTGTGCGTGTGCCACAGTAAGCCTATCATTTTGTTTGCAGCACATTAAAGTTGTTCGCCATTTATATTTTTCATTTTCAATTTCGTATGTTTTTTTTTTTGGTTTTTTTTTAAGCTAAGAAATTTGCGCAACTTTTCGCACAGAACGGCAACCATGGCGAACCGAAGTATGGCACTATTTTAGAGAGAATGCTCTATTATTGCATGTAACCTCCCGCAGATGTTTGTAGATGTGGTGTGCACTGTAGTTTGTGCCCATTGCCATTCAATCCAATCCAATCGCCAACAACTCTTTCCTGCTTAACCATTGCTGAAGCTAAACTTTGCTCATTGGCACGCCAGCGCATTCGCAACTAATCATACTAACTACTGCAAGCCTGCTCACACCGATACATACATACATACATACAACTACCGGGTTCTCTCCGGCGCTAATGGAGTGACAGTTGGGAAAAGAATTATTAGATTTGTACATGCACGGCGAACACACGCATGCTGAATTTTAATCGCTTGGCCAAAAAACATTTCAACGTGCTCCATTCGGCGCACACTATTCAACAAAATATATTGCTATATTCACACAAACACATGCAATACATGCAAGTAGGTGTGGCAATGTTTATGTGTGGGATTTTAAATGCTTATTTGTGCATTACTCTGCTGCAATGCTGTAAGCTCTGTAAACAATGTACGTGATTTCAAATTTTTCGTCTGCCATAGCATTTGCTTTCGCATACCCCCTTAATTTAGTCAGTTTTTTGGTCTGTCGCTAAATGTTGCTCATACGCCGTGGCGACGTTTGCCGTCTGCAAATTGTTGCACTTTTTTTGCAGGTTTCTTATTTCATTACCAACATAAATGTATTTGTGTCACTTAGCATTGAATATTTTGCCGAAATTCTCTAGAATTTTGATTTTTAAATGCTTCTAGTCTAGTTAATTGCTCAGCCGATATGTAAAACAAGGAAGTAATTTCTTTTTCATATTTTTTCTTGAGTGATAGTAAGTGAACAGGGAAGATTTGGTCTTATCTAGAAGTTTTAACACATAAGCGAAATGTTCACTATCATTTTTTTTAGTCCATTAAATTTACAAAAAAAAAAAAAGTGATAAGAAGCAACTGTTGATAATGCTATTTTGAGACTCGAATTTTCGTAGAACAAATTTTCTTGGGAATATTGCCAAATCGATTTTATAGTATGAAGAATTCCTTTCTTAATATGATTTATTTATTGCGAGTACTTTGTTGTGGTAATTAACTGAAAGGCAAGTTCATGCTAGTCAAAGGTGAATCGAAAGTTGTCGAATGCGCTAATGCTGCACAACAGGCTTCATCCCTCTCTAGTTACAGTGATTTTTATTCTTGTCCTTGTCCGATTTGTATCAACGCTTTAAGCTTAAAAACTCTGCCTGAAGCCAATAGTAGAAGCTGCAAAGTCGAAGCTGAAAGAAGAAGTATAATCATTTCAACACTTACTACTTTACTATCCGTTTCTTTTGAGTCTAATATAGAGTACCTTAGTTCTCACTTCTTTAGGCAACCAGGCAGGATAACCATTTGGTATGGAAATCAATCGCCTCGGCAGTTTAAATTTCGCCGATATATGAATGTATCATGGTATGTGTATCTCTCTTGTATCTCTCTCATGTATTTCTATCTTCATAGTATTTTGAAGTATTTCATTTGACTCATATAGCAAATTTATTTATTCTTAGGCGTGCTTGGACCAATCTAATACTAGTTTCATCATCATTCATGAATCAAAGTATTGCACATCCTAAAAGCCCAAAAAGCCCAATTTTTACCTACCCTAACTTATTTCCCCAAGTCGATCTTGAGGGATGTTCAAAGAAATGGTTTGATCGCGAGTTGATGAGAAATGTAGATCCGAAGCGTTAACGGATTTTATGAGAAATTTTCTTCTTGGTAGAAAAGCACTCATTGGTTTACCATTGTCTGCTGGGAGATTACAGCTGTTAGGAAATGCTATGTTTTGACGTTGGTCTTCATTGGCATCGAACTCAGTTCTTGTGTGTTGATAGTGCGCATTTCTTAATATTATATTATTTTGGCTGCGCTTCACTTTTAATCATATAAATAAATACATTTATTGTACATAACTAGCATCATTAGAGAAACGCGATTGAGTTCGAGTTGAGAACTAAATATGGTACTCAAATTGTTGAGAAAATATAATATATAGTAATATGGCAGAGAAATCTAAGTGGAGTTTTAAAATGTGCTCTACTACTATATTCAACTGAAATTCAATATATAATAAAGTGAGCGGTTTCCAGTAGCAATTTTTCCACTTTACGTACGATAAAAATGTAAAGTTTTAAGTGCTACACTTGATAGTTATCAAGTTTTTTTTAAGTTATCAAAGAATTGTTTCTTTCTAACGCCATATAACGTAACTCGATCGCACTTATACAACGCGAGACAAACGCCTTCTGTAGGAAAAATAATGGATTTCTTTTTACTAGACCAAATATAAGGCCGACTATACTTTTCATGAGAGTTCATTGGTTTTGAAACTGATATTTTCTTTCTTCCATTACAGATTTTGAAATTTAAAGAAATAAGAACAAAATGAGCTAATTGTAGAATTGTGCAAAAATTAGATGATTTATTTCTATTTTAAATTTTTATTTTATTTTATTTTATTTATTTTATTTTACTTTTGTTTTTAATTTAATAATATTTCTACAAAAACGTTTTAAATTTTTTCAACAAAGCGTGGCTCAAACAATTCTTAAATTTCTCTCAGTTTCGTACGCGCCAACTATATTCGCTGAGTGCCATTTAAATTAGGTTTTCCTTCCTTCCTTCCTTATTGAATTGAAGACAATGCGAACTAATGGCTTGCACTAGCGAGACAAATACGCCGACAGACACCCGCAATTCTTCCGGATCATTCAATTGCTTAAGCTTTCATTTCAAATTGTGCCACTACACTGTGTTACAATCGTTTGTTTGCCAATTGACGCTTGGCTGGGGTGGGGAGAGGAGTAAGGAAGAGACGTTTTTTGTAAACCTGCTGCAATTTTTTCATTTTCGCTCTCTTTCCTGCTTGGCTTTGACTCCGCCACAAGTCAATGAAATTATATGAGTGCGGCGGAACAACGAATTGTCAAAGCGACAAAGCACATACAAATATGCTTGTGTGGGTAGTGAAATGCTGGAGCATTGATATTCATGACGTCAGTAGGAAGCTGGTAGAAATCCACAAACATTCTTTTTTCAGCTGTCATTGAATTGCTGGAAATGAAATGATTTTTAATTTTTCAACGGATATGTTTATATATGAACGAAATGAATGTATGTATTTATGTATGTATGTAGATAAACTGAGTAAAATTAGTTGGTGGCGCGTGAAGAACTTCACATGAGTGCCGCAGCCTCTTTACAAGTGCAAATAAATTCAAGAGTCTCCTTTTGTTTAGGAAATTTCTTTTAGTTACTGTTATTCTTTGGAAGTTCTTGCCAACATTCGAAATTTCACAAAGGAAATGGTTAATAAAAATTCGCGTTGCTGGCGTACAAATGATAGACATTTATGCAGAGCGAGATCTAACGCCAAGCACAAACAACAAGCACGACTGCTGCTCCTCAAGCTTTAATTTGCGTGTGTTTGTCATGATGTTTGTGTGTGTGTGTGTGTGTGTGTGTGTGTGTGTGATGGAACGTGCGCTCGCACACAAATCCTTTTAATTGAAAACGCATTAGCGACGTTCGTGCCATTTGAGGCGAGACGCGCCTACCACCAACGCCCTTACCGCCTAACTGTCTCCAATCAACAACCGAATTCACACACATACACACACGCACATACGCACATACAAACGTACACACGTTCAGCGCATCACTCAAAAAACGAGGCATTTACATTATACCGTTCACTCTGCTATTTTCCACGTCTGCAGCGTGTGCAGCTTTTTCCGAAGCAAACTTTTTTTTCGTCTTCTTATTTGTGTTTTTGCGCAATTTTTTCTCCTCGCGCCTCTTTGCAGCAGCGTTTGCTTGTGTTTTTTGTTGTTTTGGTTTCGTATAGCCCTTGCCTTTGCTGATGCGTCCTAAGCCAAACTATCAAATGCGCTAAGCCAGGCACTCAACACTCGGCGCCTCGTTGGCATTTATTCATGGCAGTCTGCTCTTACCGATGACGGTGGAGTTGGTGTGGCTGCTGGTGATGCTAACGGCAGTGAAGTAGTAGCAGTACAGTTGTCAGTTGATCCGTGGCGACCACACTGTTGCCAATACCCACTGCTGGCAATTGGTGTCCTGTGGCACTCGTTGATTTGGGGGTCTATAAAGCACAGCGATAGTCCTTGGGGTGGTAGGTACTGCTGTGCCTGCTGCTGCTAGAAAAACAACTATTATGCTAACAATAACAACAACAAATGGCAATCAGGCGACGGCAAATGAAAATCAATTGAAAATCCTTATTGGCAGTGATTGAACTTTGTTCTGTGACGCGGCACGCTGATGTGCTTTTTTCACTGCTGCCAACACCAACAATAAAAACATTGATTTTTTATATAGCTCTATGGGCATCTTACCTGTTTAATGTTATCTTTGAAGTGGCAGTTTGATTTTTCTAGAGCCTTCGGTAGGCCCGTTGAACACCCATTCTTTGGACAAATTGAATTTTTATTTCTCTGTAATTACCTTTCTGGTATATTGTGGCTGAATCCTCTGAGAGTTTCTTCACTGAAGTTTAAAGAAATGATGGGTAAGCTTCTAGAATTCAAATAATAATGCTTAGCTGGTTAAATAGTTCTGCACCCAATCACTCATCCTTGACAATCCTCTGATGTGTTAGAAATATCAAACCGTTTCCAGGTGATCAGAATTTTGATAGCATCCTAACGCAAGGAAAACGTCGTGATTCCCTTTTCGTGGTAAGGATATCTGGATAAATTTTTGATCTGCTTTTGTCGCTTTGTTTCTGAGATACTACATTTTTTGAAAGTACAACTTTCTTTTATAGATAGAACTGAGATTCAAAAATGCGCTTACAACATCCTAATGTTACTTATGGCTAAAGTTTCTTTTAAAATTTCCTCCTAAGAGGTCAGGCCAGTCTAGACCCCTAAAAAATTATCTAACTTGGAGAATTTTTTCTGGGAGTGAGCAAAACAAATCGAAATCCTTCTAAGTAAGTCCGAAATGTCAGTTTTTCTTCCCGTACATGAAGTGTCAAATCAAATATAGAAGGGGCTATAAAGCAATTGTCAAACCAAACCAACAAAATTTCATGAGTACTCCCATGTTACTTTTACTTTTATTTATTTTTTTTTGCAGCCCCGAAAGATCACAGCTGTTTTACTAGCATGAAGAAGTGTAAACCAACCACTTAAGGCGTTAAGGCGTTCTAAGATTTTCAAACAATCACAAATTTTTGTATGGCTTAAAGTACACTTTAAGAACATTAAATCGTTATATTACGATAGAATAGTACGAAGCCGTTTGTTTCCCTCTCTAATACGCTGTATTCTCGAAGCTTTGGAATCAGACATCTTCAGCACGTAAAAATTTTAACTAATTTTTATCGAATATACATTTTTCAAGCGGGCTGATGATGGTACTCGAAGACTATCGCACTAAAAAAATTTGAAAATTTTCTAAAATTTTAACCGTATTTTTTATTTTGAATTAAATTAAATGCGACTTTTTGTTATTTTTGCAATATTTACTGTCTACAATTTACTGTCCATTGTTTCGGTCTAAATTGTAAGTTTTTTTCTGACAAGTTCGTCATTTTGCGAAAAATTGCGATAAAGTTAAAAACATACGCACTTTACTAGCCATGTAGACCAAGTCATGTAGACCGTTTTTTTATTTTTTTTCTCATAGAACTAGTTCCTACAATCACCCTCACCCTTGGAGGCACTCTTGAAAAATGTGATTCCGAATATAAATTTGTGTATACTCTCGTTTAATAAAGATCTGATGCAAATTTGTTTAGATGTCGTTTTTAAAATAGATTAAGCCTAAAAAATGAACGGTATAGACTTAACCAGAAGTAGTTGAGGAACGCAGAACATGAAAAATCAATTGAAAAACAAATTTTTTCCATGTTGAGTTTGATATTCTGCGCTTACCGAAGATCTTTCATGAGCTAAAAACAACAATTGAGTAGAAGAAGAAAGGCAACCTGAACGGCAACTACCATAATTACAATTATATGAAGACATTACTAGAAAACCAGCTGCCATCGATCGTCCATCAATATTTCTTTGCTCGCTACTGGCTGAAAACTTTTTATTGCCAGAGAAGTATTTGGAGGAATCCATTCCTAAATTGTACCAACACCAATGTATGTGTATGTAGGTGTGCATTTCTCGTAACACCCGTTAGGCTGGCAACTCACTCATGCATTTGGCAGCTAAAATTTGGCACGATTCAGTCAAAAAATGCAGCAAATCAACAAATCGGTCGTTGGAAGTGAATTGAATTGACTGCATTTTACACACATACACACATACCTTCACATCTGGCATGTATGTTGCTGTATGTGTGCACCGGGGACCATTGATAACTGTTAGAGTGCCATTGATATGAGGTATACCACTTAGTCATTGAAGCGTACCCTATTTCGACCTCTTCTCCATTTCCGCGCATCGATGCGAGTGTGCTCGAATTCGAATTGCCGCCATTTGCCGTCCACATAAATCCCCGTTTGCTTGTTTGTGTGTGTGCGACTGACACTCGCGGTGGCGCCAGGCCTACGTGAGCGCACCTCTGCAAATATTGAATTTCAGTTTTGTTGGCAAGCAATGCTTACTACTAACATTTTACATATATTTTCTTTGTGTGCGGTACTATGAAATCATATTCATATCACTGTTTGCTGTTAAATATTAGAGAGCGCGTGCTTCAGCGCCAAAAGTAACAAAAGTTAATGGCACTACAGAGCGGTTGCCAAATTGTTGCAACACGTGGACGAAATGGAGAACATTTTATTCTCTCATTGAGATCAGTTTTTTTTACAAATGTCTTGATGTGCAAGATCAGTATATATAGTCGTTCTGGTCGGTTGTTTAGACGGCCTTTTATTGCTTTTAAAATGCTCTCACTAAATTTCATAATCGCTTTATGATTTCTTGTGATCTACTTCTGACTGAACTGGAAAAATGGACACCTGTACTGAAGAGTAGATGTCCGATCTCGGTTCATCATTTGTCATAGCCTATATAAGTAGGAATCATGCTTTTTTAGTACATTTTAATTCAGTACCCAAAGAGATCGAAATTGCATATACATTTCACTGGTTTCAGCAGTGACATTTTAATATCGAAATAATTTAATTTAATATTTTGTCTTTATAAAGAAAATGTTTAATGCCTATAAATATACCCTAACCACTTTTGTGTCATCACTGCTGTTACCTTTAGGCAGCACCTTGAACTGCTCTTCATATATATAGGAAGATCACCAAATATGGTGTCTTATATCCCGTACGTGCTGTACTTCCTTAAGATTTTTCTAGTCTATTTGCGCCTATTTTATAAATTTACTTGCACCTAGACTATACTGGAATACATACAAAGTTTATATTATGGTCATTGCAAGGTGTCTTTGGCATCTCAAGTGTGTAATATCTGTCATATTCAAGTCCAATAGGAAAGTATTTTGGAAATGCTCCGTAACAGTGCCTTTATTTGCTCACTTCCCATTTAAAAGACACAATAAATTGGATAGTGAATAAGAGCTGCGAAGAAGGCATTCGGTCTGACAGTATCTGGAACAAAGTAACACTACTTAAACTTAGTTTTAATGAAAGCGTCATAAAATGTTTTTTATATACCTAGTATTCCAAAACTTTATTATATATTCATAAGTACTGATCGACGCCTTCAAAACTCAACAACTGGTAGTCCTTCATAAAATTTCTGAAATATGCTTTCAGAGCAGAATATCAGGAGTGAAAAAATCCTTAAAATTTCTGTGACGAATTTGTAAGTTGCTATCATATATATATCATATATATCACTACTTCTGGAAAAACCTTAAGCTAGAATCAGGCATTCTTTCAAACTGCCATTTTAGCCAGCTAGAAAATATTTAAATAAAAAAACCTCAAAATTAAATGACCTTCTACACCTGTTTGAATTCACCAGCAAAACCTAACCGCTTTCAGTTGCACAAGTTTTTATTGAAATCCCATTTTTTGCTTTTAATTTTCAATTATTTGAAACTCTGACAACATTAACGATAAACAACTAATTGCTGACAATTATTGAAATATTATTGCTTCCAACGTTCAATTTAGCACATTTACACATTCATTCGAGCTTTGATGGAAGTAGTTATTAATATTATATACTCCACCCTACATATACACTCCCATATATGTATGCATGTGCACTGGTATGTCAAAGGAACAACCGGCCGAACAGTATTTACATTTTGGCATATTTTCGAATGCATATTCTATTTGCATCCAAAATAATTACAAACAAACACAACCTGTGGAGTAGTAACTTGCAAACAGTAATTCGCATGCCCAATTGCATTTACGAATAGTCGCGCTCACACATACACAAATATGGCTGTGCAACACAGCTCACGTATGTTCGGCAGTAAATTTAAGTGTCGATTTTATGTTGACATTCATGGTTGGCGCAGGCACACATACATACATACGCACATTAGTATTGACTCATATATGTGTTTATATACATTTTATTTGCTGTTTGTTTACACAATCTGTTGCATGCCGCATGCAAATTATTGAAATATGCTACAAGCTTAATGCCGACCTCAAATAATTTGTTTCCATTCCATTCCAACATTAATTCAAATTCGAATGGAATAACTGTGCATAACGTTAGTTTGTAGGTTGTGGATTGTGTGGCTAGAGATATGCCGTCAGTGCATGGTCCATATATGTACTGTTGTAAGTATGTTTAACTCTTGTATTTGTAAAATTTTACGAAATTAAATGTATATTTTAATTTATGTGTATGAAATCCCAGCTACTCTCCTAGGCCCAACAACTTTACTAGAACATTATGAAACGCCTCAAATATTGACCGATCTAGAATTATACTTAGGAAACAATCCTGTAAGGACTATGATAAATTTGTTCCATACTTCAGTTAATTTTAAACAATTCACCAATACGAGGCGATCTAAAGTTATGAAATTTATTTGAGAAATGAAGCCTGGATATAGTATTATTATTTTCATTAGCCTTTAATATGTTTCGGGAACCAAATAAATGTCGAACAAACAAGAAACACTTATAGGGTAGTGCAAGTCCTTTTTAACCAATTCTTCTTACATTTTTTTTTTTTTTTAATCTGAGATCTCCTTTTTCGAACATCAATTAGAAAAATATGGTCTGTATTCTTTACGATAATGAGAAACCTAAAAAAAATTTGTTTGCATTGAACCAAAAAAAATACATTTTTGAATCGGAAGTATTGGAAATTTAAATAAATGAATTTCTCTAATTCTTCCCAAGGATAAAGCTAAGCTTCCACAAATCACCAACCTTCTATACTTCGTTCTTAGTACGGGAAACCAAGACACAAACTAATTATGTTGCTATTTACAGACCTGCCTACCTGCCAATCCACTTTCAACTACCAAGTTTTTAGTAAACAAATGTGCGCTTATTGGGGTTAACTGTTCACAGTTGCAGTATAAATTTATAATGCATATGTGTAAAAATAAATGTTGTGTCTATGTTGTACAATTCTATATGTCACAATTAAGTGCTACATACAGTTATGTACACATGTTTGATTGTGCCATGTTTAAGTCGCTCCTGAAATATTTGAAACAAAATTTGTTGTTAAATATTATCAACTTGCCACCTGCATTAATTATTTATATGTGTGACGCAATTCTAAAAATTAATGAATCATTCGGAGCGTTATTAAGCGCTTTGAGCAAACTAATTAGGTGACTCGTATTAGTATGTTTAAAATATATTTAATGATAATGCATCAACTAATACTTCAAGGCAGGTAAATTATGGAAAATATATTGATAAGTATATCTACTTCCCATATAGAAATTGTTCAAAGCTACTAAAAGTGCGTTAACTATCTACAGTATATCAAGTTTAATTATATTCAAGACGCAGTAGAGGTTAGCATAATCACTGCATCATTGCAAAAATTTAAAAATGGGTGTCATACCGTCTACTTTTAGGCGTAATTGAATTATACAAAAGCTAATTAACCAATGTGAAACAAATTAAATTAAATTTTCATACTTTTCCAGCAAGTGAAGTCGTGCTACAGCCTGTATCCCAACTCTCATCCCGAAATTCGTCCTTCTGAATAATTTTATATCATATATGAAAATGGTTGTTACCTTCCCTTGGACCCAGTACACACAATATAGTGATAATTTAATAGCATTGATATCAGTTTTAGTGCGAGTTATCTGAATAAACGTAAGTCAACAGTAATAATATGATGACTATGCTAATTTATATTAAACCGGTGGACTTTATAGCATACATTTCGGCGTGAACGAATTCCCTATTCCTTTACTAAATCTTCCGAAGCTGTGCGCGACTTCATGTAACTTATCAACAAAGTACTTTCCGCCCAATTAACTACATTTTTTGTATAACGGTAGAAAAATTAAGCCGTTAGCTGAGAAACTATAAAGTAAAGAGCGTTACAAAAAGCAGTGCGATACAAAAAAGTTTTCAAAATCTTACGTTTGCTGCGCCTGGCAAATGTAACTTCATTAGTACTGGCGAAAAAACACAACAACAACAACAACAACAAGGAGCTACAATTTAATGCCTGAGATATTAGGGTGCACAGTCGTCGCATTTCCACTTCATCATTATTTACGGCATTTTCAGTCCGATAACTTTTATCATAACTCATTGGCTTTTCTGCTTTCATCTCCTTTCCATTTTCAACGTCTGTAAATGTACAAAACTCTTTTGCTGTGCCGACAAGACTCAATTGTCTAACAGTGTTTTAACTTTTCGCTAGCCACCTGACTCTAACTACAACTACAACCGATTTTGCGCGCCCACACTCATTTGTTGTCAGTCTCGGCGTCCATTCGCTTGAGTCAGGAAATTTGAGCACTTTTCGTTGCTCCTGTCAAAATATGAAACTCCGCCATAAGTTGCAAGGAAGTTCCACCCGCCACGTACCATGCTTTCTTTCAGTGCTGCCTTTGGCTTTTTGTTATCATCTTCGTCGATTTTCGTTTATTGTACATAATTTTTGTTGCCCTTGCTGTTGTATTGTATCACTGTGCACCGTTGTTGTTGTTTTTATTATTATTTTCATTCCTGAGTTATTTTGCCGTTCGGCGTGACTGCACAATAGACAATGTGGCGCCAATGCATGTTGCAAAATATTTCTTAAATTGTTGTTGTAATTGTAGTCGAATGTTGTTCTGTTTGCTGCTGTCAATGTTGTTGTCATATGCTATTGTTGTGCAATTTTTCTGCTAAACTTAGCAAACGCTGGCAAAACAGCTTGTCCTTCGTCGAGCTGATACCACGGGGCGTATGATGAACCCGACACATACTACACACTGCACTGCCGGTGCAGCGCTGTTGCTCTTCCTGCCCGCTGCCACTGGCGCACTCTTCCGCACGTTTTATCGCAAGTTGTCGGCAACATTTGTTACTCAATTCCTGCTGCGCTGCTCCAGCTGCTGACGGTGTAAATTTCTTGTGAACTTCTTCCTCCCCGACAGTGTGCGCAGTGAAACTTTGGCTCAATGCAATTTGCCGTTTTTGCTATATTGCTTACATTTTTGCACCATTTGCTGTTATCTACTTACCTACACTTATCCACTTTGCCTTGTTTGTGGCACTTCGGTTATATGTTTCGAAAAGTTCAAAGTTTTTAGCTCGCTCTCTAGTTCGCTTCCTGTTGGGCTCTTCCATACAAATTTTAGTGTTGCCTATCGCTAGGCGCAAATGTTGTTTGTCATGATTTGAAGGAAGTGCCCCGCAAGTAGTTTATACATGCCTTTGCCGCCGCCACTCATAATGCACGCTACCAATTAGTTAATAAATCAGCGATAAGACAATTAACCCACAAAAGTTTTTCGCAAGTTGAGGAAAAAAGTGGCATGTTTTTATATAAGTAGTTAAATTTGCTATAAATTTTGTTTTGAGCAAAAAATTTCAGCTCAATTAACAAGAACTAAAATCTGCAGATTTCTTAAAATTTTCGATTTTTTTTTTGTGGTTATGTGTGAGTAGGAAATTTGGCTAATAGTACTTGATTTTCCTTCCCAATTGCCCTGTTGACTTAGTACAAAGATACCAGCATTCTAGTTCCACAAAGTGGAAAAAAAACTATTATAAGGAATAGCCCAAAGTTTAGAACTTGAACTCAGCATCAGTTAAGATGTGTGCCTTACCGAAGAAGGCAATGTAAATTAGAACCAATTTTTAATTTATATCTGACTTGAATTCCGGCTAGAATCGAAAATTTTAATTTTATATAAATTCTATAATTTAATTATAATTTTAATGTCTAAAAGACAGTCAGTTGTCAATTCCGCTGTTTCGTCATTTATAGGGGATCCAGAAAGAGTAAACAACGCATCTTTCCTCTATGCTTATGCCAAAACTAGTCTGATGAAATATAGTGAAATTGAAGAGTGCATTATCATACCCGCTTCAACTATCCTCGATATCAACGACTGAGCAAATATTGTTTCTCCTACACAGTAGTATTCTCTCTTTGTACGAATACTCTATTTTTTGTATCTAAAGGCATGCGTTCGAGTGGTTCGTAAGGCTTAAAACTGTTTGAATGAGTAGTAATAGCTTTTTCGAAATCGCTGGGTTAGCATCGAACTAACTTATTTTATTTACAAGAAGTTTGGCTAAGATTTTAACATTCATGCCAGATGCATTGAGTAAAAGGTAATAGAAATTAACAAGTAGCTTGGATACTTTAATATAATTGACACTTACACGATATGTGGATTGTTAAATAATAACTATAAAGTTATAGATAGTTTGTTCTGCATATTCCACTGATTTTAATTTTTTTATCATTATTTTTCATTGGTTAAGGATTTATCAAAATCAAGAGATAAATGAGTCTGCTTAACCCTCTCTTCGACTTCGGGTCTCTAATACAAAACTCTTCTAATAACCAGATCAGCGTGCGAAACCCTGCCAGAGTCATTAGTAGACAGTCGAGTGCCGCCATTGAACAACCTCAGCTCTCATTTAACATAATATACAGATTTTGGAACTTCCACACAAGTTCTTGAATGTTAAAAGGCACATGCATCTATCCCTAATAATAAGTACTATATAGTATACATGAAGAATTATGAAAGAGTTAAACGTATTCCAACTTGTGAAGTGAGTACTCAACATTTTAGCAAAATTTAAAATTTTTTAAATATGCAGAAACTCAAATTGCTAGAAAGTTGTTGCTCAAAGATTTTTCTATTCTAGTGAGTCTCCGATATGAAAGAATTTTCCCTATATGATCGGTTAGAAAATCCAAATTATTCAAAACCGGGTCTTTTTATGAAATATGGTTTCATCTTGGTATTCTTGGATAGTGACAGATTAATGAAAATTAAGGATTGATGGCATCACTGTTTCTGTAAACCTCACTTTGGTTCACGATATCTAATTTTTTGTTGACAGAATTGAATAAATGGGCGTGGTATTCTCAGTCATCTTGGCAATGCCAATTTCTCTCTCTGAAGCCACGATTTGACGACTTAAAACGAATATAAAGTTATTTGCTTTATGGTAGAGTTGAAATCCATGACCATTTCTTGTCTCGCATTCATTGTTGCTCGCTATCTTCCTCAATTGATTTTTTCTTGGTATCTCATGCTTGTTCTTTTCCGTTATGAATTTGTCATTCCATTGACAATGTTATCATATCAACTGGCATATCTTTCCTGTACTCAAGATTCCAGCCAACAACAATAACAATTGAGCTTTACCTACCCACTAACTGAAACCGAAAATGAAAATGAAAAGTGCTTCAATTTGTAAACATACGTATATTTCACCACAAATCGTCCGGAAACAATCATTAAACGTAATTGAACTTATATTATTCTTCAGACATTTCTAATGCATACCACATCATCCCCATTCGCCTTGGAAACTTGCCATATATTTTACTGATTTGATTTGTTATTCGTATGTTCGCTTTTGTTAACGGAAAATATATGTTTGTATTGAAATGTGGGTCTATAGATATTCCAGTGGCACTGCCTGCAATCTCTCAGAATTTAGCAATTTTTATGAACAAAGCAAAATCGCAATATTACATGTTGTTGTAGTAAAAACAACAATAGATGAGACAGCAATGCGTCACGTTTTATTGCGGAAGCTACGAAGTAATAAAAATAAATATAAATTCAACAAACAAAACACAAAAAACAAAAAAAAGAAAACATCAAATCCGTACTAAACTTCGGCATATTGAAAAACTTTTTCGCGCTTTGATGGCATTCTCGCCGGATTTTTTTTTTACAATTTTTATTTGTCACTCAGCCGCTAAATCGATAACATTGAAGTCAATATAGAAAAAGCAGAAAACGAAAATTATCTACAGTCTGTCAAATTCATATGTTTTGTAGACAGTGGCAGCGACAGCGAAATCTCAATTAAATGCTTTGCAACAATTCGTCGCTTGGAGGTAGTAAAAGCTAATGGGTCTACTCTGTCATGCGGCATAAATATTATAGAACATATTTGTTGTATTCCTATTTCATATATGTATGTAGACGTATGTACGCCGGTTTGTTGTGATTTTTACAGTGTCTTATTTTGGAAAAAAATTTCAAAGAAAATTTCAGTACTATTAAATATATTAAACATATAACAATCCAATTAAACAATTTTAAGAATTCTCAAATCCAATGTGATAATAAGGAACTTCTGTATGTGTTTTTATGTTACAGAGCTCTTCACATAGCTTATTTTTGATCTCGAGAATGGGAAATTTTTTAACTACTGTCCGAACCGAATCAATGGAACGCTGCATAGGAATATTATATTATCTTCATTTCTTTATTTAATTCATTGAACATTGTCCAACCAACTGCCGCCAATGAGTTGATGATTCTGCCTCATCTTGCTGCTCATTACCAATCAGCATTCGGTTATTCTTAAGTCATATAACTCATATACAGGTTGATTCATATAATGGCACTTTTTACATGCTCAACAATATGAAGAAATATCGTCTTTTTTAGATATACGTGTACACAAAATATTTTTTTTTTTTTTGATAAAAAGAAATTCTCATTTCATGAAACAATGTTTCAGTCACCTGCTTTGGCTAGCTTTATAATAATATTTCCAGTTAACCCGAATATTCTTATTAGACATTAGCCTTATGGATTATGGCTATGAAACGTTTGCGTAAGTTCTGTGCAGCATGACACTTTAAAAAAAGGTTTAACGTCTCTTAAATACACCTACTAATAAATGACGTAAAATACACCGATCGTGACCCGCATAGTTCGGTGTGGTACGTGCTGAAACCAAAAAATGTCTAACTTTATGTCTCAAAAATCATTTACCATCCCTCTGTAGAGCACAAGGTTGATCGAGACACAATTCGAAGAAAATTGAGACAATGACCTCTCAACACTTATAAATCCAGTATAATATGGCTTTTCGATCTTTTCAATGAACTGGATATTCGGCATACATTTCCCTCAATATCTTTCAAATAAAGTATTTAAAATTGTGTTCAAATGTTATTGTATTATGCAATCATGAGGAGCACCTTTTTGGCGCTTGTTTCTAAAGTCGCTTTGGAAGACACTTCGGTACTTTGACCTGTTTTGTTCTAAATCTGTTTAATTGCTCTTCCTAATTCGACTTGACACCTACAAATGTACACCATTTCTTCTGGAAATATTTGCGTTAAAGTACTTATTATAATCTGAGGTATGACAGTTCTGTGTGAAGGTCTATATTTGCGACCTCCGACAGTCACATCCATATTTCTTATATTGTATATATTAGCCGGCGAAAAATTTCACAATCCTTTTTGTTGTTTTTTTTTTTTGTTACTTTGGGCATACTAACATAAAAAATACTTTAAGAAATTTACACTCACTTCACCTTTTTAGGCATAATTATTTACACCAACTGGTTAAGTATGCACCACCGTGCAAATTTGTAGCATGCCACTCATTCGTATAAACGCGCGGAATTACAACGGCAATGCCCTTTAACGGTAGACATTCGCTGGAACACGCAGCATAGTAGCATCGACCCTCAGTATAGTGCGAAATGTAGAGGGTAACTCTGTGCCTGGTTTGGAGCTGGTGGGCCTACAAGGCAACAAACTAAATATGTTCATAGGCTTTAAAGCGGCTTTTTTTTGCATTCTTTATGCATTGCACCCTGCCATGTTGCATATTCATTTTGCATTCTGCCTGAGGTGTTGTGCATTTTTTCAAATTTTTCCTCTCACTTTTTTGTTGCCTGCTGTTTGCGGCATATATTCCGTTTGTTGTGCCACCAACCAGTATTTGTTTGTACATTTGTGGCATGCAACAGCAACAGCAGCAATCGCACCTTAACTCATTTGTCCGTTGTTGTCTGTTGATTGCATATAGGTGCATATATATGTGTATATATTTGTATAAACACACACTCAACCGCATGTCAATAGCAATGCATTTGTATTTGTTTATCTTTTTCACCCATTTTGCTTTTTTTTTTTTTTGTTTTTGCTTTTACGGGCTGCAGCACAGGTGCAACGAGGTTGACTTCTCTCGGCATGTTTGCTGCGGCCGGCTTTTGTAGCGTTTTTAATTTTCCTGTTTTATTTCCGGTTTTACGATTCACAACTCAACTTGATTGCAACGCGCCACGGTAGCCGTTGCTGAGCTTGTTTAATTTCCATCCTCTGCCTTCGGAGCCCGCCCGTGCTGTCTGTTCCTCCACGGCCTCCACACATACATATACATGCACACATACTTGTCATGTATGGTTTTTTCACATCCCAGCCGCTTTGGTAAATATAGAAGTTCAAAGATTTTTTGTGCTGCTTTTGTTTTCCTACTCTTCTGCTGGCTTTGTTCCACTTTATATTCTAATAAACGTTTTTAATTTCTCCACACAAATTGTTTAAATGTTTTCCTTTTTTCCACCACATTCAACACACACAAAGGAGATAACTGCAAATGCTGCAGCTTAACCTCAAAGTGCCCTCAACTGAGATATGCAATAAACAGAAACCAAAAAGGAGCGAAAAGAACACAACAAAAAGAAGTATAAAATTTGTCAGCAGACTTTAAATACCTGCCAATATTAGCTGAAGTTGTTTGTTGTTATTACCTCATTTTTCTCTCTAAACCTACCATCTTATTTGCTTATGTGTCTCGTGTCTTCTAAGCCATAAAAGTATGCAGCCTCCCAATGAGTTACCTCTCTCAATGTTTTCGAACCGTGGCAGTTTGGCCAGCAGTGTAAAAGGTAGCTAAGGGGTGACTTACCCACCATGGTTTAAAGAATTTAGTGTTGTTCTATGAATTTTTACATGCTTCGCAGCATCTTTAACAAATATTTACATTAAAAGGTCAGCAGCACCTGTGAATAGCCTTACTCTTGCTCGAGCTTGTTGCTGCCTATAGACGGATATCCGTTGCAGTCATGTCTTTAGTGCTTTTCAATGCTTGTAAGATATAAGTGGAATATTCACTAGCACATACATATTAGCTACAAATAATATTTTTTTTATTATGAGAAAAAATTATAAATCGTTTTACCAAAATGGTAGATAGACAGCTTTACGACTCCCCTTACGACTGGTTATGCTTTCGGGCTCACAATAGCTCGAACACATAGGCGCGCAGTAAATTTCTCTTACAAACAAAAGCAAACAAAAGAAAAAGCTGATTCTATATTTCTTGGTGTCTTCATGTATGACAGTAACTTTACCGTTAATCACTTTATTGAGCAAAACAGTTATTTATATACAGGTGGCACTATCATATAACATATGAGCTCATGCAGCCGTTTTAACCTAGTAACTAACTGCCCGCGAACATAATCTAATTGTTTCTCATTTAGGGATGCCCTTTCAATATACCTTAGAGAGACACAATAATCATTTTGGATTGGACAATTGGATGTTTGTTCCAACAGAGCCAAGTTGACACCCAATGATGACCAGCCAAAGCAGTCACTTTCGATGAAAATAAGATGTTGCAGGTACCGAAAAACCCCCGAAAAGGAATTTTCATATTAAAAATATTTCGAATTGGCTTAAATTTATTTCTAATGTTTAACTTTGACCAGTTAGAGAATAATTTTTATACATAATACTGAGTTGCAAATAATCTGAGTATCGACATGGTATTGTGTGGCACAATGACAGATTTTGGATTACGTTAGCGAAATTTGTTTCACTACTTGATTAGTTTCGTTCATAGCTGAATGGTTCAATTTTTTATGCTACCTAGAAACCAAAGATTATTGCTTTATTCCTTGAAATATGACCCATGCTTCAACTGCGCTTACTGAACTATCAATTCATCGAAATTTGGTTCGCCTTTAGCTGAGAGTTGACAAACTGGACAACCTGCTCGGGTTAGTTGATGAGCTTTCATGAAAACTCATGTATGAACATGTCACGACATCTTGGTCCCTAAACCATATTTCAGATTTGAAATGATTTTCGTGGTTTCAGTATTGTTTCATAAAATAGAATTCTGAAACTTACTTATTTGAAGAATAGACTATTAAAGTGTATTACACATCATATTATTCGGAGGATAGCAAAACTGTAACACTGCTTCTCGAGTTTGATCTCACAGTAGCTCCAGATTTGCGCCTGTATACCATACATGATCACAAACTTTCAACAAATAGCAAACAATAAAAGAAACCCATGGCCAAAAACGAACTTGGGATTTATTGGGGGAGGAATAAGCTCCCTTTTAATTTTGGTTTTACCCAATGCCAATACCGAGCTATTAACATACAAATGCCGAAATTTACAAATCACATCCTATTTGTGAATTATCAATTCATTAAATACATGATTTGCAAAGCACTTAACCTAACTCCACACTAATTGATAGTTTATTTAGCATTGAAGGGCATTGAAGGGTATTATACATAGTATAGTGAGCCAATAAATGCCTTTAAACACATGTTTATATTTTTAAATAAACACAAACATTAAAAATCACTTCGACCGCTGGACGCACGTACCAGCGAATCCATCAACTAGCATTAAAAATAAACCACCAAAATCAAAATGGAAATTAGCACGACAAACCGCGACGAATACTTATAATTGCAAATAATTGTGTGGTCAATGGAATCGTTGAACTGATTTTATTGGTTTATTTTTGTTGTGTGTGCTCGCATTCGCAAATGATGTGGCAAATGTTAATGTCAGTGATTGCTAAATTACCTCAAAATGGAACGTACTGTATGTGTGAATATAAAGGGTGCTTTTGTTCGAGATAAAGTCGTTTTATTTCAAATGAGATGTAGAAATGGCCAATATTTTTGCTTTATAATAGAGATTCCATTTAGTGCTTCGGGCATATGAATACCGCGAAGAAGACCAGACTGTCGGTCCGCTCTCCCAGCGTAGCCATGAACCAGCATAAATCTTTAACTTAATGTACTCCCACAAAAAGTAGTAATGAAACTTATATCGCACCACCTAGGTAACCAATTTAAGTGTTAATTTTCTGAATATTCGGTTACTAAAAATTCGACACAATAAATATGGATTGCATGTGCTGCAGGAAAAATATTTCAATTAGATGCTTGGAAGTGATGAGAGCAACCGGCAAGTCGTGAATCGTTTGTCTGTTGGTAAAGTTGGTTCCATCTTCAGTTCTAAAAAAACATAGACCCCTGAAATCTTCGGATCACAAACCACATCAGATAATAACTTATTCTAGATGCAAGAGCACTGGAGAGTCTTTCAAGAGTGCTTCCACTATAAATGCTGTAATTTTACTTACTTACGAATCCGTTAAGCCAGAAATGTGGCTCAGTAACACACTTAGTGGAACACACTTCACCTCACAGCGGATTTGACAGCAGCATTCTAGGAAATTCTCTATCGCCCAAAAAAAGAAACACCTTATGCTTATTACATAGTGGGCATATATGTGAGTTTATTGGCATTTGTTAGAAATGTCTTTGGAATATTTATTTAAAGCGAGCATGAGCTAGGCTTAATCAATAGGTAATATTTTTATGTGGAAAACATTTCCTACCCAGTTCATGTACAAAAATATACTATGTATGATTGTATATACTATTTTGTGAACATTCTAACACTTTCAGGACCGACCTTTCGAAGCTTTACGTACTTTGTACTGCAGACCGGTCCATAGAGTATGTAATTTATTCCGTTAAACCAAAGACTGAGAAACTTTATAATCCGAGCTAAAGTTGAGTGTGGCGAAAGAATATTATTCTCAGATTAATCTAGAATGCAAACTGTTGAGTATGCTTGGGTAAACCTCGATCAACCCGAAACTCATAAGATGGGAAGATTTTGTTATTTTGTTCCGATCTGGAAAATTCATATTGTATTTCGAAGGTAATGCCTTTCAAAGCTGATTAATAAAAGTTGGGACAATGACTTAATGTTTTCAGAAACAAATTATTCGGTAAATCATCAGTCCAAGTTGAGAGTGGTGAAATTATTTATCTAAAAATTAGCTACTTTTAGGCGCATTACCAAGCAATTTAGAATGATGCGTTGGTTTCTAGCGAAGTCACACATCTAAAGTGGTTTCAATTGTATTATATACGGAATTATAACTAACAATAAGTTCGATTATATAAATTTCAATTCATAATTATGCCTTAATGACCATTTACAAATAGTGCCTTCAAACTATAGCGTTGGTTCAATATTTCAATATTTATGCTGTCAAAGTGAAAAGCTGGTGTTTTTTTTCTAATTTATTAATATATATATATTTTTTATTGTTACTTAACCCAGTTAAACCAAATCAATAAAACAGTGCAATATTTACTAACTTGAAAAAGATCAACCCAACTCTTGACGAAAACATATATTCGGGAATCTAAAAGCCACAGACTATTCCGAAAAGCAGCAAAAGGAAAGCCAAATCCGCACAAACTCTCCAACTAGCCGAGAAAAGTTAACTCAAACGACCTGCTCAAGTGAGAGCTTAGCGCGGAAATCTTTATTCATTGATTATTTAACGACTTCTTAAGTGGTTGCTAAAGTACACAAAAACTTGCTCCTTATATGCGATTAACTGCGGCGAATAAGAAATAAGAAAAGCGAAACTCAAAGGCGATACATGACGAATAAAAAGGAAAAAGTGGCGAGTATATACAAAAAGTTAGAAAAAAAATGGAAATGAAACGAGAGTCAAAGAAAAGGCCAAGCACTGATGAATTGCTTTTAACCTCTACAGCAAAATAAAAAAGGAAACAACAACACTAAAGATGGCTCGCATGCAAACATTTAAGAAAGTAAAAGCCACCAGGATTTGCTCGCTTTTTCTGTCCTTTGCGTCCACTTGAATGCGCAGTCAAATGGCAGACAAAAAGTAATCACGACACAACAGTGGATCGACGGAAGGAAACGAAACAAGGCAGTGCGAGGCGTATAATGGCTTAAGATGCAAAGGCGTGGCAAGAAACAATCAGGGCATCTCTGCTAAACAAAAAAGCGATTTAACGATTTTAGCACAGCTAGACACTTATACTTATGCCCGCATATTTGTGATACTGGTATCATTGCGCATGTGTGTGTTTGTGTTTGTGTGTGTGTGGGTCAAATGCGTGGTATGCAAATAGCCGCTGCGCTGCGCTTAAGTAACTTAAAAGTTAAAGTTTCAACCAAGTGCGATTACGCTTTCAACAGCTGCGTCACTGACATCTGTCAAAGTGCGTCCTCGCCACTAATGCCACTCAATTATCCTTCTCTTCAGTTCTCTCAGTTGTTGTTGATTTTAAAGCCGATTTCGTTGCATCGGACACAGTTTGGCAGCGTTTTGCCTGGTGATTAAAATTTCCTTAGCATCTCACCATATTGGTTTGATGTTTGGATTAAGTGGACAAAATGCTTCACACGGTTTTTGCAGATACGAATGTTGTAGCAAGTGAACTGATAATACTTATGCAGTACATCAAGTACATCAATTATTTAAACAAGCTTTTCTGTCTTCGTAGACCTTCTTAGCTTCAACTGTGAAATTCTTTACGCAATTATATGCAGGTACATTTTGTAATACAACGGAAGACCAACAAATTTTTTCTACCATGTAGACCCCTACGCTAGGTTCACCAATTTATTGCGATGGTGGTGGAATGTCTCCTGAGATTTTCAACCAAGCACATTCTGAAAAGCTATTGAAAAAACATTTTAAAGAATTCTTAAGCAAATTTTGCGCTCAAAAGATGAACTTTTTCGGGAGAACTGAAAAAGTAGAAGGAAACTTAATTTTACTTGAAAGTTCTGTGCAACGAAATCCTAAGAAATATTTGTAATAAAATATATATCTAATATAAAGAATATATAAGGAGTTTTTGGATGAGTGTGTTTGGTTATTTAGAAGAGACGCAAAAAGCTTATTTAAGGGATTATGTAAGTCTAGAGCGCCAAAAATTCCAAATATTGACAATTTAACCTGGAAATTAGGAAAAAGGAATCCAAGCAGTTTCATTCCTTCAGGCTTTATTAAACGTTTGTTTGAGCGCATACAAATTTTTATTTCGAAATATAAATTTTTATATAAAATGGCGGGTACTGGGCCACACTTTGGCATAACTTATTCAAAAGGGCCTCTACCATCGAGGGTGAATCTAAGAACTGGTGTTATCTGAAACAAAACTGTTATGTTATACAAATCAAAACGGGATTTTAATGTATATCAGGTTTGTTGTTAAAGTACCTATCTTTTTAGCTGTACATCGACTTTTTCGCAGAATGGCAGACTTGAGAAAAACCTCGAATTTTTACCGAAAAACATAGCAGACAATTTTTTTTTATAAAAATGTTGCAACATTAGCAAATAAATCGGAAATAGTTTACTCAATAATCTTACTGAGAGATTACTCTTAAATTTTCAAGTAGATATGTGCGATGGTCTTCAAGCACCATCGTCGCCCGTTTTAAAAGGTGCAATTTCGAGAAAAACGCGTTGAAAGGTTTACGTGCTGAATCTGACTGACCCGAAAACTTCAACAGTACAGCGAGTTAGACAGCGGCAGACATTTTTGCCCCCTATTGTATCAATTGAATAATGTTTCGAAGATCCTTAAGTTTCGATTTAAGTCCGTAAGCCAGTTCGATTTTCTGCTGTCAATTAAAGCAAGGACTTCTGTAAATAGGCATTAAAGTAAATATGTCAAAAACCCTACTCTTTAGGACGGTAGTATCAGCTGATAGTTGTCGATGAATAATAAACTTGCTTTTCAGTCGTTACAAGGTTTTCAGTAGTGAGCAAGCTTGGACTAAACTATCACATTGAACCACTTTTGTGGCACCTGGGAAAGGTGTGCTGAAATTTAATCATGTGATGATAGACTTAGGTACTTAATAACTTACCGATTTGTAGCAGACAGAGTCTACAGAGAACTTCATGACCTATCTAATTAGGTAAAATCTCGCCTTTTCTCAAAATGGAATATCTTGAGGCAAAGTGTAACCGCTGAACACAACATTTGCTTCTCTGATATTATCCAGCAAATTTAAAAAAGATTTCGGACGCTTTCTCGGCGGTTTGCCATAATTCGAGAGACAATCGCTTATATAATTTTATTTTTTTATTTTGGTCAGAACAGAAAGGGTTCTGCTTAGAACTAATACGTGCATTTGAACACGACGAGTCCACCTAAAAATCTCAAACATTGACCTCTTAATTCGACGACATAACTTTGGCTAAGCAATTATCATTATATGAGAGCTGTGATAGACCATGAAACTCATCGTTTATAGAAGAAGACCCTTGGTAACACACCCGAAAAAGTAATAAATAATCTCTTCCCTCATTGTCAAAATAGTTTTGATAAAGTCTCTACCTGTCGCTACAAACTTATTCTATTGCAAATAACCGCAAATTTCTCACGCCATTATTATTATCCTTCATGTACAACATTCAAGTGCATTTAGAGTGCTGGAATCCGATAAATTTTATTACATTTAATGAAAAACCCAACGGCTTCTCTCACATGGATCCATCACTCATATGTGCTTATGGTGCTTATGTTTAAGCTCTAAATAAAAATTGGGTTTTATGAAGGGATTTTCGTGCATTAAATGTGAAATGTGTTAAGGCCCGGCGATGAGGTGCTGTGCGGCATTGTGGCATTGTGAGTATCGCACTTGCCGCGCGCCACATTTTGCAACTTTTAACATTTTGATGTAAATATTTTCACTGTCATTGGTTGTTGTTATTGTTGCATTAATTTCGGTTGTTATTTCGGAAACAGCAAAACTTATTGACAGTCTAGCGCACTTGCTACATACTGTGGCATGCATCATTTCATGATTATGCACACACACACACACACACTCTGGCGCATAAATCCATTTCGCATTGCTCATAACTTTTGTTGCAGCAGCAGCAGCAGCAGCACCAGCTGTTGTCATTGTAACTCATATTTTTGCTTTTAAATTCCAACAGCAACAACAACGTGTGCTTGTTGCCATTGCTGCATGCGTTTGGTGTTTGTTTTGCAAATGCAATTGCAGCGGTGTTCTTCTTGTTGTTGCCTCTGCCACTGCCACTGCTGCTGGCTGCGGCTTATCAGCGCTGCGCGTACGTGTTCACAATGCAGCGGATTAGATTTTTAGCAAAATTCACTTTAGTTTCATCTAACTTTGTTTGTTTGTTTGTTTGCTGCTGCTTGTTTGCTTGTTTGCTTGTTGGTGTGATTACTTTGAGTTAAAGCTTATGCTTTTCCAGCTATTTGCAATTAATAGATATGCCAGTTTTGTGGGTGAAAAACCAATTTAGATTTTTGGATTAATCATAGTTGACAAAATGAAAATTGAAAAAATAAAATAAAAATATAAAGCATGAGAGGAAAAATTAACAAATTTGTGGCACGTAAAAAAAATCTTCAAAATTGTTGGTAGTTAAGGAATTTGGTGTGGGTTCTGACATTGGAGCGATGCGAAAATTCAAAGTTAAAATTATATGTAATTGTTACCGGAAAATAAAGTTGGTTTGGGAAATCCTCTTTGTATATTTATTCTCAACACAAGGTTGTCCAAAAGGTTATTTCTTTAAAAAAAAAAAAATAAAAAAATAAAAAAATCATCTAAGAGCAATCTTCAATTGATTAATCAATTATTTGAAGAAAAACAATTATATCTATACTCGTATGGCTACCCAAAGTAGCAAATAGCTGGTTCACATAGCTTGATGGCGGTTTCTAGCGCTATCTCAAGCATTATTGGCACAATATTTCTCAAAGAGCCAAAATCATAAGTCATTTATTATTATAATGATTGCTCTCTACAGTATCCGAGCAAAAAATTATAAAATTTCTGAAATGAACACCCTTTATGTCTACTGAAAGAATGCAAAATATCAGGAAGTAAGTTTTACAAGATGTAGCCATAGAAATTAACTATGTTATTCTTAAATTAATACCAACTGAAGTACGTTCTGTCAACCATTACAAGTTACACTGGCAACTGAGTCCACCGAACCTTGAGTCCTGTCTAAATTATTATAATCTATTGTATAATTTTCAAAATTACTTCCTAACTGCCAATATCTTAAGTTCTTAATTGTGTAATTTGCTGTGCTATAACCGGTTGGTACGGATCATATTTCCGATTCAGACATTGTAGTACCTCAGGGAAGTCAATATGGTATGGTCTATTGTCAGAAGTGCCATTCTAGAGTTGATATTTCCTCAGCGTTCGACGAAAATCCTTTATTTGCGCTCCATTTGTTTCAAGTAATAAAAGAAAAAAACAAGAGTTTTTTTTATCTTCTGTCCAAGTAACGTGACACATTAGTGCGATACTAAAGATGCGGCGAGTAAATGTCACACTTCAAATCGTACTCCGCTTCCCTTCCCATCACATTTCACAAGTCGTTAATATGTTAGCCGTACGTTTTAAGAGACTACCTTAAATCTTTATGGATGTAGGTTGAAGAAGCCATTATATCTAGAGAGACTCTTTTGAGGTATTGGCGACATTTGGCCACTGGATTTTCCATTGTATCCCGAAAGCCATTAGCATAACCATGTTTCGCCATAACTCAGATTATACCTCCGTCTCCTCTGTCTTCGAGCTGTCGTGTCATTCAAGACAATGCCACCTTCAAGGATCCCAAAATCCAAAAATATCTGAGCGACCCCACAGAAGGTCTGTGTCTTTTAGCCATGAAATAAGTTTCTTCACAGGATGGTAATCTCGCAGTCTCATGCATGGTTTTCTCACGTTGCCGATTTTGCATGAATCGCTTGGTATTGGATATTGTCATACAACTATAACTGGAAGGTATATGTCTCATTGTTTCATTAGGTTTTCAAGATAATTTGAGAGTTGAAATAAAAAGGGATTATGCATAATCCCCTAACCAAATTTAAAAGGAATGTTTTAAAATTTAAATGTCAGTTGTAGTCGCTGAAAAAGTAAAGTCTTCAATTTGCTTCTAATGTAATTTTCTTATTTTGCCAGCTTAATACTTCATTAGGTCGCCTTCAATTGTGGAAGCGCATCATGAACTCTAAGCAAAAATGCAAAACAAACAAGCAACTAATTGCTCACTAATACCAATATAATCCTGAACTAACACAATCTACGGTATACCAGAGAGTATCTTTCAGATACTAAGTTCGTATGTTTGTCTGTATCGCCGCACTCCACGCTGGCAACACTGGCAACACTGGTAACAAGTATCTGCATGAATTGTTTCATTTTAGCATTTTTAATCTAATTTTCATTACGACACATAAATACCATCATAAATGTCGGGAGTGTGTCACGGACATTCATACATACGAGGGCGGCTAGATAATTAACTCTTTAGCTTACAAAAGAAAATCTGTAAAAGAAAAACGAAAATTTCGAAAAAAAAAATTATAGTCTATTTCTCTACATAGTCTCATTTTAGTTCGATATACTTGAGGCAGCTTTCTTCCATCGGAAAAATATGTTTTATGGCGGTCTGCAAAAAAAGGTCTCCCTGGCGGTGATAACCACCTCACTCGACTTTAATTACTATTCGAAGAGTGAGTGACCTTTTCAAGTTTGGAAACTAAAAGAAGTCGGACGGGGTCGAATCTGAAGCAAACGTTAAATAAAGCAGAAGTTCATAGCTTAATTTGACCAATTCGCTTTTTCTGCAGTTCGGCGTACCTTCAATTTGGCGCTTTCAAGTTTGGACTTTTGGCATGACAAACCGACGTGCGACCAGGTTGAAACTCGTTAAACCAATTGTTGGGGCACCATACTTACTGGACCACCCTCGTGCATACAGCAGAGCTTTGAGTGAGTCCTGGCGTGTATGAAGCTGCAAGAGAGAGGCGGACGTGTGGAGGAAAGATGAAAGAACGTGGGAATTAGCAAAAGTAAAAATAGAAAAGAGAGAACATATCGAAATGTGTACCACCACTGAAGTGCCTCCGAAGTACACGGAACACAGCAGAGTTGTTTGCTATTTGTTTATACTCACCATTGTTTGTTGGTTTGTTTGTGCTCCTGTGCGCACTCGAGTGGCATTGCTACGCGGCATCGTGCAGCTGTGACGGAGCGCATCACACCCGAGCATTGTGCTTGCGACTAAGTGTACCACCGCATAGTTGCAGCTTCATTGCCAGCAATTGTCAGACGCCACAATGTTTTGCAGCACGCTGACACACACACACACAGACACATTTTTGTTATACACATATTAGTATTGAAGCACGACGACAACGAACTGACTGGGCTAATGGACTCTTCATATCCACTCTGCGCGAGCAAAAATAACTGCGAAAAAAATAGATCAAAAACAGCAATAGAAGCAATGCTGCAGCGTCGTGCAACACTTAGTGGCATGTCTCCATTTGTTGTGATTTGCGCTGTGCACTCGTTTTCACATTTACTACGTTCTTCGTTCGCCTTTTTTGTTACTTCACTTTTGCTTTATTAATTTGCATTTGCTCTGTAGTTCCATACAAGTTTTTTTTTTCTCCAGAACTATGGTAAGCCTGGCTTGAGCGCGTGTGGCATGCTCGTTACGCAGTGCTCAAATGTTGCAAGTGCACTTGGCGTCAAAGCAAAAAGTTGGCAAAAAATAAATAAAAATATAAGAGCATAGCAATTGCAATTCTTTACGTGATCTCAAAGGAGCAGCATATGTTACCGTTGTTGCCGCTGCCGCTGATGTGCCTCATAGTATCTTGATTGCGTTGATTGTGATGGTCGCTTAGCTCTGCTTGGTGCCCACTCGTACAACTCGACAGCCAAATACTAATGCTTGTATCTTACCCACTATACACACACACACACACACACACACACACACACACACAAAAGTTTTTGTGTCACGTCAGCTCTGACTCGCCTCTGCTGCACTTCTTCATTACCGCCTTTGAAATTCTTCTTTTTTCTATGTTGCTCCTTTTACTTTTGCGGTCAAATGTTGGACATTTTCTATTTTCCAACTTTTTTGCTAGCAATTTTGCTTTCTACCTTTCTGCTGTTGTATTGTTTCAAGCGCTCCTGCTGCCGTTTTGGTCGCTGCAGCAGTGATGACCACTTTTATGATTGCTTAAATGTCAGCAACAGTCAGTTGCCATCAACGTTTATGCCACAACATGGCCACAAATGGCAACCGCATCTGTCAGGCACACGTCCATGGTGTCCAGGCTAAAGAGCACGCATGAGATTTGAATTTTCTAATTTATTTAGTGAGCGATTACGGTGACTGCGAGTGGCGTCGGTTGCACCGGCGAATGCCATAAATTGAGTTATATTAATATTTATGTTGGCCGAAGTATGTCATTTGTCTCAAATATAGTACATTTGTTTGAATTAAATTGCTCAAATTTCCCGAATTTATGCTGAAGGAGAGTGAGTAGAGCAACTACTTGGCTTGAAAGTTTATTAAGCGCTTCAATTTGTGTTCTCGTCATTGTTGTTGTTGTTGCAGTGGATATTCCAATTATATTTAAGGGTTAGATTCTGTCATAGATCTCATCTAATTGTAGCCCAGGAAAAGTGCTGTTTCAGGAAAGTTACGTATTGGTGCCCAACCAAAGGGAACTCTTTGCAAGCATTGTTGTTAGGCCAAAGTCAAATATACTACAGGGATATAAGATTAATCGGTATTCTCGACTCAACTCGAGTTAGTCTGTTATATGCGATGTCCAGGTGAAATCGAAAGGACATTCAGTTCCTGAGACATCCAAAGCAGAAAAGCTATTTCATGGATACTCTGTTAAAAGTAGATAATTTTGTCAAAAAATATTGCTAAGTTCGTTCTGTTCTGGGCTAACGAGCTACGACGGTAATCATGACGAGTGTAAATATTCATAGCTTTCTTCTAACCAAGCTTGGTGCAAGTTTTTGAAAACTCACTATCAAGGCGCCTAAATGTAGGCAACGCATACTTTTTTCTATTTAAAAATGGTAAATATTACCTACAAGAATAGCACCCAATAACTATATTGGTATTAAGTAACTTGTGAGCTACTGTTTATATTATTGTAAGTTGCCAACAAAATTTACTTGTTTTTCCTCCAAAAGCTGCCTGCTTTGGGTCTATCATATTCGTAACTATTCTTTGTATAAACTATAAAATCTTATTTGTTCAAATTTTAGGCTGAATTCTGAAAGCCAGAATACATAATTTCTTTGAACGTGAGATGCGCTAGTTGCATCGTATCTGATTTCACTCTTCTTATATTTTTCAAGCACTTCATTTTTAGTTATGAATTCCAAGTTATCGTCAATCTCGAGTCAATCTCGTGTAGCTTTTGAAGCTCTCCTATAGAACTTTAACAGAATTTTATTCTAAATTAAACTCCAGATAACCCAACAGTGTACTATTGCATAGTCGTAGGCTTTTAAAAGAGTATAATCAAGTCACCTAACGCCATTATCTCAAATAATCTCCGGATCTCTCAAATAATATCAGATTTAAAATATTTATACGCCAATTTAATGACAACGTTCTCTTGGAGCCACATTTTCATGTTTCTTTGCAGAGGATTCGGGAGTTCATTGAAAAAACACAACAAACTTTTGGAGCCGATTATCGGAGTTCAGGCTCAACGACGATCATCAATATATTCACAGAAATATGCGGCTTGTTGCACATTCTCCATTTCGGAGCTGAGTGTTTTCTTTTCAACAACATTCAGCTACAGCTGTTCTACAACAACAACAGTTAGACCTGCGAAAAGAGCAGATTTGAAGATGGAGTGCTCAAGTTGGAGGCACGCTAAAAACTAATGGTCTGAGATTGTACTACTGTTATCTTAGGCACAATTAATTCATACAAAATAATAAAATATTAATAATGAAATTGGCTCAACATTCTAAAGTTTCTGGACTTGTTCTATTACTAAATGTTAAAGGTATTAAAGGATAATGTGTTAATATTTCGCATTCTTAATTGTAATACAATTTTATTTTGTGAAGAAATTTCCCTCATATGAAACTAAGACTATGCAACTCAGGTAAAAATAATTAAGAAAAATATATTCCTTATAAGAGCATATTGTTTTAAATCACACAATAGCATCTTTTGAAGTTTTACTCCTTTGACAACATAATAATAGGGCGGAAAGATGATTAAAGTTTCGTTAAAAGCATACATTTTTAATTGTATAATTAAGTTGACTCGACAATATAATCATACACCAGTATATGCGAGTGCATTATACTTCACTTTCATATGTAAGTGGATTGATAAGGAGACAAGTAATTCGGGAAGAAGTTTAAGGTAAATAATGCGCGATATACTCACAAGGAAATACTGCGGCGAATTATGATTGCTTATAAATGAAAACATATTCATTCCCCAGCCCTGTAGAAAACTACCTTGAAGAAAATTAAATCATTCATTTCATTCATTGAGTTTCTTAAATTTTTATACTTTAATATTATAAATATCTAAAAATAATAAAATTTAATATTATAAAATTCTAAGACTGATTTGAAATCTACCTACGGCTCAGAAATGCATAGCCAGTGGCAAGATTGGGTTTTTTTAAATAAAAACAACCTTCATACTTTCTTATCATGAACAATATTAGCTGTCTTCGATGCGGAATACATTAGAGTGTGGCGAATCGAACAAACTATACAAAAAAAACAAAATTTGGTAGCAGTGAAGAAAGTGGCCATATCACTTTAATGAGGCATACGCCATACTCGCTTGCATCAAATTCAACTCGCTAACTTTGTTGTTGTTTTTATGTGCAAATTTTTTGGGAAGCAAGTAGCGCCCAAGAGAGAGCAGAGAAATGGTGAATTGAAGATAGTTGTTATCACATTTGGTTTATTAAGTCGTACAATGATATATTCGCCATAAAGACTACCGTAACGTCCAAAATGACTATAAGAGTATATTGGGTTTAGAGCAAGGTTTAGACCGCAAAGAAGCTCTGAACCGGTTTTAGCCATTCTTAACAACAGTGCACTTTATTGTCAGTAATAGATGTTTACTTAATTCTATATCCGTCTCATCATCCTAATCGTTTAAATAAATATAACCCTCGATTAGTTTGGATTGGTTACAAATAACCATTAGGAGAACAAAACTACTACACTCTGTACTATATGTCATCTAAAAATGCCTCTGAAATGGCGGAACACTATTTTCTCTACAATTTTTTTCCTATTGGTATGCACAACTTAGGATTTCCTCTCAATAGCTGCCTCTATAGCTGCCTATACAAATGTACTATATATACTCGTATGTGCTCTCCTCTACACACACATACGTACTCATAAATGTCATAATAAGATTACACTATAGCGACAGTTGAGCGCAAGTAAACGTGTGTGTGGACGCGTGAGAGGGAGCCTTTTGTGTAATTGTTCCATATTTTATGACGTAGTCATTGTCTTTTTAGTGGATTTGATTGTACATGCAAAATACACTATAGCTGCCATAAGCAACTCTGCACTTTTCTTGCACTATTTTCTTAAGCGCAAATCCACTAACTGAAAACCTCTCTCTCCCTCTCTCCCTCTCTCTGCTAACACCTTTACTTTGAGCGCCTATGGCAGCGCCAACAAAGATGCGCCAAAATCATTCTACTGTGTATTTAAATGCAGCGCTTCGCAGCATACTATGCGCGAGTACAAGTACCGTTTAGCAATTCACCACAAGAGCCACCAAAATGAACAATAACCATGCAGCAGTTGCAGCTAGCTGTTCATTTATAGTGCCGCTACCAACCCACACAAATCCACAATTGCCGGCTTTTATGCGATTTTAAATGCCATTGCATGCCACAATTTGCGTCGTGTCTGCATTGTCATACCGCACGCGACCGTCCGCGACCGCCGTTCAACTGGCAATTGCTCCCGCGTTGCGCATTTCCCAGCGTGTTTTGCTTCGCTTTTATGCATTTATAATTTGTAATTTTAAAACTTAAGTCAAACTGGATTTGGCACCGGCAAACAGCATCGAAGCATTTACACATCGCCCACACACCATCGCCCCACACACCATCGCCCCCATCGCCAGCTCCATTTCTCTATTATTTATGCTCATGTGCATAAATATTGTTCAACATTGCTGGCGTGTACATATACACAACTCTAAATAAACTTGTTTGTATGTATGTGTATACTCACGTGCTCGCAGCTGTAAATGAAGTAGTGCCATAATAGTCACATGTTGTCTTTGTTGGTGTCTGTATTTGTCGTATTTATTTTGTGAGTCTTTTTTCCTCACATGACAATGAAAAGTTTTGTGGCTGAATTTTTCGACAAATAAAAATAAACTTGTACCTGCGGTGCTATCAAAAGTTGCACCTGGCTTGTTGCCTGTTTCATAAACATACATATATATATATATTTATTAAATGCATTTATTATGAATACCATGAACTTTTCTGTTCTGTGAATGTGGCAGCTGGAGGTGTGTATTCCACAACTTTCGGTTTATAGTAAAACTTCGGAGGTTACTAAGTAGTCAAGGTTGAAGATAATCCTACTAGATACCGAAATCGTTTTCGAGTAACCTTCTCTACACGCATACGCCCTTAAAACACTTCAAAATCGAAGAAATATTTCATATTTTCAAAATAATTCCACTTGCTTCCCATTAGCTTTTAGCTGGCATCACTAGCTTTTTATTTGGCCTCTTAAAAAAGGTTGCAGAAATATAAGTATTCCAGATATTCATACTTAGCATGATGAATTGCTTAATTTCTTTCACTCTGTTCAGTTAATTTTCAATTCTAAAACCGTAGATGATCTTCGTGTGTGTAAAAGTTTGACCATCTGTCACCATTCTGACTTTTGCAACTCTGCAACTGCATTCCAAAAATAGCTGACTTTTTGTGAGTAATACTGCTGACCTGCTAACCAAGACCTAAACAACTGAGGGGGTTTGCAGCAGGTCTTAGTATAGTACAAAATGTTGATGACTCAGGTAAAATACTTATTATAATGCTATGATTTCGGTATATTTCGTTTTAGTAGAGTCTTAAGAGTTTAGACTAGTCTACAGCTCTAAAAATAAATTCATATAGCTATTATTATACCAAATGGCGGCAAATGGGCCAATCTTAGGAAACGCACTTTTCACGAAGCCCTTAACATGCGCAAGGTTGTTTTCAAGACCCTCAAGTGCACTTTAAGCTAAAAAAGAATTAGAATTTTTTTCTAACCCCAGACTGGTTTAACTTCTTAAGTAAAAATATGCTTTTGACTC
Source organism: Bactrocera minax (assembly GCA_021498325.1). Classification (NCBI taxonomy): domain Eukaryota; kingdom Metazoa; phylum Arthropoda; class Insecta; order Diptera; family Tephritidae; genus Bactrocera; species Bactrocera minax. The sequence continues at coordinate 219,179 of JAKEEE010000134.1, forward strand.
TTACCTGGTAAATTTCTATTTTCACCTTTTGATTTCGTCAAAACCTACAGCTCTTTCAATTTCTTTAACATCGAAAAGGTTTATTGCAGATTACATATATTTCACTTAGTTATTTGTTAAAGCTATGTGCTTTCATTTGCACAGTATGCATTAACGAATGCTTTCACTTACGAGAAAACGAGCTCACGTATTTATATCTTGAATCTATAATTATATTCATCCTTTTCTTTTTCCTAAATTTAAACATTTATTTAATCCACCTTTGCCATATTTGCCATCATCCATTGCCATATTTCTGGCAATTTCTGGATTTCATCCCAAAAGAAACTCGTAGGCTTTGCAGCCAAAAATGAATCAAGCCAATTTTTGATATCAATACTAATTTACTGCGTTTTTGTGGGCGATTTAGTAGAAGTGAACACATAAATTTGGATCTGGATCTGTATCTGGATTCCTGCTGATTTATACTATTCGCTTATATTATTCTGAAAATGTTTAATATAGTATTCAGAATAAACTCAGTTTGAGTTTTGCGTGTCAATTGTACTAACGTGATAGATAGATGAATTGTATTTTTGGCGAGGTTAGGATCGAAACCTCGTTCGAAATAGTTTTCTTCTACCTGCTATGTATTTCAAAGGTAAAATGAGATAAAAAATAAAATCAACATCCATGGAAAACTATACAGAGTCTAGTATACGAGGTAGTTTGTTTGCTGAACTTTGTCACGCTTTGGGGTAGTGTTATTCGAGAAATGAAGCGACCTTCAAGTTTCAAGCAGACTCCAAGCGACTATCTTATTTTTGTTAAAAGATTTTCAATGCTAATGCAGCTCTGAGGTTTGCTACTGACTGTCGTGGGGAAAATGTTATTAGAAAGACGTTTTGTTGTTGGTCGAATAAGGGATCGAAGTCGGATCTTGCGTACCGGTAGCGCACATTATAGCAATTAACCCTTAGTGCAATGAAAAATTAATCATATTTCGTATATAGGAGGCATACGAATACAGTAATTTCTAACCATATATATTTTATATGGTTTTCTGCTGCATGTGACGCGTATACTTTTAGTGGAGTGACACAAATACAACAATAGCAATATTTATTTGACTCCTTTCCATTGTGTTGCAACACATTCGCGCTGAAATTAAATGCTTTCGCTTTGCAGCATAATTTCTACACACTAATGAAAGGTTTTATGGTTTAGCTGCTAAGCGCACAAAAGCGTCTAAACACACACATACATACACATACAGATGAAATAAAAAAAAACAAATGAAACGCACACATGCATAAACAGCCATCTACTGATTATGACCGTTAGTACAATTGCACAGTTTGCCAGTTTGTTTGGCATTGTTTCTGCTGCTTGCTGGTGGCAGCCAAGCGGTTGCAGTTCAAGTGTCAAAAACTGCAGCATTGTTGCATCTACTTGGGTGCTTAGCTTACGCCTTCGAAACTCGCGTGTGGTCGCAAAGTCGGTCAGGCAGCATATTTTTCATTCCAGTATTATTTTATTGTTTTCGCGGCGCTTTTGTTTGCCTCGAGCTGTTGTTGTTGCTGCTGTTGCATGAATGCTGCTGGCAACTGAAAGTTGTTTTAAATATATTGTTGTTGCTGTAAGTAAGTTAGTTGGTTGCCTGGTTAGTCAACTGAATGCCGCTGCTGCTGCTGCTGGTGTTATTTTAATGAATGGATTATAAGAATTCTGTGGACATTTGCGCGGCTAACAGGTTTAAATGAGTTTAGTGTAAGTTTTTGTTTTGTTTTATTGGTATTTCGTGTGGAATAAGTTTATTGTTGGGTTTTTATGGTTGGTATGCTTTACTTAATTTGGCAAAATAAACGCCAAGTGTAGGTGGATTAGTTGAATCGCATGAGATATAAGCATCCATAGCATACAAAAGCCATATGAAAGCTTGCACCGGAATCCACTTACAATTTCAAAAGCAGTGCATTCGTTTTTGAGAACGTGGACCAAGTGATAGGTTGTATCTCACTATAGACCGAGACCGAGATTTGTAATTTTATTTAGCAAGGACATACTTCGGTGGCAATATGACTATTTCTCCATTTTGCTTGAACTTCCTGTATTCTACTGTATTGACTGTTTCTTTTTAAATTTATTGCTGAGGGCAAACCATTTGGTTTTACCAAATTAAAGGGTTTTACGCCCCTTCTGTATTACTTCAAATGCTGAGTAAAATTTTTTCTGACTAAATCAATGTTTCTAAAGTATTTCTATCACGCTTGAGTTAGGCCTATTTCAAAATTAGAGAAATTTATTTCCAACTTTTTAATCTTATCATTACTGTGTAGATCCTACGATTCTGGAATCCCAACCGAGATATATGCTAATTTACTCCGAAGATTTGACATTTCTGAGGGCGAGAGTGAAGGATGCCAGGCGCAATTTGGTTATCTGAAAATTTCGATATCACTCGATTTAATTTTAAACATGTCGCCTAAGTTTGAAAGGATTAAAAGAGAGTAATTAATTTTTACCCATTCGTAGGAGAGCCTTGACTTTATATTTAGATACGCTAAAATAGCTTAATGAATGAAAGACCAAATTTTTCTAAGTTAACTGGCTTAACTAATTATAGTGGACACATTCTAAAGAATTCACGTGGGCACCATTATTTGCCGTTGACTCAGAAACCCCATCAGTACACCCATTTGGAAGTGATTTTACAAAGGCAAATTTACTTTCATGTAGAGCTTTGTAAAACTCATCGTATAGACCTAATTGCCAAAGGGTAATACACCCCCTGAAATACAGCGATCCTTGTCTGTCTTTACTACCTCATAGGGCTATGTGAGAAATGAGGAATTTTTTGATATGATGATGAGGATGAAGAATGAGGCATAGTTTTAGACAAAACGCACATTCAAGAGAAATGTTAACAGTTAACAATTGCTGACACCGTATATATGAATTGAACGTAGAAAAGAGGATTGGTGGGAGAATATTTGGTATGGTTTCAGACTTAGCAGAACAAAGCATTGTTGCTAACAATAAATAAATAAATAAAAGCAGCTTTAGTTTCTGAAACCAAGTGAAATTCTGGCGTTCTAAATAAATAATATTTTTTCTACAACTACACCTAGCACCCCAAGAACCAGCTTAGTATTGCTTGAGGCTTCCATACTCCTCACAATTATAAGAGAATAAAATGCAGATAATAATCTGGTGCACATACTACTGATAATAGAAAGGTTCCGTACTAAATTAGAATCAGGTTTTCTACGCTTTTGGTACTAATTAGATGAAAGAATAGTCGCATTTGATTTTATATACTCAGAATAAGTTTCCAGAAAGCCCCTAACTGTGAAACCAGCTTGCTCACTATATACTAAGTGCCTGGAGTTATCATTTTCACCATTTTGAAAAGCTTTCAGAGAAATGTTTTTCAAGTCTATAAAGTATAAAATTGCTCAACTTTGGCAACTCTGTACACTTTTACACGTGAAACTTCACAATTTCAACCCTTTAACGGGTTTACAAGCCAAACACCAACAAATACTAAACAACAAAACAAAACAGCAAAGCACGACACAAAAAATAAACAACAATAAAGTATCGGAATTAACGAGCACAGCCCCGAGTTGTGGCAGCCGCACAGCGCATTGTGCTGCAAACCACGTGTTGCTTACACTGCCTAATAACAACAATACCAACGCGCGATGTAAACAAACCGGCAATGCAAAACAAAACATTGCTCGCCAAGCACTCACATTTACGCTCGCACAAGAGAGCGCACTGCATGAAGCCGAAAATGAGCACTTAATGGTAAAAGCTTTCCGTTGACTGCAAAGCTGCTGCCGGCAAAACACTTTTCCGCTACGACGATACGCCGCGTGGGCACGAAGTGATGAAGCTGCCGCCGAAGATGTTGACCAGTCAGTGTTTGGCAAAGCGTGCGCGTGAACAGTTCGCAAATTGTGCCAGGCGGCGCGTGATAAACGTGAAAGAATCAAGAATCAAGAAACAAGTGCACTACTAATATTTAATTGAAAGGTGGATATGGATGTGGATATGGAGATACAATAAAAGAAATCGCCGAAAATTTGTTTAATGCAATCGCTTAGTGAATTTTCATTACTTTTGCGTATGCTGCGCGGCGATTATTATTATTAGGGTGTGGCTTAATTTTTGCGGCATTGGTGAGCGCAAATTGTTGCAAATGTTTACAGTTTACAGTTAACAGTGTATCACAAACGCGTAGAGTTGGGCTAATAAAGTTGCGTATACGCCGTGTGCGGCGATTCCGAATTTAATTTGTAGCAAGAAATACAAAAATTTTTTTTTTACACTTTTTCGTTTGCCACAAGTGCATGCTGGTCGCAGTTTTACATGCTGGAATTTAGCATCATTTCACGCGCAATTAAATCACTGCAATTGCTGCCGTCACGTCAGCGTATTCGCTTTTGTATTGCCAACACCGGACAACCGGAGTCAGGCTGCGACCGTCGACGCGCACTGCTCTGGAATTTCACGTTTAATTGATTGGAAAATCATATAATTTGGCTGGACAGAAGCGAGCCGCTGTGCTGCACGCACTCATTTATCACACTTTTTGCCATGCACTGTTGCACTTGCAACATATTGACAGGGTTATAAAATCACGTGACGCAACGCTACCAGCTATCTGCCTTAACGCTTTATTTCCACTCTTTTTGTTTTGTTTTTTATTTCGTTCATGGACATATGTACACCCAGTCCACACCCAGACCAGCCTCAGACCCAGACCAATTAACGGTTTATTGTTTTATTTGTGCGCTTGTTTATTCAACTCTCGTTGTGCGTTTGTTTACACACTCATCAATTAATTAATTAATTAATTAATTAATAATTTGTGCGGAAAATTCAGCGAGTCAACGATGAGTCAACGGCACTCGCGCGCTGACTTCTGACGCATGCATCGGTATGACCAGTGTTTATGGTTGTACGCATCGTTGACTACATTTAATATGTGGCAATAAAATCTGTGTGCATGTGTGTGTGTGTGTGTGTGTGGTGCGGAAAATGTCAGAACAACAACAAATAAGTTAAAACACAAACTCACACACACACATGCACACACGCGCAAATAAAAATAACAGTTAAAGCGAAACAATGCATTTAATTGTTAGAATGCTATAAATTAAATAAAACCAACTACAACAATTAAAGTAAATCAATGTGTCCATATCTCCCGTGTTTCCTATGTTCTTGTTTGTAGTGCGTCAGCAGTCTGTCGGTTCGGTGTTTGGCTCACTTTGCCATGGTGAATGATACTGTCGACATAGCCGCACATATTTTAGATTTTAATTTAGACTCTTCAACGTCACTGCAGCAGCCACAAAATCAACGCTTGCAGCATTCTTCCAGTAATAACACACTGAAAATAGCCGCTACGAAAAAACAAACGAAAGTGCACGATCAGTTTTCCACTAAGGAGCAGCAAGGTCAGCCAAGTATTGGCAATTTGAATATTTTGCCGAATAGCGCCGAGAATTTGAGTTGGACATTCTTCGAGCATGTCTACACGTTGGACAATCAATTGCGCGACGATGAAGAGGTGAGTCCAGACATTCTAATTACATATATCTAATTAAGTAGGTTAGGTTATGGTTTTTAAGGCTAATCGCTGATACGCCGATCATTTTTTGTTCAGGTTAAAGACAAGCCATTTTTGTTGCCAAAAACATTTGAAACTGGATGCCAATACGGTTTTAAACCCTACTTCTACATATATATATATATAAAATTTATGCACAATTATTTTGAAAAATAAAGGAAGTTTTTGGAGGCTATGAAATTCTATGATATTCAGTATCTTTTCTTAAAAAATAGTTGTGACTAATTTTTTGTTCGTAGGCATGAGATTTATATTAATCAACTAATAAGCCCTAAGCTTTATTAAATGTACAGAAAAATTACTAAAAATAACTGTTTGGGGAACTATGGAGGTCATAGGTTGTAAGACCAAACACGTACTTTTTGTACAATTTTAAATAATTCATTGCTTTCTAGCATATCTTTCAGGCCCCAGCAATACTTGAAAGAAAATGTATTTTAATTTTTAACAATTTCTTTGTCGCTTCTCTTTCTAAAAAAAGGCTGTTATTTTGTAAAGTAGTTTTCCTCGTTGAAGCTGATCTTTTATTTTAGAAGTTTTTGAATACTTTCTTTCTCAAAATACTTACACTAGTGTTTCAAATAAAAGTTATTAAGGCTTTGTTCAGATCTCGAATTCAATGTTTGAAAAAGAATTGGCTATATTCTAAAATATTTCCAAAGAAATATTTTTTTCAAATATAAAAAGCATTCTAATATTTTAAGACATTTAAAAATATTTCATATACATTTTTTATACAAAATAGTTCAAGGCCATATAGATTATTTTGTTGAGTTCTAAATGAGCATGAAAAATTTCTAGTAAGCCTTCATTTCCATAATAGCTTAATGAGTTTGGGAAAAACCTCTCTGCAATCAGCGAAGCAAATATTATTTTTACACAAGATTTCTTTCTTTTTTAATTTCAATAAAAAAATAAAAACTTATCTCACCCTCTACTGTTCTTCACTGAGCTCATACGAATGAGCTCTTAAGTCGTGTTAGGAGAGACATTGGATGTATTAGATGTATAGAGAGGCAACGTTAAATAGACCAAAGCGTATAAGCATGTAATGATTGCTTTGCATATGTTTTCTGTGAAATTTAGTTTAGCTAAAACAATTGACTGAATTTGATAAGATTAATAGTTTAAACCTATAAACTTTCGTATTTGACATAAGCTACTTTCTCGTTTTAACACTATTATACAACTACTACTAGCTAATAACTCCTAACTGGTGTTCTGAAAATAAAAATTATAGTTCCTCACATTTTGCCTGGACTAAACTAATTTCTACAAAGGATTGGTTGTCACATTCTTGAATTTTTCAGGTCCCTGTATAATAATGAGCGTCGTTTTGTACGGTGAAATGACAGCTTTTGACAGAAGAGGTCATTGTCAACGCTCTTCCTAATTGTAATAGACCTGTGCACAGTTGAAGGTCCTATATATTTTGAAAGAAAGAATGAAAGACATAGACTTGCTTTTGTGAAATCGCTTATGCAATGAAAGGTAAATTCATATCGCGCCAAAATTACTTACACCACGATTGTAATGTAGCATGCTTCTTTTTTTGTTTATTGAAACTACTTTTTTTCGATTTTAGATATTGTAGATTTTTCCGGTCTAAAGCTTAAACATTGCTAGAGCCTTATCTTGACAATGCATTCCAAAGAAATTATTTTCTTTAGATATTGATCAAAAATTTTAAATGATTTCATTATTTTATATAATAGCGAATAATATAGCGAGCGAAATAATGAGCGAATATATTTCGCTCCCATCTGACTTCAATTCATTGCTTTAGTGAAATCCCTCTTCATATTTATCTTACCAAGCTACTAAAATATGGATAAGGAAACTATATTAGTTGCAAAGATTTCCTGTTTTATTGTTAGTGGCAATCTTTGGTTTAAAAGTGTTTTCACTTAAACTATATTTTTTTATTTAATGGGAACGTAGGGATATTTTCTGCCAGTATAAAACAAAGCACATATATAACTAAACAAAAAAAGAAATAATGGGCTTTAAATAAAATCATGTATTAATATTCACAATAGGTTTCTTTATACTATGCTCTTACTCTGTAAACCCTTCTCTGAAAACTCATAAATATACACAACACACTGAAGTCGCACAAATTTACATTCGTGGTAATACGTGTGGTATACGTAACTTTTCAATACTTTTCAAATAGAATAGCCAATTTTTGTAGAAACATTTAGTATGGCTTAGTAATGTGCAAAAATAATGGATTTCCTTTTACTAGACCTTATATTAAAAAAAAAAATTCTTCTTATTTTAGAGATTACCAGAGTTTTATTGAATTTTGCAAAATTTCTATTTTCTTTAACAATTAGATTCAAATGCTATTTCCTTTTTTTAAAATCGCTATATACATATATACATATATATATCGTTTTTTTATTATATATATAACAATAATATTTACTAACTAAATATTTTCTTATTTTAATACTTTTTTCTATAAATCTCACGGTGGTCTTAAATTATAACAAAATTTTATAAGGAGGTGCAACGTTCGAGATCTCGGTTGTCATCTTTCCTAGTAAATGTTATTTTATGTTCTGTTAGTTTAATCCAAATTTAGAATCTTTTGTTGCGCAGTTAAATAAGAAAAAGTATCCAAGAAGAGCCAGAAGTACAAAGAAATACTTTTTAAACGAAAGTTTGTCGGTATGTAAAATTGTTTGATATCATTTAGCTTAAAACCGACAATATAAATTTCGTACTCTTCGAAGTTATTGTCAACATATCAACAACTTTAGAAACACCTTCATTTCCAAAAAGAATCTTCTCCATAATTCTTTCTTCTTCTTTCATAATTTATTTTAAGTAGTTCCAGAAAGGATATGTATTAAGTACATTTCGACAAATTGTGAAAGATATTTTGATGAACGAACATTAAAATATGAGAAATTTACAAATAAGTCAAAATTTTTTAAAACTTTAATTTGGCGAGTGCTGAAATATCGATCTGAAACGATTAACCTTGGCCCCACTATATAATATTTTATATAATTTTTGTGATTTCAAAAAGTCTGGTAGCTTTAATGTGTTAATAAAATATAAATTTAATTTATTAGTTACTTCAAATTAAACATTCAATCCAAATTGGGGACATATTAATTCGTAAAGTCCAGTTGAATGAAGACTTCTGTTAAAAACCACCTTTCCAAATTTTGAGAACAGTGTCTTATACTACTCAGTGGCTTCAGATTTTATATATTGATGGTGGCTTTCAGAAACTTAACGATCACCACATATAAAATAAATGAAATAAAGTTATATATATATAAATGTTTTATTAGAATTTCTTATTTTTGACAAGTGTTAGTGCTCACTGCAGTCATCTAGTTACCCTAAAATATGAAACTAAAAATAATTAGATTTAAAAAATTAGTCATATAAACAAGATTCATGAATTTACATCTCATTCTTTTTCGTAGAATTTTTATCAGCACCTAATTGGTATTTTTAATGGCTGCCATATACCATAACTTAACCCCTCCTGTGGCGATTTGAATCAAGATTAAATTCCCTCAGTTAATTTTATTAATTCCTTTACGCCCCCCCTCCTGCTCAAAATACAACAATTTAAACGCACAAAGCTTAAGAGCAAGCCATTGGTTGATAAAATCAGCTTTTCGCATAATTTAAAACAATTTGCTTTTCTCTATGAAATCGCACACATACACACATACAATAACAGCTGTATGAGTATGGCAACTATGAGTAGCTATCGAATAGCCGGAGGAAAAATGAAAATGTTATTCATTTTGTAGGGCGACCGCAATTACATCAATTTTAGAATGACAACAATAATAAATTTTTAAAGGCGGACACATGTTGTTTACCGTTTTTGTTATCACACATACACACACGCATTTCAAACCTGCTATTCACAGTATACTCCGCACATACATATGTTGATATTACAGTTATAATAGACAAAGACTGGGTCTACTCGTTAAGGGACTTGCGAAAGGCTGAAAGATGTTGAGCCAGTAGTTAATATGTACCGTTAAATGTTGTTTTGGTGAGCAAGAACGTGCAACTATTTAAGCACCACATGTGTACATATGTGAGTGTTGCAACCGCACGCACAATGTGCCACAGATAGGAACTAATGCGTTGACAACAACTGTGTCGAACAAACACAGCCAGACAAAACATTCCGAGCCAGCAGAGTCTACTAAAATGTAAAGGTTAGTTAGGTTGGAGTTATTATTAAAGAGGCTGCGAGCGGCGGAGCGGTCGAACCAGTGGCCGTTATGCTAAACAGTGGTGCGGTCGACACAACATAAGCGACAATAGCAGAGTAGCAACATTAAATTGCACACATCCGGTTAGGATATGCTAAACACAAGCAAAACACAAGCAAAACACAAGCAGAACACACTTACAAACACACATACATACAAGGAGCTAGTAATTTTTCGGCTGCGCCAGATGTGTGCGACATACGAATGCAAAGAGCATGCCACATGCAAGCACACACTCACACACACTTACAGACACTCGCACAAGCGTTGGTTGGCTCCATCGAGCATTGGGTTTTAATATAGTTGTTGCCTGTTGTTGTCTGTTGTTGTACGTGTTCTTGCTGATACTGATGCTGATGCTGATATCTTAATGACATGGCAATGCTTGCAGCTCAGCAACAGTTTTTCATATACTTTTGTTGCTTATTCTTGCTGTCACTTCTAATGTTGCAACACCAATGCGATTGTGGTAACCGGAGTGGTAACAGCCACAGCCACAGTCGGCATCACAAACACAATCTGTGTATTTTGCGAAAATATTTGCACACTTGTGATGTGATTTGAGTGTAACAAACAACACTGAGGAATGAGGTGGTTGCCAGGAAATTCGCCACTGCCAAGTACAATTTTTGAACGAGCATTTTTGTTGCAACAAATAGTGACACATTACACTACTTTTGTAATGGCAAAATTCAAATTTATTTTAATCACAAAAATTGTGTTCAAAAATGAGAAATGTTCTTGATCTATAGAAATTTATTTGTTCATTTTATCCAACGTTTCATTGTTTATCGGATAATGAAAACCTCAAAATATTGTAACAACAACAGGTATAAATACTCCAACCTTAAATTTTTGAGATGAAGTTAACTGCACGTTTATGTTTCCAAGATATTACCCAATTATGTAAATTGATTAAAGGAAAAATGTTTTCGAAATTTATATCCTTATATTTTTGATTCAATATTTTTGTTTTAATCACTAGCTAATTTTGAGATATAACATTAAAAACCTAAGTAGTCAATAAACTATTTAGACGAATGACCGATGCACCAAAAGCCATCACTAGACCAATTTTTTGCAAACAGAATGAAACCGTTGAGAAAATCCGTTATCGACGATTGGCTCATTCTGTCTGCCCGCAAATATAGTAAAAAGGCATTGATGATTAATGATCTCAACGAGTGCCGTCTTGTCAGACTCCTAATCGAATTATTAATTTCTGAATGACAAGTTGCATGTACAGAGAGATGTAAAGAGACAATAATAGACTTGCTCCGACTTCTTTTTGTGGGATTATAGAACTAAGTGTACACAACAGCAGTCTTCGAACCATTACTAAGCTCAAGGCAGACATTCCTGCCGAAGTCAACGCTATACCACTCGACATGCTCGAAAAAGGCGTTTAATTGATTAATGACGTATTTGAAAAATAATCCAAATAAATTATATATTAAACATATATACATACTTCCATACTTCCATAAAACATGGCGCTCCCTGAGCATTCGGTTTAGTTAGAAAGTAAACCTGCTGTCATAAAATAAGCTTGTGCTGGCACTTTTTCAGTCCTCAAAACATTTATCATCTATCTTTTTTGAAATAGTCCGAATTCGACTTCATCCACGACCTTAGCATGGCTAAACACAGTACGTGAAAGAATTGGGACTATAATCAAAAAAATATGGGTGAACTCACTTGAAAACGAGTTTTAAGCGATGCCTCGATTTTTCACATACCTTTTCTTAAATATATAATAATGTTTTGACTTTGGTTGGAAATTAGTACCAAATAAAAAACTAGCTGTGCTTGTCAAAGATTTATTTAATAGATTACCACAAAGAAAGAATATAGCTGAAAATAGCACCATTTTTTCATATTCTGCTTTTAGGCACTTTTAAGTCGGTATGGTCCTAATTTCTTCAGCAGCTTCCCTCACATTGTCTTAATTGAATCACTAATTATTACTGACGACATGCTCTTCGTTAGCAAATAGTTGAATGACTTCGCATCTACAATTTTTTACGACCTCAGGCACTTACATTTTCGGAAAAATAGAACCTCAAAGGAAGAACTAATATAGTTTCTAACGAATCTTGAATAGTTTGGAAAGACAAAACTTCAAACAGTAATTTTTTTCATAGTAAAAATAGACTTAGATACCATTAGATATCTAGGGTTATCATCTAGGCGCATATTTTTTTTGTTGGCTTCATAAAAACTCTTAACATTTTGTGTTTTAACAATTCTTATTATTTTATATTTCATCTCTTACTTTTTCCCAATTAGACCGCCATTTCACGATTTGAAAATAATAAGCTTTTTGAAGCAGAGTTTTGATGGATCATTCTGCTCGCGAAAGTATGAGTTCAAAGTTAACAATGAAGGAGGTGCTTTCTTTTATCTTATTCATAAATGAAAGTTATATTTTTTAGTCTTTTTTATATTTTCGACTGAAAATATTCCAATTTGGCTCCCATGTTTTATTCAATGGTTCAATTTGGAGAAAAAGTAGAATGAAATATATCTTTTGTTTCACTGAGATCTCAATTTAAATATGCTTAATTCATATTCTCCTACATTTTCCATCCAGTTTAAGAGTTTGTTTCCTTTGCATTGCCCAGAAATGGACCCTTGAATGAAGCTACATATGTTGCACATGCTATGCAAAGTGTAACAATTTACTACATAAGTGTGAGTGTAAGCTTGTGCGCCAACATACAGTTACGTAGCGGTGTGCGTGCTTACGTGCGTAAAGACACCAGACGACATTTTATGAGTACATGTCTCCGGCGTATAATGGCTACCAATGGAGTCAATTGTACCACATGTACCTATGAGTATGCATGTAACTGTGTGCGTATGTGTGTGTGTGTGTATGTGTGTGTGTGTGTTAGTATGAGCTTATGGCGGCATGCGTGTAATAACCGCTTGTCTGCAGATACTAAATCAACTCAATCGCATTTGCATTCATTTCATTACACTCCCCATGATGCCTCCCCTCCAACAAATAATCCAAAAGTCGAGAAGTAGGTGCAGGGTATAGCTGAAGGGGGCTACTGTTATTTCAGACAACAGCGACACAGGTTCACGATGCTGGCAAGTAATATTCGCCGAACATATGCTGCTTGCCGGCAATCGGGTTCGTTATTTCAGTGAAACATACCCAGTGCCCATATTTTTCCAACACATTTCGAGTCTCTTCTCTGCCACCAACTGCCATGCACTCACACACACATACACACACGCTTGCACACAAGCACTTTTCACTCTCAACAAGCGGATTATGGGTTACATTCATAATAATAAAAGCGTTTTCATTTAGTCGCCGTACAAAATATCCTTCTGCGATATCCTTGTGAGCGCTTACAATTTGGCATGTTTTCATTTCGTTGCGACACCAACAGCATACCCTTCTACACACATACACACACGTACACACATACACGTGCAAACATATACGTGCATTCATGCGAACAAATTTGGAAATAAGAGGAAAAGTAGTGCCATTACCAGCTGGTACACACAGATGCACACGTGTGTAAGTTCATGGGCGCAGTCGGTCTCTCGTTGCGACCACCAAAATTGCTACACGGACAGCCGGCGCATTTTACCGCGCAATTGTAATAGCAAATGAATGAAAATGTTTGCCGGTAACAAGTTAACTTCTCAGTCAGTATTACCAGTATGGGAGAATCCACCGCCAACACAAACTTGGAGGTTATGTAGGTGGGATGCCATGAAGCTCAGTTGAGAGTTGCCAGTATTTAAAGACTACTCAGACTAGATTTTTTTGTTTGGCATATTTTTTTTTTAATTTTTGTCCATAACTGAAGATAAGTAATCAAAACTTGAAAATGTCGACTTTGTTACTTTTTTCGAAAAACTATTAAATTATTAAAGATAATTCCAATTAATGGAATAAGAAGTAGACCCGGTCAACCTTTTTATACATTTATGTTTCCCAAGCTATGGCAACACCGTTATTTCAACACATCTGTTAAGACCGTCGCTTTACGAAGAAATCTGAATAATTCTAAATGGTCCGCTTTATAGCCAAGTCAAAATTGCCGGTATACTAATTTAACCCAAGTGATGGGTTAGGCAGGCAAATTATCACAAAAATATTTCCGTTACCGGTTCATAGTAGAATAGGATATAGTAGAATCGGAATATTAGAGGACCGTCGAATTAAGTAGAACTCTTTATATTTCTGAACCATGTGTTTTAGCCAGCTTATATTCTTTCATGCAGGAATATTACGCAGACAATAAGCCTTCAAAATAAGTTTTCATAAAGAAAAAAAATTCCGTCACTCGTTTCCGAGAGATTTCAAAACAAAAGATATCCATGGTTACATGCTGTGCATTTTTGGGTGCCTACTAGAAATCGTGGAATTTACAGCAAAGTTTGGAATGATCGGATTTATTAAGTACATTTTTTTGATCTCGAAAACAAATCTTTATGTCTGGCATGAGGGATATGATGGCATTGAAATTTTTTTCCGATCGAGCCCTAAACACAAAAACGTTGCATACTATCCAGCGCTAAGTGTTAATAAAAAAATGGGATAAACTTTTAGGTCTGTGTGTTTGCGATTTTAGAGAACTGCTGAAGAAATCTCAGACATATATTAAGCAGAAATTTTAAGAATTAAAATTATTTTAATGATATTAAAATAATAATTAATTAAGCAGTTTAAGTTAAGGCTAAGTATTAAAGTTGATTCCGTCTAAACAACACACATAAATAGTTATAGACAAGATCCTTGTAATACCAAAAACTCGTGAAGATGGATCCTAAGACTTTTTATGCTAATGTTGGGAATTGTTTTATGAATTATATAGAACCAATTTTCTTTCAAAATATTTTTTATTACAAATGAATGTGGTTGCTCACTGTTTGAATACTCTTCGTGTAAAATTCACATTTATTTTTCAAAATAACATCTCAACTCTTTGGCGAAATTTTAAATTCATTGTTTCAGTCTACATAAAAATTCCCTATTCTAAGAGGTAAGGGGTAATCGATAAGCCATCTGCCTCTCATTCACACTTAGATATGTGATAACTGGTATATTGAATGCCGTTATTTAGCCGTATAAATAAAGAAGTTTGGGTGCCATTGTACATAGGTAGTCGTATATAATGTTCTTACTGCTGGGACTTCCCACATACATACATACATACATGAGCTTTTCACAAACATATACCATATTTGAAGTGAAACTCCGCACTTCCTGATGCTCAAAATCCTCTTCCATTTCCATTTTCAACGCCAATCCAATTCATTCCATTTCATTTCCCCGTCATCTCAATGCTTGGGCATGCACTGCCGGCCCTCTATAAATTGTACCCATGCAACACTCTTTCAGTCGTCTCTTCCATTCTACTCCGCCAACTTCTTTTTATTCACATCATCTTGCACCCCTCAATTGCAACTGTACACTTTGCAAATATGTTGGAATGTTAAAATCCTTAAATATGAGATAGTTCTCAACAAAAATACACAAAATTCATTGTGCACCTTTTCGTATGGAGATTCGCTATCATAAGCCTTTTGTTTTTAATACAATCTCACATATCGTCAGTTTTGTGAGCTATCTCCTTTAATTCTGAAATTTCTACTTTGCACACTTTAAATCTGTTATGAGGAGTTGGAAACATGTCCGAGCTGGAATATTAAAATTGCGAAACTTTTATTGTCGATTTCATTGCAATTTCACTTTAAAAGTAGTATTGAAAGCGGCTACAACTTTCAACCTTTCAAGTGTTCAACTTTCAATAAAGCTAGAAATTTCTCCGAGCATGTAAGACTCTTATGTAAACTTTTTTGCCTTCGAGTATGTATATTTAATCCGAAGCTCTGCATTTGCTTGTAAAGGGAGCTTGACCTTATGATTTTATTAAGCGATTTAAGATCTACCGATTTGGAACATAAAACAACGTGTCGTCTCTTGTCTTTGTGAAAGCAATTCTTTAAAATTAAAGTACTTAAATTTAAACTAAAGCCAAGACTTTACTTAGTTTGATCCCAACAATCTCTTTATTCGATATTATGCTATATTTTTTGTTTCTTTATAGTTTTTGTATAGCAAGGTCTAAGTTAAGTTATCGACAATTGCCGATAAGAGAGATCGTTCTTTGTCACACTCTCGAACGTCAGATTTAACGGTGATTAAACCAAAATGAGGGCGATTTTAAGTTTCTTATCAAAACTGCTCAGAATTGTCTGTGTATATTCATAAACAAAACTGTGTCTTCTGTCCATAAGGTAATTTAAAAGTGTTTTTGGAAATTATGCAAAGAGTATTATATAAATATAAACGACCTTTTGTATGCAATGGAACATGAGTGTTCTCACTCTCTTTTTTACGGCAAATTTTGTACTCGTTAAACAACTCGAGCAATTTTTCGTAACTAAGCCTGGAGTCGAATATGATCTGTACGATTGTGAGATTGGATGGAAGAGATGTGAGTTTTAAAGGTTTCCACATAAACGAAGCTATCTAAAACTTCAAGATCATATTCAACTATTTAAAATCGGCAGATACAGTCTTGCCCATGATCTTCACTTAAACTATCCCACCGTCTATATCTCGATAAGTTCTCCAATGCTAATATTACTCATCATTTAATTTAGGCAAAATAGTTTTCCCTCTCTCTCTCTCTCTCCCTTCAGCGTATAATCAACTTATAACTCCGACATCTTAAGTTCGCATCATTGCAACCAAATTTTCATTTATGTTTCTTTAACTTATCCGATATTTACTATAATGTAAGTAAGCGGAGTACTGGATTCACCAAACCAAGTTAAGAGTGCCTGACATAAGTTATGTCAAAACATATATTTATGTGTGTAAGCATACACTAGTGCTTGTTTGCCTGCTGCCTTTCTGCCTTTTAACCCTTGCATCAGCAATAACAACACTTTAGCTGCGCTGACAGACAGATTTGCAGGTGCGACACGTATGCAAATGCGATATTGCACGTTGTGGCGCGAATAAAGTAAAGAGGAAAGTAACACTCTACGTGCGTCACAGCGTGAAAGTGAAGATGAATGTCAACTTCTTGCCAAAAATCATATCAAGAGCATGTGTGGAGTGCATTAAGTATAAGGTAACATGTTAAGAGCGTATCAATCTTAAATTTCCGGAACACGTTAGTACTTGGATTTTAAGGCAGCGGGAATTATATGGTGTCAAGCGGGATATTAAATTTTGAAGATCTTAAATTATAAAGAAAAAACTAGAGCATACTTAGAATGTATTTAGAATAATACACTATTATATGTCAGGTTAAACTGTCTGGAAATTTCTCAGTTTCTGAGGTCTGTCTATCTCAGCATATAAATACCTCAAAAATCAATTCACACATCATTAACTGAAGTTTAATCTCAATCCCAAAGCATATCTCACCTCAAACATAAAATTCACTTATATTGCGTGGTGTTTCTTGTCTTTTATTTCTTTTTTAATTAAATTATTCAAAATGTGGAAAAGTACAAAAAAGCGATGGAACGAAATTTCGAGCATCAAACGTTAGGCAGCCACTTGATTTATGACTCTCCGAGAATAGCGCGCCGACAGCAGCAGCTGTTCTATGAAGGCCAGCTGCCAACTGGCCGCCGCGCCGTCAAAATGTTTCGAATCAAATTATTAATACATACATTCTTTTATACATAGATGATGGCGTATGCTAGCCAGCGTGGACGAAGTACATTGGCGAACCAAATTTTCATTTTTATCTCATGGTTAACTAATAAAAATATTTAATTAGGCTACACGGCAAGACGTGGATGTTTATTATCAATATATATATGTACAATAAATATATATTTTTACTACTTAATTTTCTTAATGTATTTCACTCGAAGCAAGCATAATATATTTCGAAGTGAGTTTTAGTGAGAGAAGCTTGCTAAAAATTCAGTCTTAAAACTCAATTTGAACGCTTTGTATCGAATCTTGACTGCGGTCGAGAAGAGTTTTTATATTTTTACAACAGCCTTCTGTAAAAGGTTTCCCTTTTGTAGGACAATATTAAGACCACGAAAGTAAAAAAGGCACTGTTAAGGTCATATCAAGGTTTTAAACGTCAAGATATGATTAATCAATTCTCTCAATTTCATAAATGCCGTTCGCTATACGTCGCTAATCAGCCTGGTCATACTTTTTGGAATATTAATTTATGGGTGAAATTTTGGGCGTACATTTTTTCAGACATATTAAAACCATTGGACTTTTCGCACACCAATATCGTTTGCTAATTTACTATATTTTCATTTAACCATTTAAGATTTTTCATATATATTAATATTATCCGCAACGCTTCCACCCCACAGTTTCCAAAATACAAGTCAAAACTCCACAACTCAAATAATAAAAAAGCGATTGAATAGGAAAGCCAAATTACCGAAAAGAATTTAAATTAGAACATCATTTTGCCAGCATAAGTCATGACCTACGCAAAAGAGCTGATAGTATTTTAAAGTAGATCGTAAGATTGAGTTTTGTAAAAGACAGAGAGAGAGAGAAACCAGGTGAGGAACAGTTGTTCCAAAAATAAAATGAAAAAACCAAAAAATAATTTTCTACGAACCAAGCATATAGCAAGCGTTAAAGGCCACTTTGTCTCCAAAGCTGGAGAGATCTAATTAATTTTTATTCTTAAACTGACTTTAAATATCAAACTATAGAGACTTGAAGTATACTTAAATCAAGAATTCGAGAGGAACAATTTTTGTACCCGGAAGATAGGCAATCAATAGGATATAGCAAAACATTACATCGTGATATAGAATATTTGGTCAAATTCGTCGAATTGGTTATATCGTCATTGGAGTTGGTATTATTAGAACGAGGTCAAGTTTAGCGAAGTGTCTAAAGGCAAAACTCACTTCATTGTTATATATTTCTCTGAGCATTCTGTGTTTTGAAAATAATCATGCCTATTCTGGAATTAAAAGAATGCTACAGCGAAGTTAGATATTCTAAGTTTTACTCACAAAAGGCCAATTAAATTGGCCTTGTTCGAAATTTCTTTTATTTTTATAAATACTGTTTACATCATATTCTTCTCCAAGCTTCACATACTCTTTCTTGAGTTTATCCCATTTATAAGTTTATTTAAGTTCTTTAATATAAGGTTATGTTTCGTTAATAAACTTTATTAGATCTTTATTAATAGATCATCATTTATTTATGGTGTTAGTGGAAGAATACTTCTTAGTCCACTAGACGCATAATTTTCAATTTAGATCAATAAATATTTTAACACAAAATACAAATCTTCACATCAGAGTGGTAAGTGATCGAAATGTTGAAATATTTTACTTGGGTAAACACACAAATACAACAAATAGAAATGTCTGTTCACATTAAAATATGGTACAAAGGAAATAAATAGATAAATAAATAAAGCATACACCTTTGCTTTCAATTTGAAATTTCAGTTTATTCCACTAGTGTGTTTATGCAAGGAAATATACACAGAGCTTTTGTTTAAAATCCGCAAATGATTTTACGTATTAGTTGTTGAGAGCAATTCGCTTTGAAACTACATTGTAATGTCTAGTATGCAATCAGCTGTGAAAACAAACCGTGCCAATTTTATTCTTCGCTTCTGTTCAGGTATTTTAAGTAATCGGAAAATGAGAAAATCATTTTTCATTTCGTTATTATTAGTATTATTATTAGTAGAGCCGTTGACGTCATTTCGCTTTTCCGTTCGCACACGGTTTATACTTTTTATTTTTGTATTTTAATTTTTTTTTTAATTTTGTACTTTGCGTCAATTTTAAATTTCAATATCAAATTTAATGAATTTCATTATTTTTTACCAGCAAAATTTTTGTTTTATTTATATTCACTTTAAACCTCTTAATACAAAAATAACCGGAAATACTACCAAGTCAAATAATGGCAAAGTGTAAAACATATGGACAAATGTCAGTCATTTTGAGTGTGCCCTCATTTTGGCTTAGTGTCTTTTTATTTTTTATTTTTTATTTTCTGTACATACCCTGTAGGAAAATGCTTTAGCGTAAAATTAATTCTGTTATAGTATACCCGAATAATGCCAATACGTAGCGATGCCTCCAAAAGTCAATTGACACATCTGTCTATTTTACACATACATATATAGTTTTTAACTAGTACCAAGGAGCCAAAAACAGCCCTGCCACTCGCTTACAAAATTGGAAAAAGAATACTCGCTAAAGCAATAAGTCAATGAACAAATTCTTTCATGCTGAAAAAACCTCAAACATGAGAGTAGTACATTAGTGTTTCAGTGCAAAGAGTTTAATATTAGTCAAGATTCAAACAATCTCTGCTGAAACCTCTCTAAATGACAACAGGAACTAAAAGTAAGCTTATGATTGACAGCTAGAATGTCTCTAGTGAAGTAAAATGTTGAATACACGCCGGTAAATTTTATATTGGTTGAGCGTTCTTTTGCCACACTCGCTTACAAATCAACAGACCTAATGGCGAAGTAGCTGAGTGATTATGGAATTCATTTTATAAATGTTTGGGTAACTGGTACCACCTACAATCAGTTATACATTACTACATATTCAATATCCATATTGTTTCATTTTTCACGCACAGAGCGACCTGAACGTGCGACCCTTGTAATGCAAGCAATATAATTCAGTATTTTATCGGTGCCTCGGAATAACTGCCTCATATAGTACTGCTATAGCTCTATTGAACTGTTACATTTACATTCAGCATAGAATATTTTAAGTCTACCACGAACAGGTAGTAATTCAGTGAAGTTCTCCGCAGTTCTCCGCGATCCATAGGTTTCGCATTTCTTTTAAGTGTACTCTATATTATATGTACTTTTGCAGATCGGTATTAGTCTATATAAACTTGTGCTGGTGTTTAAAACTCATTTGGCTTTTAATTTGTTTGCATTATTCTTACTGTCAAAAATTTTAAATTAACTCGCTTAATTAATGAAAATTTTCATATTTATATTCATTGCTAATACAGTGTGCTGGCGAAAAGCGAACGCAAAACCAGAGAATAATTAAAAAATGCATATAAAAAAAAAACTGAAATATACAGATTTATAAATATCAAATGCTAAAGGAACAGACCACAAAAACCACAGTTAAGCCGTTGAGTAAATATGAGTGTATGTCGGTGTGCAATAGAGTTCAAGTATGCATTGTTATTGGAGTTTAGCAAGTACTTCTGGGTACCGAATATACATTTTTTTAAATGACTCATCGAAAATGAATTTATTTCAGATCTTAATAAATTTTCCTTTTTTATGAAAATAATGTAAATATATTATGAATTTATTAAAAGTACCCAGAATGAATTTAAAATAATCGTTATGAATTTAAGTATCGGCGCCGAACATTTGGAATCCACCAAATTTTTCTTAACTTTATTCAATTTGATATTTAGACGTTTTCTTTAATTAGTTGATTAATATAATTATTAACTAAATAATAATCAGTTTTTTATGCCGAGTACCCGGATTTTCTATTAAATATTATAAATGAATACTGACTACTTTTAAGCGAACATGATTACCTGTTTATACTTAATTTAGGTTTTATTTTTCGAGTACCTGTAACGAGTGCATTGCGAATCAAATTATCCATTACTTTCTCTATCTCTTCTGCACAGCTCTAGTTAATACAAAAATGTGTCTGAATGCACAGAAATGCAGATGCAATAAATGAGCCAAGCAATAATGATTATTCTTTGCCATTTTTGTGGTCATCCACACGGCCAAGCGAACGGTCAAATGCGAAAAAAAAACTAGAAGCAAACAATGTGCTACGAGAATAAGAGCACAGTTTAAATTAAAAATGAAAATATAAAAATATAGAAAAGTATAAAAAAATTAAAAAATGCAACTGAGAGAGCACGTGTATGAGGCAGAAGCAGGGAGAATTATTTTAGACAGCACTTTGTTTGTGTAGCAACAAATGCAACGTTCTCTGGCAATGAATGAAAGCTGGAAAATTTTTCGTTCATGCATATAAGTATGTATGTCGGTGCAAAGTATGCGAACATTATATTGACCAGATAAAAAATGAAGGCACGTCAGCCACAGATAAAGTGGCATGCGATTGACATGCGATAAAAATGCAAAAATTACAGCTGATTTACAAATGTGTAAGTGTGCAGTATCTGCAAGTATTTGATGAGGAATTTTATTTTTATCAGCATTATGAGTTTTTTTTTTGTTTAGGGTTTGCACTTAATTTTTCAATTAACACACAAATCGACTTCCGTGCAAATTGAATTGATTGCTCAACTGCTGCCATTTTCGAAAATAATGGGTACACGCTGAAGTCGGTTATTATCTGATCGGTCATTAATTAAAATATCTGGGAATTCTTTAACCAGTTCAAATGGTTTCTATACGAGTAAAGCATTAAAATTTATTTCATTGTTTAT
The DNA here is from genome assembly GCA_021498325.1 of Bactrocera minax. Lineage (NCBI taxonomy): Eukaryota > Metazoa > Arthropoda > Insecta > Diptera > Tephritidae > Bactrocera > Bactrocera minax. The sequence continues at coordinate 241,497 of JAKEEE010000134.1, forward strand.
TACTAAACTGAAAAATTTTTGAATATTTCAAGAACAAAATTTTTTTATTTTCTAAAATGAAAAATTTTTAAACATAATCTTCAAAAGAATAATATACCAGAATTCTGGAATCATTTGACGAGTAAACAAATATTTAAAAAAAATTAAAAATTATAAAAGGCCCAAAAATAAATACAACGCCTCTCCACATTCGCTAAATGATCAATTTTCTAAACCATAACTTATTTTGATGGTATCACTTGGTTGCAGATTTTCAGTAAATTTCAATAAAATCGAAAATACCATTTTAAAGAAAATCCAAAATTTTACTATAAACATCAGTTATATAATTGGAACAATTATTTATTCACATGCTTAGCCTTTCCAACCAACTACTACTCAATTGATAGTAGATTGTCACATTTTTTATGCGTGTACACGGTTCGCTAACTGACTAAATGAAGGGTCCTTGTGCATTATCTGAAGTCATTATTTTGTCAGTATTTTTTTTTATTAAATAATCGGTTTAAAAAATTAACTAAATAACCCAAATATTGCAATAATTTAAACAACCTATTAAAAATTTGTTTACGTATTTTATTATACAATAAAAACCCCGTTATCGAAGGCGACCAGCACGCGACTATTAGTCGAAAATTCGCAGTATGCCAATTTTTTACGCACGGCAAGAGGCTACTAGTCTAATTGTTCATATTATGTATTACTATCATACCTCTTTATACATTTGTTCTTCTGTTACAGACGAGTATGTACTCATATATATCACTCTTAAAATATTTCCAAATGTTCGCTGAATGGAAAGGTATCCTAAATTTTCAATATTTTTTTAATTATGATAATTTGAAATTTTAGGAAGCTAAATGGGTATAAGGTGGCTTGGGTTTCAACTATGAACGATCCGACCGTGCGTTTTCCTCCATTTGCAACAGAAATCAATTACTTATATCTACCCAACTAAAATCTTACATAACCTATCTTAACATATTAATTATCGACCTACTTATGGTGTGATGAATGTAAACATTATTTTCTCTTACCCAATCCAAATATGTTTGCACAAATAAAAAAATGTTCGTGTTATTGCGTTAGCATCCCCAATCAAAAAGCATTTTGATGGTCATAGCATTTGAAGTAAAGTATACAAAAGCTGCTAAATAATAAAAGAGAAACAAAAATAATAACAACACTAATATCAAAACAAGTAAGAGAGGGCTAAGTTCGGGTGTAACCGAACATTTTATACTTTCGCAATGTGCAAGGATCAGGTGCGGGGAAATATTTTCAGGTGCTGGCATAACCTTATATTAGAAAATGCTGCAGAAGAATTCAACATTCATTATTCGAAGAATTGGTCAATGGATAGCCATCGTATTTGGTATCTTATTAACTTATATTAGAGGCCATAGAATCATGTACTTTCATTGTTATATTTTGCTTCGTGTCAGAGATATTTATATTAAAATCTAACAAATTAAATCAAAAGTGATATATGCGATATAAACTCAACCAAAGTGGCTTGATTGAAAATATTAGATACATGAGGAAAAATTCAACAAGAGAAAAGGAAATCATTACATTAGGAATAAGCGGCTTAGACCATGGTCTAGGCTGATTTCTTTCATATTTAGCGCGTAATCACATTGTGTTTAAGAAAGCATATCCACTTAAGTTCATTAAAATATCACATATATTGACCAACATATATGGTTTAAAGTCGGTTGAAAAGTCGGGAATTTTTATATCGGGCATTTTTGTAATAGAGGAAGATCTGTACTGATCACATTAACTCTTCTCATTATTCAAGTATATTAGAGAACAAATTTTGACGCAATTTTGTGAAGATAACTCACACAGTGACCGACATATTCGGCATAAAGTCTGCTAGAATAGCAAAAATCATTATATGTAATATATGGAAGCTGGGTTAATTCGTAAGCCGATTTCACACATTTTCGGCGGTAAACTATGATATATCCGATATTGAACGTTCACTTAATTTTACTAAGATATCTTACATATTGACCGGAATATATGGTATAAAATCTACCTAGATTTTGAAAATTCGTATGTAAGTATAAGGAGACTTAGGGAAGTATTCAGCCAATTTTCCCCATTTTTGACACCAGAGCACGCTATTATCATGGAAATATAATCCTCCATAATCTCCTTTCATTGCAATATCTTACAGATTTCCCGATTTTTTCGACAAAAAGTCAGATAGAGACACTGAGGTCCTAATATTGGGTATCTGGTGGCTTGAAAAGTTTTTAACCGATTTCGTCCATTATCACATTGTGACATAGGAATGCAAATATGATTCCATGTTCTGTATTGTGTTTAAATCGGTTAAGGGGCCCCTGAGATATGGGATTTCTCCTAAAAGTGGGCGGTGCCAGACCGATCATTAAAACTTTACACGAATTCATATGCAGCTATTCCGTATCATATTTTCTGCAAGATTTAGTGTTTCTAACGTGTTCCTTCAGCGATTTATCGTACTTTTAGTAGTTTTCGATATAACTTTTGTATGGGAGGTGGGCGTGGTTATTATCCGATTTCGCTAATTTTCTCAGCGTATGAAGAGATACTCGAAAAACTTACTCGGAGCTGGTTGGATTGATATATCTTTAACGGTTTCCGAGATATATATATATGAAACCTATCGAGGGCGGGGTCATACCCTCCTTTACAAAAATTCTTGCCCAAATATGCCCCACCCTACTAGGATCCTCTATACCAAATAACATGTTTATATCTATCTGCTGTTTGGTTATAGCGCTTTATCTGTTTTCGATTAATGGCATTTTGTGGGCATGGCAGATGTCCAATTACGCCCATCTGCAATACCAACCGTCTTACGGTGACAAAGAACACGTGTACCAAGTATCATCAAAATATTTTAATTTTTACTCAAATTATCGCTTGCACGGACGGACGGACGGACAGACGCACGGACAGACGCACGGACGGACGGACGGACAGACGCACGGACAGACGCACGGACAGACGCACGGACAGACGGTCACTCGGATTTCAACTCGTCTTTTCACCCTGATCATTTATATATATATATATATATATATATGTCTTTATCTAACTCGTTTAGTTCTAGGCGTTACAACAGACCATTAGGTGAACAAAACTAATATACTCTGTAGCAACATGTTGCGAGAGTATAATAAGTGCCATAATGTAAAAAAACCCGATGCTTACACACTTTGCCGAAAGTGGCGAACTTTTTGTTGCTATATCATCATTGTATAAGTATTTCACTCATTTTGCAATTTTTGGAATATTTTCGGACTTATTATTGCTACTCGTTGTTGTTACGACATTACTTTTTCTCTTTTGAATTCCATTTACTTTTGTTTCTGATGTTTTATTGTTCGAGTTGCCTTTTGGCGGCTGTGTTCATTAAATTTTGGCACAAAAATATGTAGCAATTTATTTTCACTGTATATATTTTTAATCTTGCTTTCAAAGGGCACACACATCGCCGGCGAATCGAACGCACAGCGAGCTACTCGTCAGACCACTGTCACACATGTTTACTTATGTATATAATGTGGGAAGATGTGCGCATAAGCCTCTGTCCAGATACGGAAAGTTTTATTGCTCATTATCGGCAACTTCCCTATTGGTGTTGCCCATCGCAATCAGATAGAGCAGCTCGCCTCAAGTGATTTACTGATATTCCTTTTTATATTATTCGTTGTTTTGAGCAATTTCGTATATAAAATATATATATGTACAGCACATACAAAAAATAAGAAAAAAAAATGTTGGAATAATTACTGTGTCTGAACACAGCCTAAGCAAAAGTAAAATTCAAACAGAAAAATATCTCTTCTGCTTCGCCTTTAACATTTTCTACTTGTTTACACTAATTGAGTGTGAATGTCGACACGCCCACTCAGTGGCTGGCGCTTTTGACGTGCAACAATTCGAGTAAGTACATGCTAGTTGAGTGTGTGTGTGTGTGTGTGTGTATGTGTGTGTGTGTGTATGCATGGGACATGAACGTAGACTACGCGGCATGGCAAACGTTGAATACATTTGCATGGGTAACACGATGAGGTGTTGCATGCCACTGGCTACATGCAACAGTGTTACTGCATATTAATATGTACGTACACACATATGTATATTTGGCATATATTACTACAATTAAATGCATGCCATTGACATGCCACACATGCGCACGCTGTCAATTTGCATAAAAAACTAGCAAGTTCACACTTGCAACACAAATAGCTTGCAGCTGTATAATAAAGCGAGCGCGAAATTTTTCTGAACTTGCAACACCAAATTCAATTACACAGCTGTATAAACACGCCGTATAAACATATGTATAAATATGTAAGTTGCAAAAACTACTTGCAACATTAGATACATGCCACCTGTAGGCAAGTATTTGAAAGCGCTGAACTATATTGCTAGCGAAAAAGAATTGAAAAGGAAATATGCCAAAAATGCAGCAGCGCATTTTATTTCACTTTCCATTGCTACAAGCTGTTGCATTCGTTTTTTATTTATTTATAATAATGTTATCGCGCTTCTGCAATAACTATTTAAATACCCACTACATGCATATTTATATACACAACCCGAAAGGAAATGCACTAGTTTCAAACTGCCTCGTTGCTGTTACATTTAGAGCCCTATTTGGTTCGGATTCACAATTGTTTCATGCTTGAGGCTGAGTTCACACGCAGCAACTTTTGTTTGTAGAAGAAAATTTTACCAGGTTAAGGAGAGGATGTCGGCTTGCCAGCTTCAATTTACTTTGCATGCTTTTGCTGTAGTTTTATACTAGCAAGGAGTCATCTTCCACAAATTCCATAGTAAATGTAAAATAGTAAATGTAAGTTCCATAGTTGCTAAACGAAAAGTAAGGGAGGGAAATAGTGTCAGGCCAACATTTTCTCAATGATTTTCATGAACTCTTTGAAAGAAAAATTAATTTAACAGGTAAAAAGGATTAAGTTCGGGTGTAACCGAACATTTTATACTCTCGCAGTGTGCAAGGATGAGAGGCGGGGAAATGTTTTAAGGTGCTGGCATAACTTTATATTAAAAAATGTTTCGGAAGAATTCATTATTCGAAGAATTGGTCAATGGATTGCCATCGTATTTGGTATCTTATTAAGTTATATTACAGACCACAGACTCATGTACTACAGACTCCTTGTTATATTTTGCTTCGTGTCAGAGATATTTATATTAAAATATACCAAACTTACTTAAAAGTGATATATACGATATAAACTCAACCCAAGTGGCTTAATTGAAAATATTAGATACCTGAGGAAAAAGTCAACCAGAGTATTTTTTGAATCATCTAACTCTATTTGCCCCCTTAAGCCAAATTGTTCTAGTCGACTTAGGGAACTTACATGTCCAAGTATTTAAAGCTATATTAACTATGTCGCGCTCAAATACAAATGCACTTATAACTTGTACAATTTATGGTCTAGAAATGCTGTCGTAGGTATGTATATGTATGTGTACACATATCCATTATATTTACATTCAATTAAAATTTGCACAATTCGATAATTTTTTGCAAAGCATTTGATTGCGTAGCAGTAGCTCGATTATACGCATTCACCGTGAACGCGCTAATTTCGAGGTCAAAAAATAGCCATATCTGCACATAATTTCTTTACAAAGCTATACGCAAAGCGCACATACAAAATCATGCCAATGAGTTAATTTATTGAAAGTATGTATGTAAAAAATGGAAAGTTCTTGCGGTCGAAAGTTAATTTTTATGAATATCCATTAATATCGCAATGCTTATTTACGCAGTAATAATATAAATAGTTAATAGATTACGGTAAAAAGCCAATTAATTTTTTTCAACATTTACGAAATTGATTATGTGATGTGACACGCCACGCGTGTATGTGTTTGATATAGTTTGCATTTGAACTGCAATTTTTTACTCCTTTTGTTTTTGTTTTTAATTCAAATGATCACCTGAAAATAAAATAATTACGCTGAGCCACCTACTAAAAGCTATTTCAATTCCATTTTTTAATTATGAAATACCAAGTGGTGAGTGAGCAATAATTGCTTATAATAAAACTTTCTTATATTTAAAGGTTTTCAGATAAAATATATTATACTATTAAATATATATATACTAAATATATATATATATTATACTTTTTTCAACTACTACATATATATACATAGAACTCTTTTTAACACTATTTTATTCAATAAGTCAAACAATACAATCCGTCTATTATTTCTTAAATTTTTCATAAAATTTTCTATTTTGTAACGTTGATTGACACTTATTTTGATTTATTTAATTACAGCTGAGCTCAACACCCACAAATGGTCGCCACTTAATGTCTACCTCACCCACGCAAGCATATGCAATACACGAGGAAGCTGATGCGAGGCTGTTGATAAGCCACTCGGGGCCAACACAAGAGACAATCTCACGGTAAGTAGTATGCTATATATGTTATACACTCTGTGTTTAAAAGAGAACATATGTACAGTGTCTAATTTCAATATAACCTTAGATATTTATTTTCTTACACGAGTTGATTATTAAGTTGTAATTAAGATTAATAGATTAATAAATTTGCATAATCTTAATCTTAATTAATTAATTAAGTAATTAATTAATTAAAATTAATTAAGATTTATGTGTAATAATAATTAACCAATTAATTAATTATTGAAATGAATTAAAATTAATTAGTCTTTAATTAAAAAAGCATGTTTCTTTTAGAAGACTGTGCTAAAGTTAGAGCTATCTATATTAAAAGTTTTATATAATTAATTTTTTTTAAATCTAATTATCAAAATTATATCAGTAGAAATTAAGTGCCAACCTCCAAGGCTTTTGACCCATTTTTCTATAGTTAAGTTTGAAGCGACGAGTTAATATATTAGGTATGTTGGTTGGCAAATAGAATTGAACACAAGTGATTAATGTACGTTGATTTACTCTTAAGCATTTTGTACGATAAAAAAATGCTGATGTTTTCAGAGTGAATGAATTTCTGTACAAAAATTATAAAGACCCACTGTACTTTGCAAATAGTGACAAGATTAATAAAGACACAAGTAGACAGTCTTGCAATGTGCATTCCCAAATTCCTTTTTTGTTGTGTTTATAATTTGACAAATTGTAATTTCATAAGTCAACGAAAACATTTTGCAATCTAATATTTTGTCTGGCAAATTAAGCGTCAACCCGAATTGCCAAAACATATAAAGACGTCGTAAAAATACCACAATTTCTCAGTTGAAAAAGTGATAAAATTTTATAGGTGCTTGCAGCACATTAGTGTGCATAATGAATAACAAAAATTTCAACTATTTTAAGCTATTATTTACACATATTTTTAGTCATCGCATATAAGTTAGTTCTTAGCCAAGGAAAGAGCGTAAATGTCTAATGCCTACATTAGTGGCGGTGAAGACTACTTTTGAAGCCTAAATGTGCATACTCCTTAAGTCGTTAGGCCAGTTTAGAGCTCCAAAAAGGCCTGACTTTGACAATTTATTCTGGATGTTGGGAAAAAGCAGTAGAATTTCTTTCATTCCAAATTTTTTAAACATGTATTTGAGTGTACAGATGAAGTTACATGCTGACATTTCGATACAAAATAGCGCCATCTATACCAATTTTCGAAATCACCTTTTTCCTCGACGGCCTCGATTTGCGACGGTGATTTTAGGAACTCGTGCTATCTGAAACGAAATAAAAAACGGGATCTTAATTTACAAGAGATTTGCTAGTGAGTACGTAGGTTTTTAGCTTTACTTGGGTTTTTCCAAAAATGAATGACGAAAAAAAATGTTCAGTCAATTGTTTACAGAAAAGTAGCAATAAAAGCAGAAAATTCATAAGTAGTTTATTCGATAATGTAAAATTTGGAAAACATTTTCTCACCAAGTTACCAACTGAATAATGTTTTTAGAACGCTAGTGTGTGCTTTTAGCCAAAAAATAGTTTTAGTGTTCTTGAACATCCTACACTGACCTAATCTCTTAATTAAAATATGGTACTAATATAATTTTTTTTAGTTTGTTTAGCTGCTCCATACCGCAATAGCGTTTCAAGAACAGTAAAAATGAGTGAATATATACCCATAATATAGTATATGTTTGATATATATACATTTTCATATTTTTTTTTTTAATATTTTATATACATAAACCCGCTTTCATAGAGAACGGTTAAAGTGTGTGGCTACCACAGGTTGAATAGAGGATTCAGAAAGATTTTTTTAAGCCATCAACAGGAGAGTACTGTCTGTATTTTAAACAAGAAAAAAGTCTCTTCAACCATTTGGAGGCCATTGAAATGTCTTGCATAAGTTAATTCACAATAAATGGAAGTAGTATGTCAAGGCAATCATAATTGATCTGTACGTAAAACGTGGTTCCGAATCTTCAATTTAATTGTGTGTAGTATTATTTAGTGCGTCCATTGCAAAACTCCATCACATTTCCATATGAATCTTCCTCAGGCAATATTTTTTTCTCATGAAGCGCTTCGGTTCGCCAGTGCCTTGTTGTTTTCTGAGAATGGTGTTCGGCTTTCCTTTCTCAGTTTTGAAAGAATATTTAAAATTTCAGCGTTATTTCTATGATTAACTTACTTTTCAGTTGTTGCCTACTGGTTAAATTAGTGTAACTTATTTGGCTTTTCAAATTTACTAAATGATAATAGTTAAATGATAAAGCAAACTAGTTTATATGAAAACACTAAAACAATATACAAAATTATATATCAATCAATATTTTAAATTTCTTACTTAGAAAGTTACTTGAAATTTTCCTTTCGATACTCAAGGACTGAGTTTTTGAAATGTTTATTCACTCGTAGAGCAAAAGTACGGTGCACTTAGTTATTAGAAACTATATATATACATATATATATAATTCCTTTTTAGTCGCAAATATAGTGACCTCACTTTTATCATATATGTAGTTGTATTATTCATTTTTTTTGTATCAAAAAAAAAATAAATTCAATGTCATAATTTCTTTTCCATTTTATTGGCGCCATCAAATCATTTTCAACCATATCATCGATGTTCTTTACCAACTAAATACCGCAACATTGTCATAATGACCCCAACATCATGACCCAAATATAATTTCAATGCATTCCACATCACTTTTGCCCCGGGCATGCAACATTAACCTGCCACTCATACCACCATCATTGTGCCTCATGATTTTCCAACTACTAACTAAACTAAAAACGCAGCAAACAGAATGGCTTTGCACCACTAGACACAGCAATACCAACAGCCGACCATTGTGCTAAAGTATGCGATCCCATTCATTCACAGCAATCAACTGATTTAATACGAAACCAGCAAAGCGACGCAGCTGCAACCGAAGTGCAATTGGTAGGGGCGACAACTTTTCAATTCACGTCGCCAACTGCAACATTTAAGCGCAAAAAGCAACAACAACAACAACAACAAATCGAACAGCAATTCCACAACAATAACAATAACGGTGTCGGCAATCAAACAGTGGCAACAACGGTAATTAATAATTCACTGGCAATCGAAGTGCCGCAACCGAAATCGCAGTCACCGAGTCGCACTGGTGTTGAGTGTGGCAATGTGCAACATGCAGCAACAGTTAGCACATCGTTTATGTTGAATGGTATAGGTGTGGCAGCAACAACAAAAGCAACAAAAGCGACAAAAGCGACAAAAGCAATAACAGTTGACGACATTTTAGCAATTGGTGGCGGTGCTGGTGCGCATATTGGCAACAATACAATAACGACAACAAAGCCAACAACAAGCATACGTGCAGCGCGCAATCGCACCTTGCCGCGCATCGCAACAACCACAACGACACCGCGTGCTGCATATGCAGCTGACAAGCTCGATCTAGTGGGCAGCCACACAAGCAAAGCGCCACTAGTGGCAGTGGCAACAGACACGCCGCTCAACGCTCACAACAAGCGGCAACGCGCCACAGCCAAGGTGAAACAAGCACCACAACAAGAACAACAACAACAACAACAGCAACGACAGCGACAGCCAACGTTGCAACAACACGCGCTGCCAAAGAGAATGACCGCAGGCACTGCTGGTGGCAGCAACAGTGCGGGTGGCAGTGGCAATAGCAGCAATCACAGCAGCAGCAACAACAACAGCAACAACAACAGCAGCAACAACAACAACAACAACAACAACAGCAATACACAGCAGAAAGAAAACAGCGCGCTCATGGACAGTTTGGGTGCACATTTGGAGTTGGTGGGCTGGCGCAAGAAATGCCTATACGGCTTGCTGCTGCTGCTAATGCTGCTCATCATCACAAATCTGGTGTTGACATTGTGGATATTGAAAGTGATGGAATTCACGACGGTGAGTAAACCAAACAAACACACACACGCACGCACACAGACACATGCACGTGCCGATGTTGTTGCTCGCAATAAATTATACTTATGTATTCTTGCCACCTATGCGGCACAAAGGTGATTGTTGCCACAAACGGTGAAATTCCACATCTGAACTGATCGAATTGAATCGACCAGTTGACATCAGGCATGCGTATGTGTGTGCGTGTGCGTATGTGTACATAAATCACTTTGCATATTTGCCTCATTAACCAGCACAATTGTTGTTAATTGACCTCCAATGGTGTTTCTGTCTTATCATCACTGCAGGACGGCATGGGCCAGCTGAAGATAGTGCCAGGCGGCATTCAACTCACCGGTCAAGCGCTCATAATGGACATGCTGCGCGCATCGACAATACGCTCCAGGCATGGCCAACCGATAGCGATAGGTAAGTGTATGCCTTATATACATATATATGTAAACCGGTGTGTGTGTGTGTGTGGGTGTGTGCGGCATGCTAGAGGGTGATAAATGTAGGCATAAACACAGCAATGCACAATGAATTGCACTTGCACATGCGTACATACATATATATAAAACAGATTTATGTATGTTGCCTACAACTGAGCGTGTGTGTGTGTGTGTGTGCTTGTAGATATGTTTTTGTGCTGCCAGTGACATGCAAATTTGTTTGTCTGCGATTAGCAGCAATTTAGTGTGTATGCCGCCAGCATGGCACACCAATACCAATACCAATACCCATACACATATGCATTTGAGCATATCATATGAATATACATTAATAAAAGCGTATGAATAAATCTGGTTATGTGTAAACATTTAGTCGGATAATGTTTGTCTGATAACGTCATGGCGCGATAAGATATTTACGCACGTAATTTATTATGGTGATGTCCCTATTAATATTCATTTTGCATAAATTTACAAATGCTGAGATTATGTGGCGCCTAAAAGCCTATTGCCAACAACAAATTGCTGCTTACACAAGCTCACACAGAATTTAAGCAATCAACTCTACAGTATTAGTTATTTGTCATCTAATGTCTATGGTATTATATTATTTGTTGTCTCTTGTTGCCACTCCTACCCGTGAAATATCTAATTTGTATACTTATTTGGTCAAAGTCGAGCATTTGAAATATCTTAATTTTTATAAAAGCAAAATTGCTTTAAGAAATAATTTCATTTCATTTTTAGAAATATAATAAAGCTAGCGAACCAGACAGCCTTTACTCTGCCTTAACTTAATTACATACATACTGAATTGCAACAAAAAAAAAAAATATCGGCAAATATTTTCGATTAAAGAAATATTATGAGAAGATTAAATAAATGTTTATTTAAATGTGATTAATAAATGTTTTTGAACCATTTGGAGCACAGTGAAGACCGAAAGCACACATTTTCGTATGCATCTACCGCACGGTTTAAACGCCTTTGTCTGAAATAAAATTGGAAAGTCTTTGCCAGAATATGTCTAACTTGAAAGCTACCTGATGACTTGCCGGAAACTTTTCTTAGACTCGATATTTTGGTATAATTTTTTTAATATTTTGCTCATGTACCTTTTTATGAAAGATGGCAACTCTATTTCGAAAGTTTCTTCAAATTAAATACTTACCGGCTTCTTTGACGCTTTCAAAACGCCTTATGTTTGCACCCATTTTGCATTATTTTCATTTCTTAATTTTTCTATAGGTGGCAACTCTATTTTAAATGCATTCTATTAAATACTTTGTGGTATATTTCTATTAAATGCCTACGTTTGACACACTGTGTAATTTTTAGCACAATTCTTCATTTATTGGTGGTTGGCAACCCTGTTCTGAAACATATTTTAATTAAAAACCCATCCAAATACTCATTTCATAATATAATTTAATTTACTTACTTCGACAGCTGGCAACTCTATTACAGAATATTCTTAAATTAAAGCAATCAAATACTTTGTCACAGAGCTCATTAAAACTACGTACTTTTGGACAAATTTCGGAATATTTTAAACTCTTCAAATGGTGGAAACTCTATTCCAAAAGAAGAGCAATTTATAGCCTTCCAAATTAGTTTCCATTTGTATTGTTTTTTTTTATTTCGATACGTTACCATACCATTACCTTCGATACAGAACCAGGAAACTAACCTAAGTTATAATATTTAAGTATAAATTTCGAATGAGATTCCAAATTACGGTCCAACCTTAAATATTCAGCGCTTACATATACTACAACTTGTCTGGAAAATTCCCCGAATTACCTTATGTGTTCCAAAACCTTGAAATTCTCAATAAACATGATGATTGTTCTTGTTTGCCGAAGACAATTCGAAGCTTATCTAGAATTTCTACTTGAAATTGCATTAAAATCTCGAGTTTTGCGATATAAAAGAATCCTTTAAACCAGTTTCCTTTTATTATTGGGTTGTTCGGAAAGTCATTTCGTTTTTTCCCGCCAGAGGACTTAATTACGTTTTTTCGAAACTAACTTCACACTTAAGCCCCATAACCATTATATGTCATGAGAGCTGATATTGCAAGGCTTGTGTGTGAAAAAGTTCTATTAATTCTACCCAGTAGTTTTTGGTTGGTGCCTTTTTAAATATGGAGAGCAATAAGCAGCATTTTCGTCATATTTTACTTTTTAACTTCAGAAAAGGTAAAAATGCTGTCCAAGCGAGAAAAAAATTGACGGATGTGTATGGAGAAGGCGTGTTAACAGTACGCCAGTGCCAGAACTGGTTTGCAAAATTTCGATCCGGCAATTTTGATGTCGAAGATGCACCACGGTCTGGAAGGCCGGTCGAAGCTGACAAAGATGCGATAAAGGCATTAGTTGATGCAAATCGGCGAATCACCACACGAGAGATCGGTGAGAGGTTAAATTTGTCGAATTCAACTGTTTATGGCCATTTGAAAGGCATGGACTTAACCTCGAAGCTCGATGTGTGGGTGCCCCATGTCCTTACCGAGCGAAATTTGTGTCGTCGTGTTGACGCGTGTGATTCGCTCCTCAAACGTCTAGAAAATGATCCATTTTTGAAGCGGATTATTACTGGGGACGAAAAATGGGTTGTATACAACAATGTTAAACGCAAGAGGTCATGGAGCAGAAAAGATGAACCGGCTCAAAGCGTGTCAAAAGCCAACATTCACCAAAAAAAGGTGATGCTCTCCGTTTGGTGGGATGTCAAAGGAATCGTTTTTTTTGAGCTTTTGCCGGACAATACAACGATTAATTCAGAAGTCTATTGTCATCAGCTGGACAAATTGAATGATTCACTTAAAGAGAAGAGGCCCGAATTAATCAACAGGAAGGGTGTAGTGTTCCACCAGGATAATGCGAGACCTCACACAAGTTTGGTCACTCGCCAAAAACTTTTACAGCTTGAATGGGACGTACTGCAACATCCACCATATTCTCCAGATCTGGCGCCTTCCGACTACTACTTGTTCCGGTCCCTGCAAAATTTTTTGGATGGCAAAACCTTTACCTCAAATGAAGATGTCAAAAACCACCTGGACGAGTTTTTTGCCAGCAAGGACCAAAACTTTTATGAGAGGGGAATTATCTTACTGCCAGAAAGATGGCAAAAGGTGTTGGACCAGAATGGTCAATATATAATTTAATAAAATATTTATTCATTATGCGAAAACTGTCTTTCATGTTCCCCAAAACAAACGAAATGACTTTCCGAACAACCCAATATATCGTTTTTTTGCACTTTTTTGACTTTTAAAGTGCTTAGGTTCTTTATATTATACCCAATGTTTGGGAAATATTGTTGTTTTCTGGATTTAAGGGGGCCAAGTAATACTTCATACCTTGCTATTCAACTGTTTAATTGATCAGTTATTTTACCACGGTAAGTCATGGTAAATGAAAGGCATTCTGCTATGAAATTTATATGAATTTTTGAGAGACCTTCGGAAATGTTAGAAAATTTAGATCAAATATTTTTCAAAACTTACCGATATTTTGAATTTCACTTAAGTTATCTATGTATATCTATGGTTTTGAGGCTGTGAATTTGTGATCCTCTAACAAAATGTTTCTCGTTCAAGGACTTCTAATAACTAATCCACTATGGACCCGAAAAACCCCTAAATTTTAGAAGTTTGAAACAAAAATTTTCGTACATTTCTTTCGTGATGCAATCAACAGTAGAAAACGACAAGTGATATCAATGTGTCCTGACATGGCAGGCAAATTTAGGGCTTTCACACCGTTACCAGCAAATCTACAGCTGTGGTTGTTTTCTAAAAGAGATACTCCTGTTTTCGCTTAATACATTGATTTATTTAAGGATTGTTTCCTTGATATATGCCTCAATGTCTTCCTATTCAGAGATTCAATTCGATAAAAGAGCAAATTCAAAATAAGAGGCAAACTTTCTTCCTACCGTTCATTGAATGGCTAACTGTACAGTTAAGATTTCAGCAATTCAAAATTTAAATTTGTGCATGTTCAACACAATCTGATGCCATTTCCAGTACATCTTCCACATCTTCCACATCTTCTTATCCGCCAACACACTGAATGCTGTCAAATGAAAACTATTACTAGCCTAGAGAAAAAGAAAAGAAAACAGAAATTCTAAAATCACAACTTAGATTGCAACCAGATTGTGGATATAACCTTTGGCATGCGCTGCATATTTCATTCAAACAAAAACGAGCAACCTTACGAAATTACAAGCAACTTAGAGAAACACATAAAGCTGGAATTCCGCAAATCACAATGGAAAAATTAAAATAAATCTTGCCGCACTCAACGCAATGCGCAGAGCGCTGAACGTACGTGTGGCACGCACGAATACATTTCACCACAACGAAATATAATATGTTTGTATGTATGCAGTTAGGTGTGTAGCGCGCTGACTGGCGTTGCACAATTACAGATAAAAGTAGCGAAAGACAGATGGGATTTTCACCTAATGACAACATTAAGGTATGAGAAGTCACAGCAAGTGGACGGCAGCTGAGATAAGATGCTGAAGAGGGAGGGTGTCATGTGTACGATATGTTTGGTGAAAGCGACAATTCCACCTCAGTGGCACGGATGCAATCTACAAATTTCGCACACACAACGTCTTACACGTCATTCGAAATACTGGCACAGTGGTGTGCGCCGCGGAGGCAGAGGCCACACCAGCAGCTGTAACAAATTTCCGGCGTTCGCAGCGTCTTTTGGCTTTGGCGTCGTCGCCAAGGTTGACTGCTTGACTGGTTGACTGCTTGACTGGTCCGTTGGCCGTGAGTTGCAGAATCGTGCTGGCACAAATTTTATTTCCGTTTCCGCTATCATGTCACACTAATCTTGCGGCTTGCACGCCAGCTTACTTCTAAAAAAAAAAAAAGCTGTGAGTGTGCACTATTTGATTTTCTACTTGCCTGGGCGCAATGCCTTTGGTAGTGGGCTGCTGGCGGTTGGGCCTCATTACAGCACATTTGTTATGCGGCTTGTTTTCGGCGCACGTGCACATACTCCTCTCTTATTTATTGCGATTTATATTATATAGTTGACATTTTGTATATTTGATTTCACTATCTGCGCCCACAAATCGCACTCATATTTATGTTGTAATATTTCCTTGCAATTTTTCGGTACACCCGGATGGATGTCATCATCAACGCCGTAATTCACATTGACTACCACGCAAAAAAATATAAAAAAAAATAAACTAAATAATGCCCCATTCAACCGTTCAAACAACAAATACACACTACATTCATGACCAAACATCAAACATTCATATCGGCCATAAACCAAATGGGTGTTGTGGTCAACACCGCACCGCACCGCACCGCACTGACACTCCAACAAACTGCACCACACTGCTGCTGCGATGATTGCTTACGCTCGCTACTCACCTGGCGGCCACCAAATATCATCAACAGAATCATCACGTAATTTTTCAATCAATACACGTGACGCGAATGGCATGCTGGAGAATCATTTATTCCTTGGGCACGACAAGCTCGAATGCTTGGCGAAGGAAATTCGCATCAATGACACCAACGGACGAAATTTATTTTCTGTAAATCAAAATGAAGTCACAATCGGTGCACACGCGTTGCGAATTGACGGCGAAGGTGGCGCCATATTTCGGGAATCCATACAGACGCCGCATGTGCGGGCCGAACCCGGACGTGAGTTGAGGTGAGTACCCCAACACAAAGTAGTCATAAAAAAATGTGAAAAGTTGAAAAACAAATTCAAGAAAATATATTTAGGGGATAGAGTAGGAAATGCAGTAAAAATTTTGTTCTTAATATTAAAGTGCCTGAAAACGGTAATTCAGGTAATTAAACCACTTAATGAGTTACATCAATGAGCTACATCGGCCGAGCGCGTCGAAACATCTCCTAATTTCATAAAAACTGTTACTTTTGAGAAAACGACAGCAGACCTATTCCCGCTGTGAGGCTTCACGGCCCGAAAAGTTTCTACTTCAGCTTTGACCCTGGAACACAATACCAGTATATATTCAATTTTGTATACAAAAAGCTCGAAAAAGGCATACGAATTTCTTATGTCACTCTTTAAAAAATGTTTGGATATTTAAAGCAAAGTTACTCTCTTTGAATATCTTAAAGTTAGTATGGAAAAAATTTAATTTTTGAAACTAATATATTGATTTAACCAACTAGTCTTTATGATTCATGCTAAGATAACAATTTATGGCAAATTTTCCTCATTATTATATGACACTATAATCGCTTTGAATTCAGTGTTTCAAGTAGCTAAGTTATCACCATTTCTTAGCCTTACGTGTTGAACACTTTCAAATCTGGAATGTCGATATCAGACTGGAGGACTGGTCTCAATAAGGTTCTTAGCGGTAATTGTTTCATTTCATTCGTCATTGACAGAGTTTATAAATGTTTCGGGTTTATAAATCTTTCGCGCTTATTCTAATACACCACATATAAACGCGACTATCAGCATTGACTATTGATCCACAGTTTTAAGATTCTTTGCCTAAACTCTGCCTATCGTAAAGAGAAGTCGATACATTTCATGATTTACTTTATTTCGGCCGATTTGCGTCGTTGTGCAATCAGTTTTACTAAGTTCTTAACATCGCTATCGGGAACTATTTTCCAGGCATTGTCCAATCTTTTTGAAAATTCAAAAGCAGTGTTGGGCATTTCACGCTCAATCTTCGACTTAACTATTTGTAACGCATTTCCAATAAGATTGTGAATCAATAATTGTAAGAATTATTAGAAAAAAAATATTCTTTAATCTGAGATATATCTTAAAGAAATTCGGAGGATGGTGCCAAAAATGTATAAAATCTGGGGCAGCACTTCTGCTAGTCCCCGTATACTTAACATAAGACATTAAGATATTTGATGTTTGACTTGATGATATTTCTTATTTTTTATTAAAAATTTGAAAACGTCTAAAACTTAAAACAACCCAGATTCTTTTATCAATCTTTACCGCCATAATATAATGAAACATTGATATACCAACAATATAATATAATGCATTTTAACACCTTCAAGTTGTATAAAGTACAAAGTCCTATTAATTGGAGAAAGTGAAAAATCGCAACGTGAACGTGAATAGCCAAATCAATGAAATGAAAAAGGCAGATGCGCAGAAAGCATATGAATCACTAGCGCACTTTGGATTTCGTAGCTTTTTGCTCTTGTCGATTTTATTATGGCATGAATTATGGTGTGCAACACACGCCACACGACAGAAGCAGCTCGGCAGCGAACAGTGCACGGGAGAAGCACACAGCGAAGTATGGACTCTGTTGAAAACACTGAGGGAACAACAGACAAATAGGCTCAATCTGTGCCCCACGAAGCCCAAACACACACACACACACACACACACACATACACACACATACACACAGATACATAGGTGTTCGCCTTAAGCGAGACAATTGTCATTCGCATGAATGCAAAGAATGAATTGTTGGCCTGCACTGGTCAGCTGTAAATTGCAGTGACGGAAAATATTGACTCGCTGGCATATGGCATGGAGCTGCCCGAATTTGTTGAATTGATTTAAAGGTGGACACATGCACGAAATAACTCGCTGTAATGCAACAGCTGCAAAATTCAATATGCCTCCGGTGTTATTTATGCCAATTTTGCCAATATTTGAACACAAGGTTGGCATAGTACCAAGGCATTACTTTAACTATGACGAAAAAAAAATGGCAAACAAATAATAATAATAATAAAAAAAATGTTTACTTTCAAACACAACCTAGTCTAGAGTGCCTTAGATCTCCAATAGGCACTCTCATTATAAGATACATAAGAAGCAATTTGGGGTAGTCATATGGTATTGTCAATTGCCAATACACAAAATAACAAGACTAACAAGTAACAAACACCGTGAAGCCCATAAAAAATTAAAGAGCAGTTTTGGGCAATTAGGTGTATATAACGCGCGCTGTCATAGGTTAGAATATCTCTGGATATCACGAAGACTCTACCGATCTACAATCAAAACGAGCTAACTTTTAAACCCACCGGATTACATGGACAGCAGCAAATGGCAATGGTGTATTTGCACCAATTGTCGCCCTATAATTTGAGACCTAAAAGACCCCAATCGGTTCATATATGTACGAGTTATTCAATGAAAATGATAGACGGTACCCCTACTATTCGGTTGTGGGTGCCTGGTACAATTCGTGAAATTTAGTCTTCAGATTGCAAAATTTTATTTCTACATCTCTGACACCAAATGTCAGGAGTAAACAAGTTAGCATTACATACATACTTTACAGGTGGTAAATCCCCGTGTATATAAGTTAGTGTATATCTGTTAGCCTTGGTACAGGCTAAAAATTAATATATTCTATATCCACGAGGAGCGAATAACCCGATCAGATTCATAATTGGTGGGTAGTTGTAGAAAACGTTACATTTTAATTTGAGACCTCCGGGACTAGAAACGGGCCGTAAATAAAGAATATTTTTCATTTTATACCAACGCAAGGAAATGACTTCTGCATAACAGTTTCCTATTTTACTCTCTAGGCTGGAGTCCCCAACACGGCAACTTGAGCTGACAGCTGCCAAGGATATAAATTTGCAATCGCGCGCTGGTGCCATAGAAGTAGCTGCACTGAAGGATGTGAGGCTGAGTGCGCTGGACGGAAGTGTAAGTGGTAAATTTGATAATTTCAATTCAATATATATATATATATATATATATACGCCCCAAATGTTCCAAAAATATTTCATTATCAATGCATTTATTTTGATCTTGATTTGGTACAAGCATAACAACATATGTGCTCATATACATAATTTATAACTCTGCCTTTCGTGTTTCACTTTGTTTCTTGTAATAAAATCTCGACCAACAGCTGCGCCTGGAGTCCGCGAAAATCCTCATGCCGAATCTGCGTACTGCGCAGCCACCCGCACTGGGGGCGCCACAAAGTCGTGACCATTTGCATCGTGTCTTCCAGCTGTGCGCCTGCTCCAACGGCAAACTATTCCTGGCCGCGCCGCATTCGATATGCGCCGGCGATGACAGCACTGTTTGTAGATGATTACCAGAACGGAGACAATAAAGCCAATACAAGTAGTTGCAACCCTGAGTGCTTGAGGTAATGGCGAAAGAATAAGAAAGTAGTTAAATATTCAAATGTAGCCTATAAATGTATAATGTATTTGTAAGTAAGTATAAAAAATAAAAAAATAAGAAAGATATAAAATCAAGCAGGGGTTAAAGTAGTGTTCATATCTATGTAACTGTTAAATAGCACGTATGTAAATTATTATCGACATGTACAGTGGTGGGCAGCTAACTGGAGCAACAGGTCGAACAAACTCATTACTGGTCATTGAAAGAACTCCAACACGTAGTATTTTTAAATGTTAACCTTTCACGAAACCCACCTCCACGCATCCGAGCGC
The DNA here is from genome assembly GCA_021498325.1 of Bactrocera minax. Taxonomy (NCBI): domain Eukaryota; kingdom Metazoa; phylum Arthropoda; class Insecta; order Diptera; family Tephritidae; genus Bactrocera; species Bactrocera minax. The sequence goes on from JAKEEE010000134.1 coordinate 261,773, forward strand.
ATTCGTGGCATAAAAGAAGCTTTTCATAAAACTCAGTAGCCAGTCGAAGGCGAAGGCTAAAAGTAAGTAGAACGCTTAATTTCTTATCAAAATAAATCTGCCGACCATTATCAAAAGTGTAAGCGCTAATTATAGCATATAATACCATAAAATTTTATTTACTTGGTTGTTGCACTAAGCTGCCCACCCTCGCAAAGACTATACAAATATCTAATCTATATATATAAATACATGTGTAATATTAAATAAACAGGCAACTAAAATTCGTTAGTTGAACGCAGCATTGTATGTGTGAGTAAATAGGCTTTAATAAAAATATTATACAAATAAAAACAAAGAGCATAAAATTATAGAAAAACGAAAATATTTATTTGAAAAAATCCATGTGAAATAATTGGTGAAAAACCACCGAGTTAATTATGTTGCTAATCAAAACAATAATTACTGAGAACTAACGCGTGCATAAAATATACTGAGTATAGGTATAAAATACATATATATATATACATTATATATATTACATATAATATGCATATATGTATATAATATATGTGGAATGAATGTATGTATGTAGCACTGTATGTCTGATAAGAAAGCATGACAAATTAAAATATGTTTAAATGTTACTGTACATAAAAAAGCGAATAATGTAAATGTTTGGGCATAATCATGGGGAATCACAGCATCATGCAATAAATATATATATTAATTCGACATATGTAAATAGTAAACTACCTTTTTGTTCTATTGTTTAGTGTTTGAATTTTAAGTATTAAAAACATATTCAGTAGCTTGTTAACATGGCCTGTGGACTTAAGTATCACAATTAGGCAAATGTACAGGGTGCGCCATCTTTTATATCGATAGCAATATATTGGATGATAACGAATAAAACAACCGCCTTTTGTGTTTGATATATTCTAATTTACTTCGATTTTTAGAAAATTAGAAAAATTTTGTGAAATATTTTCAAAATACAATATCAGTCAAGTCCCCACTGGAATTGGAGTTTCGGAAACAAGTCGAACCAATTCATTCGATTATTAAATGTCAGAATTAACCAATGTTCACATGCCGACATAAAAGCGGGCGCACCCTGTACACACTTGGAATAAAATACCTACGTACTGCATATACTCATTAGCACTTAAATAAATAAAAGAAAGTATGTATTAAAATTAAAGATGTAAAAACAGAAATATTTTCAAAATATCAACATAGCCTCATTAACTTGTAAGCGAGTGGCAAAAGTAATAATAGTGAAATCGAAGAAAATCAATCCAAGCCGGACAAGAAAGCGTAAGTATAATTTAATAGTAGAATATAGTTAGGATTGGCTGAAAACGTTTCTTTATCATTGGTGGCTAAAGCATATCCGCAATTTTGTTTTGCCTTTCAAAGTCCAATAAACTAAGAACATCCGTTTTAACAGATGGAATGTTGACAGTGTTGGTAAATAACTTCATATAAATTCTAATTCTCTTTCTGCACTTTCTTTTCCCACTCGCTTACAAAAAACTTGCTTCAGATATAAAAAAAAATCTTAATAACATATTTGGGATTTTCCACGGAAAAAATGTTGAAGAATTTATGTAGAATAAAGTTGAATTTTTTTTGCGAAGTAAATTTGAAGAAAAGGAATTTCCGAAACTACATTTCAGTTTTATTAACCGTGTTTTTTTCCAGCCAACTTGATTTATTCTCCAGGTTTTATGTTTATTATGCATTGAGTAGATTTTTATATATGTAAGGTTTCACCTGAACTCACCCCTTTCTTACTTCTTAAAAAATATTTATATCTTGAAAGAAATCATTAAATAACTGTATATAAATTATGTGAATAATCAAAATTATATAACAAACTATTAAGATTAAAAATTGTAAATTAATACCCCTATTGCGAATTGCTACTGGATTATAGTTGCCGGTATACTCGCGTATAATAGGTTTTTACGTTGCGGATGTCTACTGAAGTCAGTATACTTGAAAACACAGATAACCACCCTGAGTTTATATTGTTAGGAAGCACTGTTTAAAGTATTTGGCACCATTGTTCTAATTTGTGACGCAAATTGTTACACTGAACATAAAGAAATGGAAAACAACGACGTTCATTAAAATTAAAATCGTCTAATATGTTTGAATAAATTTATACGTCCGTCGTGAAATTAATAAATTTCTGAGCGTTAGATGGCTAAGTTTTTCAAGTTGATGAATATTGGAAATTTTATAGTATTTAAAAAATTATTTACTAACTAAAATCCAGCGTTTAGCGACAATTATTACAATTATAAATATTAGTTTAATCAACTATTTTACAACAAAAAAGCGAAGCGAAAAAGTTAAAATTACTTGAAAAATTCTTGAGGGCAACGAATTTTGAAAATCAATTTTGGCAAATTATTCACTTAGAAACATTCGTAAATAAATCAAAAATGGAGTGTACATATTTTCTTTTAAGGTATTCAATGTATTCGAACTACAAAACGCCCAAAATACTGTAATATACTGATTTTGAGCAGTTGCCCGATTTTAAAATGTCTCCATCCTAAAGCAAGGCTGGCTACTAATCGATATTATGCATAAAATGTCGACTGCCGACTCAGCTATCTGCGGTAGGTAGTCGATATCCACTCGTAATATAAATTTTGGTGTACTGTTGATAAACGGCAACTATAATCGCGCTATTATAGATACGTAATAGGGGTGTAAAAAAGCGATGTAAATATGCAAAATCATTAAATAAATACCTACATACATACATATATAAACACGTGCATATATATTAAGTAATTAATAGCAAGCAAAGAAATACATAAGCGAAAATAAAAATAAAATATAAAAGTTAACTTGGTTTTAGCACCATAACAAAAATTTTGTTTGAAAAATGTATGTATATGCTAAAAAGATATAGTTGTCTAAACGAAAAGTAATTTAAATTTAATGTTTGATACCGAATAACAAAAAATAATAGCAAATAATCGAATACATAGAGCAAAATGATATATTAGAGCCAAACAAAATTATGCTGAAGTGGAAGTAAATTATTACAGTCTAGGAAAAGTTGTATGTTAATGCGTAAATTTAGAAGAAAATAAATATATATAGACATATTACTGAAGAAAAAAGATTAAGCGAGTAAAAATGTATTAAAGTGAGAAATAGAATGAAAGTATATATACAATACACACCCATGAAAATCTGAAAAGCAGCAAGTGTTATACTTTATTACTAGATTTTTGTAAGCCGTATTCTAGATAAGTAATTTATTTGATTAGAAAACTGGCGCACGGGGGAGGAGCGTACAATTTTGCGCAAAAAAAAATAACAACAATGCAATAAGTCCACACAAAGTTGACGCCTCCAAGTCTCCCACGCAATACAGCCAAACATACGTAAATATATATAAACGAGGAGCCTGTACTTGCTCCAACTCACTTTATGGTTTCATATAATCGAGCATCGAAAAGTGTATTGGTGTGCGTATGCGTAGGTGGCCCCAAGCATTCGATGTTTTTAGTGATAGCCATTCGGCAAGCGGGCTGTGGCGCTACGACGCTACTGATAGTGACGCTGGGTGGGTGTTGACGAAAGCGATTTTGAGTGGCTGTCTGCCGAAGACAAGAAACAACAATTACAACAATACGCTGATGACTTGCTTACACTTAAAGAGCAACCAATTCAAGCTGTTGGGGGGTTAAACCGAGTTATCGGCGTCTAGACCAGAGAACCACCACAAACAACATGTCACACTCAATCCAAGCCATTCCAGAGACTCGGCGCGCAGACAGACAAACGCTTTGAGAAGTGAGTGGAATTTCGGTCATAAATTGAGTAACTTTTGTTGGCAGTCGGTTGATGCCACTTTGAGTGCTTGGTGGCTGCCTGGTGGTGGAGGAGTGGGCACTTAGTGTGTGTTGTTGTAAGTATTGAAATACTGCAGAAAGCTTTTTATAATTCAATGTCTGCAATGCTGCTTAAATTCAATTTAATTGAAATCCAGTTGCCTCGCATGCGGTTTTCGGGGAAGTTCGGAGAAGTGCTGCTGACTGAGTATTATTTGAATGCTTTTCTGTTAGTTTTCTAACTACCCTTTTGTGTTATTGTTGGCTCAAAAATGATCAGTTAAAATTAATTAAAAATTAGTTTGGAGACATAGATAAAAGAAAAAAATATTTTCCTGATTTATTTCATCTGTCCTATGTATGAAAAAGACAATGAATGAATGAATGTTTAGACAATATAATAAAAAATTTCTGACAATATTGTCCTATCCGAGTTCTACATAACAATATTATTGAATCATTCACTCAATGTGATCTTACTGTTTGGGGCTTTCGCACGTAGTGCCATCTCCCTCTTTCATTTGTCGGCTAGATTGACACTACATACATTGAATTTCCGGTCGAATATTGTTTTGCAATTAATATTATTTCCAAAGTTAAGTTGACCACTCTGAAATAACGAATGCCGCCCGCAACTGAGGAACCAGATATGAGTGTTCTCACTTTCTATTCAAAAACTGGAAGTCTTTCATTTAACTTTGTAAGATAAAGCCCCCAGTCGGTTCGGCGCAAACTTCGTTTGAAAGAATAAAAGATATGACTATCTCTTGTAGATATAGCCTAAATTGGAAACGAAAGCAAATAGCTGAAGCCTCATAGAAATCTTATAGAAGTTGCAAGTTTGATCACGTAAATTTCACACTTAGAATTGGTCAGACTTTTGTTAAAGAGTTATTGAAAATTTAGCGCTTAAAAAAGCATAATCCTCTTATAAAAATTTTCGGCTCGTTAGCAAATTAAAACTTTATGAAAATTTTAACATAACCTTCAAACTCTTGTTAAGCCTGACACTATCTCAATTCTTCATTTGCTGTTACTTTTGCAAGACTTTTACAAATCAATTATTACAATTAATTTTTGTAATGTGCGAGAGTGGTCCATCCACCCAAAGATGCTTCTATCGTAAGGGAAATTTACTATCGTGTGGTATGTTCTCGTAGACGGCTACTGTCAAAACTACTACTGTTTCAGGCGCATCGGACTGGTAGTTTTGTTTTGACCCTGTGAAGAGAGAGAGAAAGAGAGCGAGAGAAAAATGGAAAAATAACAAAATTGGTCGGTACTTCGGTTTTCGTTTTTAGAAAGAAAATAGCACAATGAAATCAAAAAAAATGTACCTAATAAATTTCAGTGTCTTCGCACTTCGGTTTTTAATAAATATTTATTTTTATTTATATATATATTTTTAATAAATATTGGCTGACCGCCGATTGAAGATACGCCAGATAGTTCAGACAGTAGGCATCTCAAACAGACGCGTGCCTTCTACTTCGCATGAGAAAATTGTTGGGCATGTTTGATGAGGTTACGGTTTTCCGGTATTCACAATATTTGATCTACATCGTCTACATCGTCTACATAGAGAAGGGCAAAACTGCAGTGCTCTACTATGCTGAATTAATGGACCGATTCGAGGCCGAATCGTAAACAAAACGGCCCCATTTAGCGAAAAAAAGAGCTTTTCCACTATGACAACGCAGCGGCTTACACCTCCGCCAATCTTGAAAATTTTTCGTTTTTCTTTTGTAGGCAAAATATTTATCGGACCACCCTCACCCTCGTATCTCCCTCAACTTTATCCATGTCACCAAATAACAGATAATAACCAATTATTCCTGAACACTTCATTCGTACCTCTATTGGAATTAAAACTACTGAAAAAAAGCATATTTTAAACAATTAAGCCTTATTTAAAGTCGCTTTTAAAACCCGACTAGGTAAGAAACGCTTTCCTAGGCATTCCACTATTTTTCTACTTTTTATGAGAATTTATCGCAATTCCTCTTTTCAAGGAACGCTTTGATTCGTGCGTCACCCTCAATTAATCGCCGAATATTTATACAAGCGACATATTATATACAGAGGACGCCAGTATTCATATTCATAACAGTGTTTGATCAAAGGTAGTTCACCGGTTCACTGGTGTTGGTCGGTATATATCCATGAATACATCTACTAACATATATATATGTGGTATGTACATATGTATGTGTGTGTGTACTCACACACGAGTGAAGTATTTTCCTGTTTCCCCTTTATGCTTTGCTGAAATTGCTCGTTTGTTTTTTAATAGTGAACCCTTTATAACAACAGTTAACAACGGCAACCGTATGCGTTGAGGTCCCTTCCGTTCCTTTGCCAAACATACCTTTGTTTTTGTTTTTCTTGTATGGCCTTAAAATATGCAACATTCTATTAATATTCTAAAAGGACACTTTTGTGCCTTATTTCATATCATCGGAGCTTTTGTTGTTGCGGAGCATACATATATTCACATACATACATACACACATACATGCATGCGTGTGTATACATAGCGGAGGTGTGTGAAGGCGCTGAGATAGAAGCTTACCGCCAACCGAGAAATATAGCCAGTTGTATCTTTTATGTATACTGCACTTGTGTGCTCCTTCTGTTGTTGTGTGTCTGTTGTTGTTGTTGTTATTATGTGTGTTTAACAAGGAAATGTTCAGGCTGTGATAAAATTTTCTAATTACCCAACTTTGCCAAGGCAGCTCGAGCGCTAGGCGCTCCGGCTGTTTGTCCGTCAAGTGAAATCGAGTGGAAGTGTTCTAGGTGCCTGCGAGGCGATTGACAACAACAACATGTGCAACTAACAACAATAACAAGACAGTGTTATGCGGTGTAGCTAGTAAATTGAAGGTTTTCACTTTTGCTAGCAACTATTTTTTATGAGCTAATTCATATAAATTTTTAGTAATTGCGGGTAATGAAGTGAAATTAAGTCAAAGACAATGAAAAGGCGCACATCCGAGCTGTAGGAATATAGTGACATTTCACTTCCTTCCCCTGTGAACGGCAACCATTTGCCGTTTGCCCCATGCCCATTAGATAGTTGTGTGTTGGGCTTCAACTCATCTCATGCATACAAATTATATGTAGGTGCGAGCTTGTATTAAATTAAGTGGCATAATGCTTGGAAATTGAGATTTGAATAATTAAATCTGCCGTCAATAGCGGCGCCTACTGCATAGGTGTCATATAGAAATAGTTTAAGAGCAGAACATGATTGTGATATGGGACAGTGAGACGACATGGCGGCCCTAGAGAAATATCTTTAATGTACGCTTTGTTGTTGGCATTAGTTATACAAATTAGCTGGTTTAAATGAAATAAAATTTACGGTCGAATATTCAAGTAAAACGAGCTTGTAAAACAACTTAGTAAATGAATTTGAAGGAAAATTGCTGGTAGCAGATAGTTTAAAGCACTCTTTGAAATTTTCGGCAATTTTTATCAGAAAATTAAGCGGCGGAATCGAAGAAAAGCGGGTATCCTCACAGGTCAACAGTATTTCTTAAAACTGCTTTAAACGTGATAACTATCTAAGGGATAAAGCAAAAATTCAAAAAGTTGGTACTGAGTATGATAACTTACACTATGGATCAGTGAACTATGTTCATGTTACCGCCCATTTTCCAAAAGATTTTGCCGCTTACCATGCATTCTTGCATAGCGTTTTTGAATTCTATATTTTTACTTTGCAATAGATAACTTAAGAATTAGTGAAGGTATTGAAACGAAATTTTAACTCTTTCAAAAATGGCCTAATTTCGACAATACATTCCATGACCTCATATATGCCGAGTGGACATAGGTTTTCACCCTTCCAGTTAACTTTGAACCGTAGCTATCAATAAAATATAAAATATCTCAATTAAATAGGGTGGGTGTGTTTCTTTAGCATAGAATGTTTGAATGTGAATCGGATAAGGTTTGTCCAAATCTTCCTTAAACCCCAATATAATGATTTAAACCACTTTGTTTGATATATTTTACCGTAAATTTCGGCTATCTAAATATCTGTCTCAATATAATTGAATTGCAATCATAAAAATAGCAAGACGTATTTTGATTTGGTTTGAAATGGAACAAATTGGTTCATTCATTGTATACGATATATACACGGAACTAGTTCAATATCACGGAATCGAGCTACTTTTGGAAAGGACTAGTTTGAGTACGAGGCGACAGCAGAAATTCAGGCAGCTGTAAAGCTGTTGAGTTGGCAAGCAGAGGCAGCTTGGTCTCTGATGCCGATGAAAACAGAACGAGTCGCAGCTCCGCTGTCTTCGTGTGTTTTACTATTGGATATTTGGGCCTCGCAGGAGCTTGAGAAGCACTGCGCAACCTTTAGTACTTGCGCGGCCGCAAGAACCTTCTAACCCAATGTAAATCCTAAAAGAACCAGCGAGCTCTTCATCCTTAGCTAGATTAGGCTTTCCCTAATTGTAGGGATTCTAACTGGTCGTTGTCAGATTGGGTACATGTGGTAGGGTCAAAAATCTTACCGGGTGTCAGTTATATAAATTGCTTGAAAGAAGAGAGGGACTACCTGGTCTTTGCGAAATCAAGGCTGAAATACCTCGTATCTCACACCTTTAGACATTCGGATGAGTTGGTGGGAGTAGAAATAATATACATGAGAGGTTTTGTGATGGGTTCCAGGCGCTTTGTGGACACTAAAATTTTAATCACAGGAGTTCTTATTCTGGCTACTCAAATGACTGCATATAACAGTCCTGGTGCGTACCCCTTCTTGTAGATTATCCATAGAATCTAACCTAACCTAACTTTTGCAAATACCTGGAAATTTATAATAACATTCTATTATTCTAAGAAATTGTAAGAAAATTTTATTTTCGGCAGGGTCTGAACCCTTACCCTTACTTACTTAACCCAGCCCTTACTGAATTGTATATTTTTTGTTCCATAGTTTACTGTAAGAAGAATCATGTATAAAAATATAACGCCGTCTAAATTATGTAATACCTTCGACTAAAAATGCTCAGAAAATGAAACTTAGTAGTTTAATAGAATTGGTTCTCGGATGAATGCCAATTATTTAATTCAAAATTATATTGCTACGAAAATCAATTGCAAATCAACAAACACAAACCAGTTGAATGAACGACAACCGATTTTTGTAGTGTTGCTGCAAGAGGCAACTACGAGACAGACGAAACCAGTGCAAGTCAGCGCTTGCTGTGACCTTTCTGAATAGTCATTCACTAGTTGAGTGTCCATGCCTTCGACTAAGAAAGTCAGATATTTCGGCAACCGAAGCAAACATTCCTCAATCTCGCAACAATGCATAGAGGGCTCCAGTGGATCTAAGCGGCTTTGTAACTTCCGACAATTCTGTTGACCACTTCACAGTTCTCTGAAATTTCTTTTCAAACCTGTGTTTTTGCCTTTTTATGATTTTTGTATACCAAACCTCAACGTGAAATGCAGAGGTTCGTATACATATTCTTTCTACACATTTTTTAATCGACACTTTGTCGCACAAGTGCATAAATTGTTTTTGTAGAGTGTTGCTTGTTGCCGTTAGAATTTGCACATGCAGGCAGTGTTGCAAAAAATCATAACCCATTCCATGCCCGCTCGCAGGAGCTCAATGTCGCAGTGACTAACTGAATTGCAACGCCTGAATGCGCTTAGGTCTAACTCTGCTTCTATACCTACATACAAACATTTGAGCGCGTGTTGACTACACATGCGTTGCAGTGAAAAAAATGCGCATATGTGTATGTGCGTGTACGTGTGTGTCTGTGTGTGTGTGTGATATATTTGTATTAGCAACATTGTTGCTGCTATTCTTGCGCTGAAAGATACTACATGCTTAATTGCCCACTTAAAAGTCAAGTTGGCTTAAATAACTCACTTCAAAATTATGTTTGTATGGCACACACACACATACACATGCAGTTGCAGTTACTTCACTCTCGCAGACAGTCGGTTAGGTGCAAGGATACTTGCCGACTGCTTGGTACCCCGGACTTTGCACTCTATCCACAATTTACGTATGTGTTACAAGTCCTTGAACGCCAACGAAGGTCCTGAGTGTGGCACTGGCACTTGCCGCAGAACGGTCGTCGGTGCGAAATTGTGAAATGTGCGCACTCAGTTCTTCGCATTTTCACTTTGGCGTACCATGTCTTTGTCACACTGCAATCTTACCAACTGCCTGTCGAGAAGGTGAAGGTGAAGTGCGCGACAAACGTCGTTTATCGTCAACTAACATTCATATGTCAACGAGTATGCAAATATTCATATGTCGCCTCAACTACGGGAAGCGTGTAAACTGTTAAATAAGATTTATGCACTTGGTATATGTATGTTAGAACATTTGGAAATGTTTAATTTTGTTACCGGCAACATAAATGGCAATAGTTGTATATTTAAGGCGCTGAAAACATATTACATGAGTCACAATGAATAGTTTACTACTGAAATGAAATTGCATCTTATATAAACGAAGGGTTACCAGAAATTTACAACCTTATTGTGGAAGGCTACTGGATTATAGTTGCTGGTATACATGGATTGCATACTAGAACAGAATTTTACTTTGTGTATGGCTACTGAAGTCAGTATACTTGAAAACGCAGATAACAAACCTGAGTTTACATCACTTTGGCAGCACTGTTTAAAGTGTTTGGCAGCATTGCAAAATTTTTTGACAGAAATCATAAATAAGAATAAATGAAAATCAATGAAAAGCAAAGACGCTCGTTAAAATTTAAAATTGTTCAGAAGTTTTGTACATTCGTCGTGAAATTACTAGATTTCTGTATTTTAAATTACTCAGCTTTTCGAGTTGACTAATATTGGCAATTTTAAAGAATATGAAAAAATATTTACCAACTAAGCATCTAGACTCAATTATTACAAATATAAAAATAGTTTAAACAACTATTTCACAAAAAGTGTAAAAGTAAATATCACTCAAAACATTCGTAAACTGTTTAAAGAGCAACGATTTCTTTAAAGATCAATTTTGGTAAATTATGTATTTAGAAACGTTCGTGATTAAACAAAAAATAACGTATACATATTTTCTGTTAAGATATGATATATGATAAATATATGATCAAAACAATAGTGGATAGTAATCGCTGATATGCACAAAATGACGGCTGCCGACTCAATTCCCTGGGGTAGGCAGTCGATATCCACTCGTAATACAAATGTTGGTATATTGTTGTCGAACGGCTAGTATGGAAGAAAACGTCAAAGAGATTCTGGACATGACTGAAAGATATATAATATAGTTAACGAATATTTAGGTGTGCGAAAGATCTATGCGAAGTGCATGACGCATCAAAAAAAAAGGAAACGCGTTGGTGATTCTGAGTACTGTTCAGAGCTATTTAATCATAATAAAGCCCTAATTTTGGTATCGACATGATATCGATTGTGACTATGGATGAAACACAGCTCCATCGTCCGGCATCCGATCGTTGGTCATCTGAGTAAGAAATAACAGCGACTCCGTATATAAGATTTTAAGAGCAGAAAAACGGTTGTGACACCTAGCACCTTCTCACAAAACGATCATGAATGAACTGGACTTCGAATTATCTCCGCCTTCACAGCATTTTCTGGAACTGGCCGCTGGCAATTCTTTCCTGGCCTTAGACTTCAACAAGTGTGCGCTGCGACAAAAATATAGCGTCAGTAAAAAGGTTATAGCCGAGTTTACTTTAAAGTAAGAAGTAAGTGAGAAGTTTACTTTAAATCAAATGGCAAATAGTACTGCAAATAAAATGAAACGGTTATTGAAAAAATTGGAAGATCACTATGGTCAGTTCATCGCCCTCGAAGAAAACTACAATATATTGAATACTAAAATTATATTATGCAAAAAAAAGACTATTCTTTTCTAGAAGTTCTTTTCGACTATACGAAATTGTAAGCTTTGGTGGCATACAAATATATTTTATACAGATCAAGTCAAATTTACAACTGTTGAGGATTTCAAATTTACTCATTAATAATATATTAAGTATTCAAATTCAATATAAATAAATACTAGTAGAGCGTTAAAACATTTTCATACTTGAATAAGAACCAAATTTAACACAATTCAGGAATATCTTATGTTTTATATCGTTGGCCGTTTCGGATAAATATTCTTATACGAGTAAGTATTTTTTGTTACGTATACGCCGTGTCACGTACAACTGACCGCATGGGGTTGCTGCGCTGCCACCATTTATACAGAATTTTTCCATTAAAATAAAATATTTCAAAAACTATAAGAAGCTAATGCACAACTTATGAAGCGAACAGGAATAATTAGTTAAAAAAATGTCAGAAATGTACCTCAGAAATTTTGTGGTCGAATTCCGGCTAGGTAATTGCGTCTAATTAGCGACATTTTACGAAACAAAAAAAAAAATAAAAATCAACACGAAGGCAAACTAAGGCTAGTTTATAATAGTTATTTACTCACTTAGTTGCTACTTTGCTTGATGCTAATAAGCAAAACAGACACCGTACCCCACAGTACCACCATACCAGTTGGCCATGAGCCCGTTTTTCGCTGAACTATCAATGTATGTGTGTATGCAAATTGTACGCCAGTTTTTCCGCTTTTGTTTTGGCTCTTTCCATGGCACCATCAAGCGTTCTCTATAGTTCACAGCCTTTTCCGCTTCATTGGTGTTCTTCGGTTGCCTGCTTGTAATTTGATATGCTTTCGGTGGCATTAATTAAAATTTACGCGCTTCCAGCTCATTGCTGCCCTGCCACTCTGTGTGTGTGTGTGTATGTGTATGTGTGTGTGTGTGGCTCACTGCCATTGCGTATCAGTTAATTATTAGTAACATAAAGTTGTAAGTAAGCAACTAAGTGCTGTCACATACACACTCACGCACGTGTGTGTGCAAGCCATGTGTGGCTGTGCAACATATAATCAGCTTAAATGCAAAATAAACAATTTAGCTGCAACATTCAGCTGGCGCTGCTTCATGCCTCCAATGACTGCTTGGCTCTCAGCAGTTGTTTGTTTCGTGTCCTTTTTGCTATTATCGTTTCAGTTTCAGTTAAGTTGAATTATTTTTGCTCGATGGCGCGCAAAAGTTGCTATTGTGGCATGCCTCATACACACGCATCCACTCACACACTCGCTGATGGTTATATTTGAGGTTGGTGCACAAAATAAAAGCTTCGCTCGAATTCTATAAAGCCTTTGCTGCTACTTCCCTTTTATTGCTGCCCCAAAATGACCGCATTTATCAGTTCACATAAGCAATTTGCCAATGTGACTGGACATTGCTTGGTATGCGTTTCATTGAATCTATTTCACATTACACACATTACACACATTACACACATACGCATGTCTTCACTTACCCATTCGGAACATATTTTGCGGGCGATTGCTATCTTTCAATCTCATTACTGTCACCCGCTCACCGCAAGCACACAAAAGCTCGTAATCAGCTAATAAAATTGGTGTTTTGCTTACGTCTAAAGACACTCCCCAATTGCTTTCTAAAAGGACGAGACATATCAATGTGCAACAGCGACAGTTTTATTAAGCAACTCTTGCCATAATGTTAACAATATTTACTAGGAAGGGTCTAAATTGATTTCTAACAGCTGCCTGGCTGGCTGGCTGGTGGTGACTGAGGTCGATCGTAAGTTCTTCTCTGCAATTTAGTTAAGACATAACAGTGAATGGTTTGCCGTTACAAGCATATATGCTTTAATGAGATTTATCAATTTGTGATACGATTTTATTGAACTGTAAATATAATATTATTGACTTCGATGTTTAATTAAAATATAAACTGAAGGAGAGTATCGCCACCACATGATTTATTTAATATATGTGCGTTTCGTATATGTTTAACTTACATATATTATTTAAAAAAAAAATCAGTGAAGCGGGCTCCCTTCTACATAGTATTCGAAGCCTTTTTAATGTTAGTTAAGTTATGTGTCGAAACACCCCAAAAATCACTTTAAAAAATTTATAGCACGTATAAACACAATTGTTGGTGGAGTAAGTCAAAGCGAGTGCTCAATCGATTAATGTTAGGGTAAAAAAACTTATTTTAATAATTAATTTTTTTAAGTAAGATAAAATAATTTTATAAGCCAGTCTCACATTCTTTCGACAGAAAACAGTTGACAGAAAGTAATGTTGCCACCATTTGAATATTCATATTATTGGATATTTTAAATTATTTCTATGAAATTTTTTACTAATTGAAATAAAATTAAGCACCTTAGATGTGGAAATTGCCCGTCCTTAAATTTTTTTCTATTCATTAGAGATTATAGCGGTTTCACTATATTTAAATAAGGTGTAATTAAGGTGTAATAAGGCGATAATTAATATTAGGTGTTGCTTGAATATTAATTATTTTAACGGCTGTCTTCGATACACCATTTCTTCGGTCGCTAACTTTGCGCGCTGATCTCTTGTCAAAAAAAGTAGATGTAAAAGCAGCAACAAAGTTAGCGAGTTGCATTCGATGTAAGAGATTATGCGAAACCTCAATAAAGCGGTATAACCGCTAACTTAAATGTTAGCTTTTGAAAACCAGACTTCGTTTTACACATTTTAGACCAGTTTTATCATTGTGAATGGCTTAGATGATGCATTCCTCTACAAAATTAAAATACAAATATTTTTAAAGGATTTTAAAAACTTTGGACTAAAATAAATTATAATTGTTTGTAGAAAAGGTAGAGCATGGACCCTACTCGAAACTAAAGGGTTACAAAAGTAATTTTGTTGGGAGAGAAAGTATTTCTCCACCACGGAGAGAAGCGCAATACAATTGCGCATACGTCAGAGGATATGTAAACAAAGCAAAGTGCCAAGTGTAAGTGCTACCAGTTTGTTTGAACAACTGGTATAATTCGTTCGATACGTCACTCTCTAACGCTTAGCGTATCGAAGACAGCTAATGTGTGACCATTTACAATATATAATACGAGTAAACTGTTTTTACAATTTGGTTCTTATGTTTGGATTTAAATTATACATAGGCATCAAGTTCAGGTAAATAAAATTAATGACCCTAGTTAACTCCCACCTTACACGACTTTCTGTTAAAAATCGGCATAATAATTGTTTTTTAAAATTTTTCTAAATTTGGAACTTACTCATTTTTAAAAATATACAATGTTCAACACTGTGCCCCCCAAATTCCTTTCCTCTTCTCTACATGCTGCTGCGGCAATTGTGGTTTGTCGCAGAGCAGCGCATTCCTAAAAGTTCTGTCTTTCACGCTGCATGCAACCGAACCCAACCAACAACAACCGCCTACCCACTTAGCACCATCATGTAAGTGTCAGGATGTGGCTTGCAACAAAAGTTGCTCCTTTTCAAAGGCAGCAAAAAATACTAATAAAAAAAAATAAATAAAGCACAAATGTATTGCAAACAAAGGGCGCAACTTTGACTAAACTCTGCTCTCTATACATATATATACAAGTATATTTATTTATGTTGGTATATTTATTCAAATAAGTTCTCATATATGGTCTAAAACAAGGACTGTTGTTAATATTTTGGCGTGCAGGCATATCGAGCATCAGGAATATTTGACACAATTTTTAATGTACTTTACGGAAATGAGAAACTTAAATCGAATTATAAATTTCACTCAGTTACAGTACAATTATCGCTCAAGCGAATTGTCGAAAAGTTCCATACCGAGAATAGTATTTAGAACTCTTTTTGCCAAGGAAGTTGGTGAGAAGGTTCAGCAGAGGCATCCAACATATCATTATTTCTAGTGTCTAGAAAAATCGTAGGAGTATCTAAAAATTCTACAGCAAGCTCTAGTAATGGTAATCAAAACGACTTACCTACTACTTATCTACTAAAAACTAAAACTACTTATCGAAACTACTTACCACTGGCTTCCACAAGGATCCCAAAAAATTTTTTTTCCCCTTTTACTCGCAATAAAATATTTCAATTGCGTCTTACAGTTCTTTAGGCATTGTGAAGCATTCTGGCACATTTCATGCATGTTTCCGTGTATTTCTTTACCCTTTGCGACTTCACAAACTATTCACCACCCATGGTAGTTGTTGTTGTACACGTTTTTGTATACTCATTGCGGGTTCATTTCCGCTTTAACCAAATATTCAATTGTTTGCAACTTTTTGCGGTTTATTGAAAGTAAACAAAAGGCTGCCGTCGTATATATGAAGTGGTTATGGTTAGGTGGAAACCACAAAGGATTCCATTTGCGTTAATCTGCAATTTGCCTTTTCCCATTAGTTTTGCGTATGTATTGACCCAACTTTCTGTCAGAACAGCGGCAAACTAAGAGTTTATGTAAAATTAGAGATGTGGAAATGAGGTTGCGCAAGAAAAGTCATCAAATATGTATCCAATGTTGGCTATTAAGCGGACTTCATTATGCAGAAAAGTACTTTGAGTAAGAAAATATTTTTTGCTCGTATTTTTACTTACTTTGATTTGAAATGCAAACCGTTATATTACTATTAAAAATACATAAATGGCATACTGAGAATGTATACACAAATCTTGGTTGGTTAGTTTAACCACCCTTAGGGCTGTTGGTTTGACCCTGCAACAAAAAATTTTACTAAGAATTAAGCCACTTCGAATTGGTTTGTAGTTAAAAATATATTCTAAACCAAATACCATGCAAACTCACCCATCATAGAAACTGCTAAACCAATGTACTTAAACAATTTCTGTTAAGCGACATTTTTCGATCGTGGGTTCTGGGTTTGAAAAATCTGCATCTGTACTCAAATTTCGAGTTGTTTCTTTGAATGATGTGTTAAAATGCAAACATTTGGTAAATTTTCATATCTTGTTGACGAAATTATTTTACTTTGAGATATTGGGTGGTGTCATACTTTGGGGCTTGTCAAGCTGTTAATTTTTTAGTCTATTAAAATCCAGGTACTCTTATGAATGAATTAAAGTTGTTAACTTTCAGATTACTAAAAATTAATTCCATTAAAAATTAATTACGTATTTGCAACAGGGAACAATGTTTTTCAACTTTCCCTCTAACCTCGATTTTCAATGTCGTGCAAACGTTCAGTAATTGAAACATAATTGCTCTTCAACTTTTTTCAGAACCTATAAACCAGGAATGATTTTTCAAAATTTAATGAAATATTATGAAATTAATTTTCTGAAACTGAATGGCTCTGTAAACGTTTGGCATTCTTTCACTTCGTATAAATCGGGAACACTCTCATTCATCTCAAAAAAAATTTGATATTTTCCTAAACGATATTTTCAGTATACTTTAAATCGAGCAATAAGAATACCTGGATGCTAAGATACCGCTATTTTCCATACATCTGTTCAACTTAGTCAAGACCACATTCATTTCGGAGATAATAACATTAAATTCGACGGAAGTTGAAGCATCATGAAAGTTCTCAAAGCGGTCGGATCTTGCAAAATCGTACAAATATTCTACTAAAACTTGTGGAACCTTAATTTGTTAGAAATATAAGCCAAAAAGCAAATTGTCGGAAGAAAGGAAAAGCTCGGTCTAATTTTCGTTCAAGCTGTCGAGGTAATAATGTTCTCCGTCCTGCAGCTGATATAAAGAACTATACTGCATAGAGCAAAATAAACATTTGTTCTACATCAATAAAATATTTGCAGACACCATTTTATTTACTTAATTTATAAATGCCAAAATCGTTAAACCAATTTGAGTGACAAAAAAGAGAAACCCATCTAAATGAGCCGTAGTTATACAAGAGCGAACATGTTAGCGCTGTCCAACTTTTTTTGTAATGATGGGTCACCTTAGCTTGTGTTTGATTCGCTAATTATGTTGCTGATGGTAAAGGGTTTATATGGCTAATCGATATATCTTATGCGAAATTCGTCACTGCCAACTTGTGAAAGTCCATAAATATCATTCTAGAACACCACAATAGCCACGTCAGCAGATGTTCGCATCTACAATTCCACTGCGCCAGACTATATGTTGCACGAGTATGATGAAAGACTTTTAAAGTTTCAGCTTTTTCGTCTAGATAGGACTTCACTTTAAAATTGCCTTGGGGTGAACAAAGTAGCACTCACAGGTAAAACGTTTTATAGACTCACGCTTGCCCAGAATCTCTTTACTTCGTTCAATAAACACGCCTCTATACCGTTCTCTCCCGTTCGTGGCTACTCACTTGTTCGCAGCAGTATAAATAGCATTATTCTCTCTTCACTTAAACGTTTTTTTTTTTAATTCGAACGCAAAAAAAAAAAACAAAGCAAATGACATATTGTCAAACTGTATTTTGTCATTTTTGTTACCTTTTGTTCCTTTAACATTTTTCATTACCCACGCAACATTGTCGCTTAGTATAGCAATTAAATCGCTTCAACGAATTCGCGCACGAAATGTCAACATATTTCATTCAATTAACAGTGTAATCAAGAGTAATTAGGCAATAATCGTTTACCATTCAATTCATTGAATTCACTTGGGGTCATCAAAATCTAACTATTTTAGGTTTATTCGCGTTAGACTTGCCTTCGCACGTCAACTAACTACGCTTATCACTTAGCACCGATCTATGCCATTACGCTGGCGAAGGCAGTAACGGCAGCGCATAAATCTTCATTCGGCAGCAATTAAAAATTATCGCTAATTACCACATGCGCTTTCACTTAGCCAGGCAACTTTGGGCGGGCGGACAGCAAGCGCAAATGGGGTTGCCAGAGTACACAAAAAAGGGAAGGAAAGAAAAAACAATGCTTTTTTACGAATGCGAATAAGTTAAATACCGAAATAATTTGGCACGCACACTAAACGCGAAAGAGTAGAGGAAACAAGGGCGGAAGTATTAGCCATAAAGTACACCTGCAATTGCAACAACTACAAGAAAGAAGTAACAAAGTTGGATTCAATGATAACAAAAATTTGGTGGAACTGGCATGAAGCAACTGGCCGAAGTAAGTAGCGTTGAAAACCTTGCCACACTGCACTCCACACATACAAGCAAACAAATTGCAAACGGCAGACATACATTCGCACGCAAATATACAGAAGTTAGTTAGCATTCACACAAATTAAGGAAGATAGGAACCAAGAAGTGTAATTCGCATTTAATTGCTTGTTAACACGCATGCCACCGGTGCAGTGCCAAGCTAAAGTTCGCAACAACAACAATTGCAAACGATTTTAAGGTCTCAAAAAAAAAAAAAATACCAAAAATATACAAATAACCAAAAAGGTGCCACACCGGAAGCGTCGAAAGGTAGCGAGCAACAATTGCAACATTTAAAAGTGAGCAATGACGGGATGTTGTACTGCTAGGGGGATATACAGGGTGCTACATAGATTGGCTACTTTTGAAATGTTCAAAAAAAAAAATAATAATAATTAATTTGTTTTACTCGAAAGGCCAACATTTTTTTTAAGAATTCAAATAAATGCTGGTTATATATGACCTCTCAAAAATAAATCCATTATTTTTGCATTACATTGAATATTTTATTTAGCATAGTTAGAATAAACCGATTTGTGTAAAAAGTTTGCCATTTATAAGCTAATTGAAGGTAATTTCATAATGCCACTCTAGTAACCCTCATCCCTATTGGCAAAAAATTGGGACAGTCGATTTTCACAAGCTTCTCTTGAGACGAATTTTTCATCAGCAAAATCATTCGCCATAGATAGGAGCGGGTAGTAATCACTTGGTGCCAGATCCGGACTATAAAGTTTATACGTTGGAGCCTTCCAACCAAACTCTTGGAGCCTCTGGCGAGTTACTATCGATGCGTGTGGTCTGACGTTGTCCTGATGGAACACAATTCCTCTCCTATTGACCAAAACTGGCCACGTCTGGGCTATTGCTTCCTTCAGACGCTCCAATTGTTGGCAGTGCAGTTCCGAATTATGGGTTTAGCTTTAGGGGAGCTGTTCATAGAAGATGATACTCTGCCGATTCCATCAAACACTTGCAAAACATTCTTGAGCACCAATCCTGGCTTGGCCACGGTGTGCTTATTTTGTACAATGCATAGCTCCTGGGGAGTCGAACGCTCTTTTATTAGGTATTATCGGTATTTTATCAAAATTACGAGAGCGGAATCAACGGAATCAAAATTTACCGGCTTCTTACTGGTATCCATCTTTTAAGCGTTCTCAAACAATACCGAATCAAGCAATCTCAAGACTGTCCGAGGAGTTTTAGTACAAAATCTTATGTGTCCAATGCCATATAGCGTAACTCCATCGGGTCCATATGGATTAATAAGGCCATGTATCGGAAAAATAAATCATTCCTTTTTACTAGACCTAATGCATCTCACTGACTTGTTAATTATTAATATTTTGGATTTGAATCGTTAATGGATGAATAGAAGAAATAATGGTTTGAATAATGTGCTTGAATATCATGGGGCTTCACAAAAAATTTACGCCACCAGGGAGTGTCCTGCATCAAAAATCAATTACGATATGGACCTCTGCAGCGTTCATTGAGCTTATTAGATTTTCAAGTCAATGAAGGCAATTTCAAGAGGCCCATTCCGCCCCAAATCAATATCTTCAAAGAATTCATGTTACAAGGAATACACTTACTAATGAATTTTTTCCATGCCATAAGGTTGCAGTGTCAGAATAAGGTATAATTACAGACACTCATATGAACCACCCTTTATATACATACGCATATTTGTTGTAGGCAAGAGTGACTTCAGTGAATCAGTTAAGAAAAGAGCACAGTGTTTATTGCGCTTTTAACTTTGTGAGTTTTTGTTTTTCGAATTGGGCGTTTAACGCTTGTTCAGCTGAGAGCGCCACAAATGCATAACTTTAACTTTTTCACAGACTTCAGCAGTCAGGTGAAATCAAAATGATAAACGTGCAACTTACCTGTTAACTTGCACTAACTTATGTGCAACAACGAACTTTTTAAGCATTCTAATTTTCTTATCGAAAGCAAAACTCAATAAAATTTACCTTACTAGGGGCAGTGCAGGGTTAAATGACAGAAAGAGAGCAAAATACATTTAGTCAGAGATCGTTGTTCTGAGAGAACGAAGATAGGCGAATTAATTTCTGGAAATTGTTATACTCGTTAATGAGACCTAAGGTATATGTTTTTTAGGTAAAAAAGTTTTAATTTCGACTAGAACTTCTTATAATTAGTAGAGGTAAATCATAAGTCTCTGCAGCGCTGTAATTTAAGTTTACCTCGGTACGCTCGGTTACTCGTGAGTAAACGGGAGTGAGAACCCAAAAAAATAAGGTTGCAAAATTGAAATGCTTCGCATAAACAATCCATAACTCCATCGAAAATGGCTTCATCTCAAACAAATACCACGAAAAGGTGTAGAAACTTCACCAGAGATGTTATTCATCCCACACTACTCATATAATTTCTGAGAAGATCTTGTATGATATGTTTCCGAACATAAGGGGCTAAATTTAAAGCGTAATGGAAGCATTTACATTACCATTGATAATATATTTATGGCCTTAGCACACTCGTGAAGTAGAGTATACTGCTATTTTTCTTCGAAAACAGAGAATTGCCATTTTTTAACTGAAAGATCCTCTTTGTTTCTCTCTCAACAAAACTCTGGAAGATTAAGACAAAAATTGTATTAGATTAATTCTTAAATTGTAATTGATTTTTACCTTTAAGTATTATGCGTTTACATATTCATTACTATGCTAGTGCTAAATTCCGCTTATATTATGGAAAAAGCAATTGTGAACATTTCACCTGCTACTTCAAACTGACCGCAAATTCTTGTTGTTGGTGTTAGATTTATTAACTTATTAAACATTAAACGTGCACATAATTACGAAAACCAACCCCAGGAATTCACAGGTTTAGGGGTACGACACTTGCAGATACTTACATTTACATACATGTGTGAGTTGAAGGCATGGCAGTAGTTATTTATTAATTTTGTAAGGGTTACCTTGAATGGGAGGGCACACTATAGCCCCATTTTATTAAATTTCGGTAGTTCGAGAGAACTTGATTAATTTAGTAGTTTAAATTGTCAAAGAGTGATACTTCGGCCATAAAATCAGCTTTCTGCAGTTCTGTATTGTGAAAGACTGATACTTGGATGATGAAAACCTTTAATTTCAAAAAGCTTGATTGAATTTCTGGTTATTGTTTTTTAGTATTTAAACGAGTTGACAGTTGATTGTTGAAGTATTTAAAAAAATAATTCTGTGGTTTTCATATATATTCAATTCATATAGTTAGAAGAGGTGCATTTCGGATAAGGACATCTCAAATAAGGGATAAGGGATAATCAAAATTGTATTCGTACTTCCGACCTTATGAGATGTCATTGGGCACTTTTCTTCCAGGGATCACCAAAAATTTAGATATCAGAGCTGGAATTTACCATGAGAGAGAGAGAGAGAGTCTGCCTGTCGTTTAGTATGACAGTTAGTAATAGAAAACATTGGTTAAATAAAAAACATTGTTTGAAAGTTTTAAAATGGTAATACTGTACCATCGAATGGATCATCAAAATGGTTGAAGTCAGTGATATGAAGTTCGAATTGTTTCCATTCACTTACTCGCTAAATGTCACTTAAGTGTGGAAAAATCGTGAGCTCAGCCTCTTTATAATAAACCCGACGATTACCCTACCAATGGAAATATTCTTATATTTCTTAATAAACACTTCATAAAGTTTCACATTTTTCTTTTTCAAGAAATATAATAAAAATAATTGCTCTCTCTAGAAAATTTCGTACCAAATAATCTACGAAAATGTTAATTTAATCCAAAATTGAAGAACAAAAACTTTATATGCTTCTCGAACCTCTGGTATCCCCTTTGATATATACATACAATGTGTTTCTACACCCATGGATATATGTTTATAGACCCCGCGAAGGCATATTTACATACCAGCGTCTAAAGCTGTCCAATTGTCGGTTGTTATCGGCGGCAAGGATCGCATTTCGACGCGCTACCAGGAATGTCGGTGAAAAAATGGGGGGTAATTTTTCGTAAAACTGGAAATAGACAATAACAAGAAATCGGAAGTGGCGCATTTGAGCTGCCACAGCAAACCGCCACCCACACTAACCCACACCGAAATATATGCCCCATAAATAGGTAAATAATCTGAAAACAGTGGCAAAAACAAAAGCAAATACATTCCTGCAGACAGTTTGCAAAGGCAACTTGTTTGGAATGTTGCTGCAAGTACGGCGCGCTGCATAGTCAACGGTGTTGTAATAAAATATGCCGGACATGCATGTTGAGCAAATTTATTGCACAGCAAGTGACTAAGCGTCACTAACGTACGTCAGTTCATACGTTCGTCAGCCGCAAGGCAATTTATACCGTTTTCATTTTGCGGCAGACGCGCTGCGGATATACCTTACTCTGCGAGGGTAAAAGTTAGACTACGTGCGTGCATGTTGCCCTTTTTTTGTGGCATTTAGCATTGCTTCCGCCTGCAGCAGCAACAGCAGCAGCGTAGCAGCGTCTATCGCCTCGTCGATCTGTGCGAATTGTGCGCGTCAGCACTTTTTCCAAAACACGTGGCGGCGTTGCGTTTGTCCGTTGTTTCTCTTCACTCTCCTCTATGTTGGGCGCCTTGTTTTTGTTTGTGTAGCATGAGACGCTCTTGTTATTACTGCTCAAGTTACTAAGTTTTAATCCCAAAGGTCAGCTTGTTATGTTTGTATATATGTTCGAAGAAATAACGCTTGTGGCAAGTTATGCATATTAGAGAGTGTTAAGTAATGTTGAAGTGGTGTAAAGTAAAAACTTCGCCTTCGGTTTTTGGGAATTATGAGATTTTTCACGGAAAAAATACTCAGAAAGTTTTGTAAAGTGTTCGATTCAGTTCATAGATTTAAATTTACATATATATAATTCCGATTCGAGAGAAAAATTTTTAACTATGAGAAAAATATACACGTAAGGGAGGGATCAGTTCGGGCGTACTCGAACATTTTATACTCCCGCACTCTCATTAAAGTATGCTCAAGTACATATTTCGATGCAATTTTATTAAGAAAACTCTCACACTAATCAATATGTTCGGTATAAAGCCAGCCATGGACACTGAGGTCTTCATATACCTAAGTGTATGCTTGAAAAGTAAGTCACTTTGGAGACACTATTGGTGGAAAGTTTTATTCCACTTTCCTTATTGGTACTTGATATGTGTATTGCAATACGAAAGAAACTAATGAAATTCTAAATTGTGTTATATGGGAAGTAGGCGTGGTTGCCCTACTTGTCCAATTTCAACCATTTTCAAACTCTACTATAAGATTCTCAATAAATTGTTATGCACCATTTGGTTTAAATTGGTCGAACTGTTCCTGAGATATGATATGTTACAGCAAGGCGGGTGGTGCCACGCCCATTGCTAAATTTTTACTTCGATTCACTACCGTTTATGTAAAATTGATTTCTTATGCAGTTTTTCTTTAGCGAATGGACACATTTTTAGTAGTTTCCAATATAATTGTTTGGAGGGAGGTGGGCGTGGCTATCGGATTTTAAAATAAAATGTTTGAGAAAAATACTTTGAGAAAATTTGCTTTAGGTGCTTCTGAGATCAATGAGACTGAAAGAAACTACTGTCTGGTGTGGTTTCTTGCTGCATGCTAATTTGTTTACACCTTTTTGAAGCTGTGGACTCAACTTCAAAGTCGATGGTCAGCCCTACATGTTAGAGTATAACTAGAAGTAGATCTGTATGTAGCATTGGACATCTACAACGTGATTTGACTCCGTTAGACCAACCTTTGCGGCGTACGCAAAGTCAATGTTGTGTCCCGTTAAACTAACTGTATTTGGTCAGTGAGAGAACAACATTCGCCGCCTTATTAGCGAGATAAGGTCAACTATGTTGGGAAAAATGTTGTAAAAGTGGACAGACCAATCTGTATATGACCGAAATTCTGTTCAAGCATTAAATGTCATAAATTTGCGAATTAGCAAAGTTAAAACTTTGGCCAATTCATGAATATTTCTGTGTGTTATTTGATATGAAAATTATGTACTTCTAAAAGCAAACACATCCTAATAGAAGCCTACTAAGTAACAATACAGATATCATTTGAAGACATTAGTTTAGGCTAATATTGAACTTCGGCCAAACCCATTAAGTATCTGGGGTATATAAATCCCTCAAAAATATATCGCAAAAGAATTGAAGTGGTTGCCTTTATTTATAAAAGTTAAAGTGACAATTCACCATAGCACTTAGTAACAATGCCAATAGCTCAAGCCTCTTGAAGCCCTCTTGAAAAAGCCCTGTAGCCGCCATTTTGTATAAAAAATTTAGTATAAAGTTTTTTTGTACACCCAAATATATATTTATTAAAGCCCGAACGAAAGAAAAATTTTTTTTAGACCTCTAGAGTGGCCTGATTTCTAAACAGAGTGGGAAAAATTTTTCGAAAACTCATTCGACCGGATACAAAGTGTATTGACTATGTTGATTAATATTTAAATATTTTAAATAAATTTCCTCTTATATGAAAGGCAGAAAAAGCATTGCATATTTGAACATTTCGCCAATATTATAATACTGTATATAATATATTATAATATTTGTACATAGAAGTAAATAAACAAAATTATATCGCTCTCTTGCTCGAAACCCTACTCAACTCTCGTATTTCAATTTTCATTTAAACTTTAAAAAATTCTACAGCTGTCTAAAGTGTCCATCTGCTTGTCTACGTCAACAATTTGGCACTGGCTGTCATTATAGCTTATGGAATTGAGAAACCAATGGCGTAGATGTCACAGTCAAGTATGGAACTGAGTGGAGTGAAGTCGGAAAAGGCAGAAGCATCCAATCGAGTTATGCCTCCGACTTCAACTGACTTGGCATACTTTAGCTGCTTGCAATTAACTGTTGTTTTTTAGCTTCTGATGGCACTTTAATTGCGCGTCGATTAAATGACACTGGGCGATTAATTAAAAGCGTGATATGCGCCAGTGCACACACAAACACACAATGCGACTGCAATGCAGACACTCGCTTTCTGCTAAGCAATTTTTGTAAGCATGCAAAGCGGAAAATATTTTTAAAGGACTCATTAAGCAATATTAAATAAAAGAAAAGAAAATGGGAAAAAACTCGCACGGAAATTAAAAGAAAAGAATTTTTCTACACCCCATCTACAGTAAGTAGAGGTAAGTATGTGAGGGTTTATGGAAACGCTAAGTTGTTGTTGTGGCGCGAAGTAGCGGCGCGCTTGAGTCGCATATTTTCTTTGGCATTCCGCGTAGTAGATAAATTTCCGCTTAAGTACTCGAGTATCCTCTCCGCCACCCATTCAGCAGTACTGCACTCTTGCTTGCCATCAATAGTAGTATTAATCCTTGTTGTTTTTGTTTTTTTTTTTTGGCATATTCTCCCGCTACCTTTCACAGCTTTCGTCATTCGCTTGTGTGTGCTGCTTCGCACTAATGAATCGTATAATTTCGCGTTATTAGAATTGACATGACACGCTGAAATTACTGCAATGACAGCTGAGTTGGCTGCCACTGCCACCACTACTGTCTACTCTTAGCTCACATACACACACACACGCACACATACAGACCGCATCAACGATGTCTCAAGCTGCGCAACGCCTACAAGCATACTAAGCGCCATTTAATTTGAGTTAAGTGGGCGGTATTTTTGACACGCTTATTTGTTGTTTTGCTGCGCAGCGTTCGTAGTTGGCATGCTCCTTCTCCCTGCTGCGACTGCGTATACGCACCGCTTCTGATTTCTTACTTACTCAAGATAACAACTGACATTTGCTTAACGCTAACTGGTCGCGGTTCCTTTTCAATTGCCCCCCCCCCTCACTCCTGCAACAGCGGCGAAATGCGCGCTGCCATCATCAACCGTGTCTCTTCGTTGTCCCAGTCGTTGTCGTGGTTTTAATTACTTTGCTACCGATATTTAGCAATTTCAACACTAACACTACTACTACCACTACTTCTACTACAACAACTACAAGTGCTATTAAATATCTGCTACTAGTAGCATTTGAAGTGTGCGCGCGGGGCGTTGACTGGGCCAAGTAATTTAGCTGCCATTTAGCTCAGCTTCGCTCTGCTTCCCTCTACTTTGTTTGTTTAAGCTTTTTTAATTAAATTCTATTTGGTGAGTTATGCTTTTTGCCACTCTCACATTGATTGTCATCGCCGCTTAACTTAATCAAGTTGCACGGAAACGATGTGGGAAGGCGTTAAGAGTTTTGCTAAGCATGTATCTTTAGGTGTGTCGCAACATTTTCGTCAAATTAATTACTATTCCTCTTTCGCAATTTAGCGCTTTTACTTTATGTCAGTGAGATCGGATTGTTTCAGGAAAAACATAAAAATTCTTTTTTTTTGTTTTTTTTTAATTTATAAAAACTTAACGGAGATTTTTAAATCAAATAAGCTAAGAACCTGAAAGACAACAAGTTCTTCCCTCAAACTAAATAGATTGGACTATAACGAGTCCAAAAGAAAAGCCTTACCAGGTATTTTATAGGTATTATGCAGTACTTTAGTCAAAAAAGAGGGATAAGAGGGATGTGATATTTTCTACCCCAATAACAAAATTATATATCTCTCTGTTTAGAAATTGCTTAGCAAATTTCATTCAAGATAATAAATAACTAGAGGCATAATCCGAATCACCCGCCTTGAATTTGGAAATATACGGGGTAGGTAAATGGCTTAACGAGTTTAAAAGATATATAGTATGACAAAAGTCTACAATTTTTTAATTGGCATTGAAGGTGCACGAGATAGCTGTGATGGTAGGCATCTTAGAGTATCACACGCGCAACCGTTAGATAACTTCGCAACCGTTTTAGACGCTGTTTAAGCGCAATTCGAAGGCGTCAAAACATTGAATAGAAACATTGGACCTCATTCGGCGAATCTGCTCCGAAGAAGGCGTAAACTGTTTCATCTACATCGACTACCTAAAGTAGGGCAAACGGTCATAGGGCACTTCTATCCGAATTATCAGGTCGATGCGATTCCGATTTGCAGAAAACATGATCCCATTTGGCGTAGAAAAAAGTAGTCTTCCACCATAGCAACTCACCAGTTCTCACCTCGGCCGTCGCTACTACCAAATTGTTCGAACTGGACCACGAACTGCTGCCCCATTCACCGCATGCTTCAGAGTTAATCGCGTGCGACCACGCTAAACTAGAAAATGTCTACTTTGCAGACCGGCAGAAAACGTATGCTTATACGCATGAGACACTTCCAGATTTCTTCCGAAAAATGTGTTCCTTACAGCTACATCTAGGTCAGACCATATAAATATATATTGAAATGTTCGTAGTAGCTAGTATCCATATAGACTGAATGATTTAAGCCTAGTGTATAAATGAAAGTTATGCCACAGCACTAATATTTTAAAACTTTCCATATCAAATAGAGGACTTTAACGCAGAGTCGTTATGAATTTTCCGTTTCATATGAGCGAATTAAATTTGACAACTCACATATAATGGCGATTCGAAATAACCTACTAATTGAATAAAATAATATTTGATCCAATTTATAGGACAATTAACGGTGCAGATGAAAGTTCTGACATCTTATTTACTACTACTGAACACTCTCTTAACTCTTGTAGATTTCAAATAATCCCCTGAAGTGACGAAATGACAGCTCTTGACGCTGTTGGGGATAGCAACGGGTAATTTTTTTTTATACACTAGCTATATGACGGGCGATATTACGCGAATCAGCGCATAATTTCCTCAACGAATATGCAGGTTTCACGGATGTTGAGATTCAAATATCATCGGATACCATTCTTCAACTTCAACTAATAATATATCTGTACAGAATACACCTGTATACAAGTCCGTTACTAATACCGGGATTATTTTCAAATAAAATATATTTTCCTTTGCGTTAGCCATTTCAACCTAACCTAACTGACGGCTTGCAATCACGGGTGATACTAGACCGCGTCTAAAAAACTAACACAATGCTACAATGCTAAGTCCTTTCGAAGTTTAACAAAATTCAATGTGATATTTTATCTTCTTCTTCTACTACTTCAGATATATTGCTCCGTAAAGAGGCCAAACTTAACCCAATTAACTAAAAGCAAAATTTGCTTAATTATCTCTATTAATAAACTACATTTGATATAAGCTCCACAAAATGAATGATGAATGATTAACCCAATTTCCAAACGACTCACACACCTGAGCTGCCTAGAGAGAAGCCTTTAAGCTTATCATTAATTCGTTACCCCGGCACCGGCTGTGCAGCGAAATGAGGACACCGAAAAGTATTGTGACTGCGTCAGTATGAATATTTCTAATTTATTTCTCAAGGACACCGACAACTTATTCTTATGCTCGCACACCCGCAATCTGCAATCCTTAATCCATATTGCCCCGCATATTTTGCAATTATTCTTCGCCGGCTTAATGCGCTCACAGCAATTGTTGTGCTGACTGCGAATATTTGTTGCCACTGTGGGGCCTGAAGAAGGCATTATAGTTATTATTTTTATGATTATTACTCAGAGATTTTGTTGTGCGGCGTTCGTTTTGTTTACGCTTTCGCGCTTGCCATTCATTAATAAACCAAAATCCGACGCTCATTAACGCAAAGCATTAAGTGTAAGGAACGTGAAGGCGCGTGGGCACTTTGTAGGCAGTGAGTTTGCTGGTGAAGGATGTGAAGCGCACTATGGTGTATACTTATTTGCATGCATAAAATGTGGTGTTGTATGAAAAGGTGCGCGCGAAAAGGTAACAGTGGCGGCATTGTGCGCTGTGCTGCCGTCATACGCGCGGTGCTAATAAAAGTTTATTATTTAAAACGAAACGCGCGCTCCTACAGCGCGCAGCAAGCGCGGCGCAACAACACGCAGGATATCATTATAAAATATCCCATGGCTATTTTTGTTGACTTTGTGTGCCTTTTTTCGGGCCAAGCGCTGCAGTAAGGCAAAGGAGTTGCTGACAGTTGCAATGCGCCGACGACAATTCATTTCAGTTTGTGATTGTGACTTAAGGCATCGTTGGTGGTGCGGTCCATACAGCCGATAGGGGGGGTGGTTAGTGAAGTGACTTGGCTTGGTGTTGACTGTGAAATTAATGCACAACAGCGTCAGTAATGCTTCAAATATCCAGTACCTGCTGCCAGTTCAGTGTCAACACATGCTACTTCGTTGGCAGCGTCAAGCAGTTGGTGACAGGCTCTCACTTTCTCTCTCTCTCTCTCTCTTTCATTCACACGAACAGCAGGTGATGCTCTGAAGTCCAACGGTGAATTATTTTATTCATAATTTTTATACACCTGCAATATGCTGCATAAAGTATAACTCTTCTATTCACTGAATGGCTGTTTGGTTGGGTTTTCTCTTGCAGTACAGGCAACAGGCTTAATGTACATATATCATAAACTGGAGAGAATATCTCAACCTAAAAGTGGTCAAAGGCTGCTATCAGATGATAACATTAAAACTGCGAGAACTCTCTAAAGAACAACACTCGAAATCTAAAAGTTTACAAAAGATAAGGTCTGTATATAGATCGGTTTCAAGTTATTTTTGGCGAAATTCCGTTTCATTGTTCGACATTGATGGCCATACACCGATTATAGCGATTAGTCGATACCACATTTGTAACAAAATTGGTCTTTTACTAAAAAGTGGACCTCACTTTCGACGATTTCTCTACAGCGGGCATTCTTTTGAGGTCGCTGGGGCAGGAAAATATAGCTAAGGACCCTGAGAGCAGAAACGGGTAAACAGTGGATGCGGATGTGATTGATTTAATTAAATAGCGATATCGAAATAAAACTTAACACACTTAGTAACGCTGATATGGTAACCCTCAATCGGAAATGGTTTAAATAGACTTCTCCATATACCGAATATGAGGATACTCCTGTTATGGTATACCGCATTTACTATCACTATTGGAGATATCCTAGTAAAATTAATAAAAATGGAGCGAGATATATACTGTAAGGCGACTTCTTATCGTAAATACCGATCGAAATCTGAGATATCGTCATGACCTGATCATGATCAAGCGATTGGTATCTTCCATAGGCTCATTTGAAAGGTATGCCGATTTTCGTCAGTCTTGAACTTCAATGTAGATATCTCAGAAACTAAGTGAGATAACCCACTGAAATCATGAATGTAAGTTATACATGAAATAAGAGAAGCTTGTTCGAAACATTTACAATTTTTATAGTGTTTTCACCACGTCCCGTACTAAGCCTGTTCGTACTAAGTCTGCCTTACTTGTTTTCAAGTCACATTTTTTTTTGAACTGGCAGCAGTTGCAAGGCTTTTCCCCAAATTACTACAAAAAGTATGCGCATTACAGCAACAATTTAATTGAAAGGGAGCCAACGTAGCGAAGGTACTAAATATTTCGACTACCTTGACGCTTGACGCTTGCCTAGAAGCATTTGATTCATTTCTTCAGCATTACAGCGCTGTGTGTCGCAATTTTGTTTGCTTTATTCTTAATTTGTTTTCCGTTGCGGCAGCAGTGGCGAAAATGAAAATTAAAAGGTGAAAGACAACAGTGCAACCGGAAAAGCAGTGAAATGTGAAGAAAAAACGCCGGGCGAGTGGGCAAAGAACGTGAGAATAAACAACGCAATGAAGGAACTTCCTGAGCGTGAAGAACACCAGCAGCTACAGTGGCTTTAAGGTGAAGCACACATTATACCTATACTCCCACGCACACATATCCATACATGCACATATACAAGCATAGGTTCGCGCTGACGGTAAAGTATTCGCTTAAGCCTGCCGCCACAGTTGGTGTAAGCGGCCGCGTGTGAAACTCGCTGCGCTGTGTGATTTTGATTAAGAAAGTGTTGTTTGCTCTCAGGCGTTAACAAATATCTATGTGCTTTTGCTCAACACCGAAACGGAGTAAAAATAATCACATGCAGAAAGGAAACAAATACAAATGGCAATGAGCGCTTTAATCAAATGCTAAACGCCAAGTGCCAAAGCCAAGTTAGTTAGCAAATACATTTACGAACACACACACACACACACATACCTACATTCCAAGTCACTTTCAATTACCACAGCGTGCCTCCAGTGGTGTTCGAGTTCACGTCGCTAAACACTGTAAACTCTCATGTGCAGAGATTTTTCCATTTTACACCGATACTTTGCATATAAATTTGAGTATGATGCGAGAGTAAGTGGAGAGTGCGACGCCTAAAAGTGAAATATTTTTTAAATGATTTTGACAATAAAGTCAACGCTGTTACAGTTCAAGTAGTTTAAAATAACGATTGGGGACAATCGACATTGGGGATGATATTCCTTCGCAGCCCATTGAAATTT
The DNA here is from genome assembly GCA_021498325.1 of Bactrocera minax. NCBI lineage: Eukaryota > Metazoa > Arthropoda > Insecta > Diptera > Tephritidae > Bactrocera > Bactrocera minax. The sequence continues at coordinate 293,945 of JAKEEE010000134.1, forward strand.
GAGCAGTCGCAACGGCAATATTGAAGCAAATAATCTGTACTAAACCATTCCTTCAATGTCAATTTTTAAGTTGAAATGTCAACTGTGGAACATATGTAATTCAATTTCGGGAATAAAAATAAATAGGAAATTTTACTATTAAGGCTTTCTCTATACAAGTCACCATTGAGAGGTCTAAGAAAGTATTTCATCCGCCTCTTGTTACCTTTTAGCTTCACAACCTGAAGTTTCAGTCGGTGATGTTTAAGTACTTAAACATACTTTACGATTACTTACGATTACTTACGATTATTTACGATTACAATACTTCACGATTACTTTGTCTCAGTAGAAAACAATTTTACAAGTACTCATAAATGTTTTCTAAACATTGAGAAGTGAATTTCAGGGAGAATGCTGGAGGCTGTATTATCTTCTACCAAATTTCTCTGCTGGAGTTAATAGTTGGCACATTTTTAAGAGTATGCGATGAGATCTATTTGTCGAGATGAGTATGCCAACACCACAGGTACTATGAAACAACGATCTAAATGCCATGTTGTATCAGCTTCCTTTCTATCAATCACATCTAACATGAAGGGTTACAACCCACTATCGAATACATGCTTAAATGGGGTTTAAATTTTTTTTGGCTTAAAGTATACTTTAGGACTCAAATATAATTTTCCTATTAGTAAGATAGTGAAAAATTATTTTCTCTGTTGAATCCGCTGTAGTGTCGACGCGCCCGGTCAAAAGCTTCAGCATATAGAATTGTAATCGGGCGATAATGGTACTCGAAGACTATTACACGTATCCAATTGAAGTTTTAAATGCAGCTACACAGTAACACTATCTAGTAACCCATATATGTACGTTTGTTTATTATTATTGCAACTTTTGATTTTAAACAATTTGCTGTTAAATTTTTTGATAAAAAATTTCAATTTTTTTTAAAAGTCCGCATTTTGCGAAAAAAAATGTAAAGCTCAAAATGTTGTCCAAATGTATACTTGTCAGTTTTATACAGATTAAGATTCCTTTTTTATTTCGTCTCAGATAGTAGGAATCCCTAAAATCACCGTCCAACAGCTAGCCCCTCTTAAAAAAGATGACTCCGAAGATTGGCCCAATAACGTCATTTCATATCAATATATCAATACAAAAATTTTTATGAACACTTGACAATGTGGAAATCCGATTATTTTTTCCTTACTTTCAGAACAAATTGTCAAAATTGGGTCATTTTTAGGGTTCTAGACTAGTTTGACCCCTTAGGGACAGGTATTTGAGAACCTTTCCGAAAACAACCAGCAGTTACCCTTAAACTCGCCCTCTTTCTGCTTAAAATATCATTTCGAAATAAATACACTGTGTCTATACCGATTAAGCAACAACGAAAGGATATAAGCATCGATTGAGAAGGTGTCGCAGCCAATTGTTTACTCCGAAACAGAAAGTGGTAGCGATGTTGGCAAACGATTACTGTGGCAAAATCTGAAATACCCTTTGTAACTTGGATAGGATTTTTGTGAAACTCAAACTTATCAAATGAGTAATTGTGAAAGGTGTTGTACATACTAGATGAGAGTATAACTCTGCCAGTCAAAGTGTTCTCACGGTTAACGATAATACAAGTCGTAAGCTCAGTAGAAGTTAGGTTCTGTTGCTTAATAAAATATGCTCAAATAGTAAGTATAGCAACACAAATGTAATAGACTGATGAACCATTTTGTTAATTAGCGAATTATCAGAACTTACTTAGGAATTACAATAAATTTTGGATTAAGGTGATACGCAAAGTTTTTCGAAAGCATATATAATATATTTAAGTACAATGTATTCTCTGAAAATTCGCAGTATATCCGGTTAATATTTTCGGAGATACCAGCGCATTTGTGTCCACTCCACCAAGCCAAGTAAATGTCTTCAAAATTTTAAACGCCTTTTTCTCAAAACGGTGTTTTCAGTGCCCGTGAGCATAATTTCACCAAAAAAGCTAGACCTATCGTTTTTATATTCACACATAGTTTTCTTGGATATAGTCCTCATGTAGTGAAAGAAGGAATATTTTTGGCAAAGGCTTTAATTCTTTCAAATTAGCTTTTGAAATTTCTCTCTTCTCTGAAAGTGAGAATTTTCTCGAAAAAATCGTTTTTCTTTTTGAGAGGGCGTTATTTTTTTCAAAAAATTTTTTTGTTCATTACCTGTATTTAGCTACCCGAAAATAAATCCTTCAATTCTGTTGATTTCAGATGCTTGAATCAGAGATATTTTGCTGTCCGCCAGAAATTTTAGCAGTGGACCTTCAGGAGAATGTTTATATAAGCAAGGCATCCATTAAAAAAAAAACTAATTTGCGGCGTCAAAAGTATATAAAATTTTTAAATGTACTTGTATTTGATGTAAATATATTATACAATATAATAAAATGCATCTTTACAAAAAAACTTCCATAGAAATCATATTTTTCTTAGACTTACAACTGGGCATAATCCCTTAATCTACCACGATCTTTGTGGCTATAGTCGTATGAGCGACACAACTTTTGTTGATAAATAGTTGAAAACATGTAAACCAACTTTGGAAATCAGCCTAAACCAAAGTACACATACAACGCCCTTTTCCCACCACGAAGTCGCATGTCAAATCAATTGACAGCCAATAAAAGTGTCAATTTCGAATTCGGCGAATGCGAGTACATTTTCGAAAAGAAAAATGTAAAGAAAACAAAATCAACACAATAATAACAACTTCATCATATTTAAAGCGCACTTCGGCAACCCACCGATATTACATAAGCACTGACGGCGCACGAAACACAACGCCAACATGTGGGTAGACACGCAGTTATTGTCAATAAACACAAAACAAACATACACACAAACAAATCAGCAAATGTGATCTAAAACACATAACAACGCAAAACGATAAAAAATTGTATTGCAAATAAAAAGGTTAACCAACAAAAGTCCTTCAAGCGCTTACCCAAGCACCCACAAGCAGCAATTCCGCTTGGAAATGTCTGTTGTTGCATGTGTGTTTAGGGAAGCCAAATAAAAGCGTATGAACATATTATCTGCGTGTTTACATCGACAATTTGATCCCCAAATGATTTCTAGCGTGCGTATTGAGGGTTTGCCAATCAAACAACCGCACACGCACACGCACACCCCTTGCGCACACATGCTTTTGCTTGGGAAATTTTCTTGACCTTCCATCTTATGCTATGCTGTGGTGTTGTAACATTCTTTGCACTTACTTTAATACTTTGGCGATTTCCTTTTCGATAGCTGTCCCACCGCCTTCACACGCGCACTGACAAGCCACACTACATATATGTATTGATATATTAGAGACATATTTATTTGCCATTTCGACGCCTGGAATCGAATTTTGGCAATCTTAAAATATTAAAAACCCATTTGCCACACTTCCAGCTCTCTAACCTTGATACCACTTCGGTATGAGCGCGATATTCGATTTGGCGTCTTACCGCTACACTGTCTCTCGCACTCATTTTCTTCAGCTTCACTTCATCAGGCAGCACTAACAGCGTAGAATAACTGAAGTGAATAACTGCTGAATGCGCTTTTCGCCGAAATATTGATACATTCATTACATGGATTCGTAAATATTCGCCAGTTCGCCAGTTCGCCAGTTCGCCAGTTCGCCAGTTCGCCTCATTGCATATGCAGCCCACCTACGTGCAAAAGCAAGCCAGACATGCAATAACCGACTCTGCACATTTCCCATGTTTTGTATTTTTCCCACACAATCACACACTCACACACACACACACTGTTTTGTGGTACTTCGGCAGCCGATTTCCCGGGGGACTCGCACACGCGTGTTCGCCCAAGCACTCATAAATGTCTTTCAATCAATGATGTTTCAATAAGTCAAAATCGATTACGAAGTTTATAAGAAATTTATGAACCCTGCCGAGGCGGCAGTGCACCTTATGAGCCTGTGCGCTGGCAAACATTGTCCTGGCTGTACAAATATGACATTGACTGCTCAGCGTGGGTCCCATCTCCCACTCTAACACAACCCTTAAAAGTTTATTTAGTTTTCGTGGGTGTCCGAAATTTGCTCCGACACAGTATGTTTTATTTATTTAGCCTATTGTGACTTTCTGAGCCTTTCGTTTATGTGAGGTTCGGGTGAGAGTGCGCGTACTGTGTGCCTTGACGTCAAAAAATATAGTTTTCGTGCGGTCTAAAGTTTTCTCACTTCTTGTTTACTCAGCTGAAGTGTTAAATAGGTTAGTGCCAATTGTTAGCGAGTTGTTTTTATACTATATATATATTATTTTTATACTATATGCGTTTGAGAACTAACATTGTTAATATTTTATTTAATGAAAAAACTTTCGAAGTGTCGAATTAAAGTCACAGAAGTCAATTTTATTAGTAACTACATAACTAAGGTTAAGTGATTCGAAGATTCGAAGTTAAGCTTATAGAAACGAATAGTTATTTATTCCAGTTAGTCGGCATCAAATTAGAAATCGAGCGGTGTCGGTTAAAATTAGAAATTTTCGGTGTCTTTTAGATCGTACTTCTATATTCGAACTTTACTTCGAAACAGTTGACACCTTTATCTCAACTAAGCACATGTCTTCAGAAAAGTAGCTGTTGATACCAAAAATATATTTATATGAACTTCTTTAAACGTTAGTGAGAAGTCGAAACATAAAACCGGAAACTTATAACAAAGACTACCGACCGAATTGGAAACGTAAATGCGAAATATTACAAGAAACTTATACTTGAAATTTTAACAAGTATAACCCCAAGGTCTAAGAAATAAACAAGATAATGAAAGAGACGATGGCTTAAATAAAAATCTTGAGGGATGCTATTCAATAATCAAACCACTATGTGGTACTAATAGGTACTACCTGGTTGGACTACTTTTTCCGGAAATGACCTCAGAATATACTGTATATAATAGTATATATATATTAGTAGAATATATAAAATAACTGCCGTGTATTTCCTCAGATGTGCAACGAGTTCACATTAATCCAAGTCAAGTCCGTATTTAGATTAGATTTCTGTAATATTTAAGGTTAATGGGTAATGGTTATGGAATACTTCTGCTCACGAACCACGAACAACGAAATAGCCACTAATATTAATCTATAGTTAGTCCAACAATAATATCAGTCATTTACAGCATAAAGTATATCAAGTATAAAGTATATATTATAAGATATAGTGACGGATACCACGATATTAGGGCAACATCAAACTAACCAAAAAAATACAATATTGTACTTATTGCCTAAAAGAATAAACAAATAACTTCCCAAGAAAGGAAAGGCCGCCACCATCTTTAGGGCTGTTAATAAAATAGCCAAACATTTAAGATTAAGATTAAGAATCTTCTATCAGCATCCTCATACAAAAAATATCTACAAATTCAACGTGTCAGTTGAATGAATGTCTTTGCGTTTCAAGGATGTCAAATGGCAGTTGCATAATTTATGTAAGATGTCAAATGTCAAACGGATGTCAAATGAATGTCAGAAGGCAAATGTTAAAAGAACGTCAGAGAGCAGCTGTCAAACGGCCATTATCACGATCAACTACGCTCTCGATATAAACTACGTCGGACCATTTAGCTACTTATATATTTTTTAAACAGTAGGCTATAGAAGAATGTATCAAAAGTTGCTATATTCCACTGCAGCACAAATCTCAACATAGTATCTTTAGAAGAGTATTATTTGTTGGATAACTGAGAAAAAAAAATTTTAAATAGGGTAAAAATTAGCTTAGCTTACTAACGTCCTAAGGTTTTCGTGTGAAAAAAATTAAGGAGCTCATTCGGAACACATAAATGTTATATAAAAATTATGTGGTATCTCCATATCTAAAGAGCAGAGGCCGTCGGATATATTTTCAACGATTGATTTTCTTATTACCAATGTAATTAAATTAGGAACTCATAGAGTAGGCATGACTCCCGAAGAATAGTCTAACTCGAAATATCAGAAAAAGAGATACACAACGACAGTTATTTATATACAATGGAGTGGTATGATAAGTACCTTGCCTACAAACCGTTAATTTAACCTATATATCACTCAATAACCACTTGCCGAAAATACTATAGTAGACTAAAAAAACACAAAAAACAAAAACCAAACAAAAGAAAGCCACTACTTGACTTAACATAAATAGTAATATGCACAAGGGGTAATTAGTGGATTTATGTATGCATACAAATATTTTGACACTTATTATGTGTCTGTCAAAGAGTCAAGTTCCTTCCTCCGTTTTCTGCACAAATAAAAGCAAACACAAATAAGCACAAATAAAAATATAGCACCCCAAAGGCGCTAAATTTCACTTCATAATTTCACTTACACATGCAGAATGGTATTTGTTGTCGCTTAAACACACTCATACATTCATATGCTTGTACATGTGTGCTATGCAAATAATGCACAAACAACAGTAGCAATAACGGCGACAACAAATCAAACAATGTGGCTGCAAAACGAGCTCAAAACACACATTTGTCAAGTCAACAAATGACACAATGCCGCATGTCACCATGTCAAGTTGTATACATATTTATTTTAACACACCATTATAACGCCCCATATGCATGGGTGGACATATACTGCCGTGTAGTCGGTTGCTTTCTCTGCAGTCTCGTGTCTGTATTTGTGGCAGCAACTGTTGTGTGGCGATAGGTTTATTCGATTGTGCGCTCATTTCAAATGGTTAAGCCGTTATTTATTTATATGTCAATGTGTATGTGTGCACACACTTTGATAAGCAAATTGTCACGTTTGATTGCTCAATTTGCGGCGGACACAAATGAAATGAAGTGTACAATACAAATTTGTTGGAAGTGTCAAAATGTCGATATGAAACTATGTAAGCACATTAACATACACATAAATGCCTAAATATATATATATATGGAGCATATATACAGTTTGTGTGAAATATAAATAACCAATAGAGAACGCACACTATATATTACTGTTACAATTATAGTATTTAATGTTTTTTAGTCTATTGTATTTTTATCTTGAAAGTATTATCCCTTTACTTAGACTGGAGTTAAACGCATAAATATTCATCCATCTAAAAATATAATATTAACCTAATCTAATAAATTTCCTGAAACAAATAAACAAGTAACAGTCTTAAATAGATTTCTATGTTTATACTCAGTATTTTAAAGAAAAAATATATACGTTTTATTAATAAATTTTATTTTCTTAGTACATATTATAAAACATCTTCGAGCTTTTAAAATAGTGAAATTTCCTACACAAGCATATACTTTAAAGCTTTGTAGGTGGAGAAATAAGAAATTTTTGTCATTTATGAAATAGCGGAAAGGGTAGTGAGTCAATTAAAAGTATATAACGGTATAATTAATACATTAAGAAAAGAAAGTAAAGTTCCGGTCCAGACATTACACCCCCATACCCAGAAAATATGGTCACAAACTTGTGAACATTTTCGAAAATTGTCGAAAATTTCGGAATTTGAAAATTGTTTCGAAATAAATAACTTGCATAATTCTCAAATTAATTTCAAGTCAAAAGAAATGGTAAAGAACTACACTAAAACTCGATATGTCCGCTGACCAGCCCAGATAAATAAGAACATTGCTATAAATAAATATAAATTGAATATTCAAATTAATGAAAAATATTATATAAGTTTAATTTATTTTAAGTATAACATGTTTTATAATTTCTTTAAAATATATCACGTATTAAGCTATATTTTATGTATCGTGAACTCGCAATATAATATACAAAATAGAAGAGTCAAAGCACAGAAAAAGTGATTTTTTGGCAAAGCAAACACCAATAAATAAAAAAAAAAAAAAATTTAAGAAAAGTCAAAAACAACACGAAAGAAAATTAAAAACAACCACCCTACTACATAAGTAATTCCATAAATATTGCCTCATGAGAGAGAGAAGGAGAGAGAGAAAACTAAAGTTAGCCGAAAGCACGAATGAAATCATTATATACCTTATGTGAGTTTCGCGAAGATCTAGGCTTATTTGGGTTATACAGGACATCTCACTTTTTACCGACTAAATGTGGGAACATTAAGACAGTATTTCGGTTTGTGGAAGATGGACGCAGTACCGACTCGAACGTTTAGTTCATATACCAAGTCGTCTCGGCGGCAATATTCATCAAGTGGCTTCTGGGACTTGAAATTTATTCATATTTCCATATCACTCAGATGTTTTCCGATGTAGCTTGTTAGAAAACTATCAATTACTACAATAGTTTGAAAAATACGGTTATATAGTATGTGAGCTGGACGGGATTATTTTCTCAAAAGGAGAAGTAACTTAATTTTCGGTAATACCACACTAAGTTTGTTCTTCCTAATTTAATCGGGTTTCCGAATTTCAACATTTTTCATAAAATTCTTAAGTGAGTTAAGTAAACTGTGTACTCTAAAAAACATGCGGCAATATAAAAAAAAAAACATTCAATCTCCTAAAGATCTCATAATTGCATTAATCTCATGGGGCTCATGAGGGGTTTATGGTACTATTTTCAAAAAATCTTCACACATGTAACAAGCTTTCAACAGAGTTTTCGGAATATCGGAATATTATCGATATCAAGTAGAAATATTTTGAGATGCCTACAGTCTCAACTATCTCGCGCAATTTTAATCGATCTGGCAATGCGATATCTTGGGGTTTGGTCACTTTAACCTCCGCTGTTAGAGAAATTTTTTCATTCACAAAACTAGAGTTATTCACTGATCGATTTTGCTCTTTTCGATTTCTCCGATACTTTACATTTCGAGAATGTACTATAAGTTAGTAAATGCCTCTTGCGTTAGTGGTGCAATCGAGTGATAAGGCTAAGTTATTGTGGGACCACCCTAGTGCTTTTAACAGTAAAATTATAAAATTATATAACACCAGTCCATATGCGCACTTACCTAAAAATGTGCTCATACATAGCTACATATTTCCATATATGTAAGTGTGTCGATTTGTGGCAATATTGTTTTGCAGCAAATCGGTGTTTTATTGTGATAACATGACACTGCTGCAGCTTAAATATTCGAACACCAAACGAAACGCAATTGAATTTCTAGCTGGCAATACAACAGCCACCATATAAGAACCAATAAAACACAGCGAAAACCGAAATGGCAACAAAAAATGTTTATTGAGCACTGATATACTCGTCTACTCGTTGAAGTGTGGGCGAGTAGCCACAAAAAGCCAGCGATCTTCATATCTTCACACAAAACTAGCTGAACTGAATGACAGCAATGCAATAACGGTTGTAGCAGTGACTGAATAACTGAAGTATTGGGTTGTTCGGAAAGTCATTTCGTTTTTTCCCGCCAGAGGACTTAATTACGTTTTTTCGAAACTAACTTCACACTTAAGCCCCATAACCATTATATGTCATGAGAGCTGATATTGCAAGGCTTGTGTGTGAAAAAGTTCTATTAATTCTACCCAGTAGTTTTTGGTTGGTGCCTTTTTAAATATGGAGAGCAATAAGCAGCATTTTCGTCATATTTTACTTTTTAACTTCAGAAAAGGTAAAAATGCTGTCCAAGCGAGAAAAAAATTGACGGATGTGTATGGAGAAGGCGTGTTAACAGTACGCCAGTGCCAGAACTGGTTTGCAAAATTTCGATCCGGCAATTTTGATGTCGAAGATGCACCACGGTCTGGAAGGCCGGTCGAAGCTGACAAAGATGCGATAAAGGCATTAGTTGATGCAAATCGGCGAATCACCACACGAGAGATCGGTGAGAGGTTAAATTTGTCGAATTCAACTGTTTATGGCCATTTGAATGGCCATTATACGAAAACTGTCTTTCATGTTCCCCAAAAAAAACGAAATGACTTTCCGAACAACCCAATAACTCCATCGTTGAGTTTTTCTCTACGCATTAAAATGTGACTGTGTGTAGGTGTGTGCGCGTGTGTGTGTGTGTGTATGTGTGTTGGTGTTTAGCTTGGAATTTAAATTAAATCAATTTGAATGCAACAAACGAAGCAAAGAACCAAATGACCAAATGACCAACCAACTGACCAGCCATTTAGTAGTGCACAAACAACCGCCGCCACCAGTGTTGCCACCAAAGCACGCAAGCAAGCGCGCTGAGTGATAGATAACCGAATGAATGAATGAGCAGCTATGTGCAAGTATGCGGCCGTCGGTGGGACAAATGCGCAACGATTGCAGTGAAAAATCAACGCAATGCAAATCGAATGCAACAGCAACAATCATAACAAACACAACAATGAACACTGCAGATAGTTGTTGCAACAATGGCGAAGAGTTGCTGGTGCTCGCTGCGCGCAATGCGTGTGGCATGTGGCATATGCATGTATGTTGCAAGAGTACTCGCATGCTTGCTTGGATGGCAAATGGATTAAGTGATTGTAGCATGTGCTACATACATACTTATATAACAACAAGTATGCATGTTGCAAGTGATGTGATCATTCGACTTTGGCGTGGGATAAAAATGCCAAACAATGCGTTGATAAGCCAGCAGCATTGTCTGCATCGGCAGCATCGTCAGCAGCCGCGTACAAGGCAACTTTTTCCGCTCTTATTCCCATTTATGTAGTTATGTATTTTTTATTTATTCATTTGGATGCAAAATTTTTTTTTTGTTTTTCGTTGGCACTTACAGCTGCGAAAAATATTTTATTCACTGAGGTGTGACATCTGTTGTGCACTCAGCGCGAGCGAATAGTTTTGTTATACAATACAATTTCAAATGTTTTTCGTTTTTTGCAGTGATTTTTTATTTATTTTATTTCATTTTATTTTATTTTTTCTGTCCACTTGCCACACGCCTGCCATCGTCACATATTGATTTCGTGGCAACATTTTAATTGATTTTTCATTTGATCTCTGGCTATTCGGCATATTTGACTAAAAGCGCGTAGCAGTCAATGTGTTTGTTTTTGTTGTGTCGGTCTTTTGTTGCATTTCACTTAACAATGAGTTCATCGCAGCAGCTGACTTTTGATGGACCCCTCGCCTCGCCTCGCCTCACTGCGCCGCTTTCGGTTTGCTTCACTCAAATATTGGCTTAAATAAAAGCGCGCTGTGAGCTGTACAATGAAGAGGGAAAAAATTGCTTAAAAAAGTAACGGCAATCCTTTGCATTTGCGTTGCTCAATTTTGATGTCCAACTGTTGATTACAACTGTACATTTGCGCATTCGTATGTGTGTGTGTGTGTGTGTGTGTGTGTGTGGCGCTGGCTTTTTCTCTATGCACATTAAGTACCTTTTAAAGTTTTCGGCATTTTGTTTTGCTTTGCTTTGGTTTTATTTTCGTTCGTACATTTGTTTACTGCGGTTTGGCAATTACATCGAACAATGGCTACTCTTTTTAATTAGTCAACAAATGAACAAACGGCAAACAGCGCGCGCGGCGTGGTTAGGCGGCACAAATGAGCAATTAATTAAATTCTTGTAGTAATTAAAATCATGATTGCTTTGGATTATTGAGCGATTGTTGTAATCATTATAGAGGTATGTGTGTCTTAACAAATATATATCTTTTTCACACGAGAGTGCCTGTAATTTTGCATATATTTTCCTATAAGTTTATTTCTATTTTATTTGGTTAGGTTTAGACAAAATTTTCGTCTTGAAAATAACCAATTTCATGGGCCCAAATGCAGCCTCAAGGGGATGGCAGTAATATGTTGCAAGCTTTGAAAAGTGAAACATAATAGAGAGTTAAAAAGATAGCGAGCTATATTCCTTAAAATGCAAAAACAAAAAGAAATGAAAACAGTTCGAATGGCTTCAAATACTGTCAGGCAGAAAATCATTCGAAAATGCAACTGCTTGGTTGAGTTCAAGGAAAATAAAAGGTTTGAAACCAACGAAACTTCCAGTAAACCTCATATTTCAACCCAGTCTGCTGAATGAACTGTTACATTGATAACTTTTAAAGAGATTCTTAATTAAGTAAATAACTGAAGGTATCGTTGAGTAGTAAGATAAGTTGGCTCTGCCAGTGCTACATGTTCATAACATACATCAAAAAATGGTTTCTAACATTTCCTAATGTAGCTGCAATATTTGGTAAGAAAGTTCCAAACAAAATTGAAATATGAATTAAAAAATGTTGAAACCCTTATACTTTGCAATGTGTCAACATCTTTTCCAACCATTCAATTGATGATTAACCATTGTTGATTGATTCAACATTTTTCGCACTCTCCGAAATATTGAACATTATGAATTCATCTTAAGATGTAGAAAATCCAAACGTCGAATATAGATTATGTGGATCTTAAATTTAATTTCAACCTCATTGAAATAAACCTTTACGTCTAAAGGTATGAATTTGTTGTCTCTGCACAACTATTGCCTCACCATAACGAATGTCGTCAGAGCTAGGAAGATCTTTTCAAAGTTTTTTATACAAACAGATCTCAATCAGTAACTGAATTCACATTTTACTAATAACTTCTCAGAATTGAATCAAAAGCAATAACATAACAAAAAAAAAAACGATAATATAACAGTAATAACAACAACAATATACAAAAAGAATATATATATACAATAATGTAATAAACATCATATGTCAACTTTGGCACAACGTTTATGCCAATTTCCGCACATTGAAGTGTTGAAAATAATAAAATAAAATTAATTTCCACAAATCTCGTTCACAACATGTACTGAAATAAAGTGAGGTCTGTTTTAATAAATACCTTGGAAACAAAAATGGGAGATACCAGTTCGTGGAATGTGGTCCAACACTTCACAAGTGTGAGTTCAAATTGAGCAAAATTGGTTTTATTTCAGCTTAGAATACCCTAAGATAAGTACAATATAAGAGGGAATGGAACAAAAATTATACCACTAATTTTATAATTTTTATTACATTCTCTGCGAGAGTCCGAGCACAGAAAACACATACACTGTGACGTCAGTTTAGCTTCTTAATCAAAACAACCACTCTAAACCTTGAGAAGGTGAAATCTTTTCATAAACGCTGTCCAGTTTTAAAATATAAAAGTGAAATAAATAGTAAAAGATATTAGTGAAGTTATCACTTGTTATTAATAATTATACAGAAAATAATTGTTGGGCTGAACTTCTCGTATAAATTATGAACTGACTGATGATTGAGAAACTTTGACAGTTAGAAAAAAAAAAACCTTCGGGTGTTTTACGTATTACTTTGAGGAACGACAGTTTGTTTCCAAGTTGTCTTTAAATCCACCTGCATAAATTAGCAAGAAATGACCAAAAAAATACAAGATATTTTGAAAAAAAAAAACAATTTAAAAAATTCGTAATAATTTTAAGTCACAAATTATTATAATTAAATATATCTTACTATTGTATGTGGATTTTAACAAAATGCATATATAATTTAATATTAGATCTTGCCAAATAAACTGACCGGTAAATATGTGCCTGTTCAAAACCAGATCAGTTTAAGTATTCAAAGCAAATTTTTCTTAGCTAGATATTTTAAATTAATCATAGGTATTTATATAGAAAAAATCTTAACATAAATTATATTTAATTCCTAATAATTTAATATAATACTTATACATAATTATATAACATAATTATTATATATGTTATAAATATAAATTATGATAAATATAAATATATATAAATTTATATAAATTATGATTCTTTTTAATTTACCAAAACGAAATCAGAACTTTTTGCTAGTTTTTCTGGGAGTTTTTACCACATAGGAGGTAATGTATAGATGAATTCAGACAAATATTTATTAAAAGGGAATTAATGGCATGAGCCTTTCACACACTTGCCAAATATTTTGTCGAAAGCTCTGATTGAAACAACATATGGCTTGCTAGTGTTACCACTGTTGACGTTAACACCCCTACTGCGTAAGGCTACTGGACTATAGTTGCCGGTATACTTGCATTGGATACTATATTAAGATTTTACTGTACGGAAGGCTACTGAAGCCAGTGTGCTGTACGCAGATAACAAACCTGAGTATTGTATTTGGCAGTGTTGCTCAAATTCGTGACATAAATCGTAACATGAAACTTAATAAAAAGAAAAACAATGAACTTCATTAGAATTCAAAATCGTTTAGTTGATTTGAATTAATTTGTAAGTACGTCGTGATATTATTAAATTTCTGTGCTTTAAATGAAAAATGTTTAAAATTGCTTTTCGAGTTATTTAATATTGAAACTTTTAAAGAATCAATTCTAGCGACCAACTTATAAAAATTCAGCGTCTAAACAGAACTACTACAAATAAAAATATTACTTTAATACACTATTTCACCAAAAAGTGTAAAAGTAAATATTACTTAAAAATTCATGAGGGCAATGTGTTTCGAAGATCAATTTTGGTAAATTATTTATTTAGAAGCGTTCGTAAATAAGCTAAAAATGAAGCACATATATTTTCTTTAAAGATATTCGATGCATTCAAACTCCAAAACGAACAAAATAGTGTAGGCAACTGATCTTGATCAGTTACCTGATTTTTACATTATTGCATATTATAACAAGGGTTGGTAGTAATCGATAATATACAGAAAATGGTGACTGCCAAATCAATTGCTAGCGGCATGTAGTCGATATTCACACGTGATGTAAATTTTAGTATACTGTTGTCGAACTGCAACTATACTGGCGCGATTGTAGATACGTTGTAGGTGTGTAAATGTCCACGGAATATAGATTTCTTAAATTGTTGTCACGTCTATATGAAACCATTCGGTTTGTCGACACCATCAGAAAGTAGGAAATGAGGCTCTGTGGAAATTCAAACCTACTTCATAGAATCAAGTTAAATTCACACAATGAATCCATTTATTCAATTTATTGTCGAAATGGAGAGCGCAATGAGAATACATTCCACAACAAGTTTATAGTATGGCCGTCAACAAATAGTATGTGAATAAAACGACACTGTTTCATGCTAAGAAAACATTCGCTACATAAAACTAAAAACATACATATTTCGTTTAGAGAATTTCGTTTAATTCCAACACAAAGAACTCTTAATTCACCTTATTTAAAATTAAGTTCCTGTATAATGAACCTCAAAATTAAGTGAATCAAACATTGAATTCCTACTTTAATCACATTATTCCATAGAATTTTGGTTGCATACCCCAGAAAATCCCACCAAAATATGCGCAATTAATAGAAAATCATGCGCGTGGAAAGAGAACTAAGAAAGAGTCGCAATTTAATTCCACTTATTGAACAATCAAATCAAATGCCAGCATCATCAAGCCGATCCACTCGACACCCATCGAAAGAATCGTGCTCATCTCGCTTTCACAGCCCCCAATTTCACCGCTCATTTGTAAGCTCACACAGTTTAACGAAAAAGAAGAGTAAACAAAGAAAAAATCAAATCCATTTGCACAGAGCTAATGTCAACCGAAGGCAAATAAAACCGACAAGCGACGAGGCACAGTAAGCAAAGAAAGTAATATCATTAATAGGATTCATAAAAGGATAACACGCCGTAAATAATGGCTACAGGCTACAGCCTCGGTGCGCAGCGCGACAATACACTGTCGCATGCCGGCAGTTCCGACAATTCAGGCAGCACCTTGCCCCTTCATCTCCACCACCAACGCCTACTCGGCAGCCAGAGCATTACAATTTGGTTGCTTCGACATTTTCATTTTCATTAATTTCATTTCATTTTCAGTTATTGCGATATTGCCATTGAAAATCCAAGCACGTACGTATTCAATTACTTGTTGAACTTGTTGCGGCCACATTGTGGTGTTGGGCGCCGAGTGGTGGGAGAAGCATTGCAGCATTGCAAGGTGTGTAATGAAGTTGGCAAGGGAGGATGCGGGTGCGGGTGCGGTTGCGAGTTTCGGCTTTTAAAAGTGGGAAATCATATTTTCTGTTATTGCTGCTGAATGAGATTATTAACTGGGTGAATTGGGTGAGTGCGGGAGTGCAGGTTGGCATGTGGCAGAGCTTACCGCAAATATATATTTATTTATATATATATATATATATATATACGTATATATATATACATATGTCTTTATAAATATATATATACGGCAGTTATTCACAGTAAGTCATTTGGTGGCGCAACAGCAGCATCAGCAAACAATGAAATAAACAGATACAAACAGATAAATGTAGCGAACAGATGTTTGCAGAGACAATGAAGTCTACGGCGCTGACTGTCTGCAGGGCAGGCATACTGGCAAGCAGACAACTTGCAAGCAATTCAAAAAGGAAGAGTGGTAATCGAACTCACTATGCATTGAACGACAGTTATTTTGTTGCGAATTTCTTGAAAGCATGCGAAAGTACCACGAAGCCTTGAAATGAGTTCCAAACTAATCGATTCTGAAGTAGCAAGTACGGAGAGTTCTTATATTAAATATGTACAAACTTTTACACACTTTTTAAGAGATCCAGTAAAAATTTAATATAGAAATTAGTTGCGACGATCAGAGATATTTTTCCCGGAATTTTACTACAAAATCTTATTAGTGTATTTTTACAATAAATAATATCTAGGTATATATAGATCTATACACTTCTACAACGTTGCTTTTTCTCCATTTTTATGCGATTCAAGTACAAACTCGGCAGATGTACAATTTGGATAATAAAACGTAGCATACCTTTCAGCGCGAAGATGCAAACCATAATGGAGAAAGAAAATTCATAACCTCAATTCATAATTTGGAATACATTCTCCATCATCATCCACACCCACATTAAACTTTTAAGTCCTATGATATATCATATGCCTATGTAATTTTTCTCTCGAAATAAAAAATACTTAAAGTACAAGTGACCATTTAACAAAGAAGAAGGTTGTAGGTTTTCCAAAAGTTACAGATAAAACTCAACCAGTTATGCTTCGAGAGAACGAAAATCGGCAGGTTATACTAACACTTTATTTGGAGAACTTTTACTTCCTCGTTATTTCACACCGTTATAGTTCATAAGGAACTGTTAGAGGGCTCCTACATTGAAAACTACTAAATTTGGGAATTTTAGCTATTTACTAGAGAACAAAAATTGTTCAATTTATGCGAAAGGATACATTTTTTAAAATTTTTCTGAAATCACTGGGCTAGGGTTAAAAAATAATTTTAAATTCATCGAAGAATTTACAAACAGTAATTGACTTAGACGGTAATTTGGCTTTAATTGCTTTCTAATACGAAAAAGCTTAACTGAAAACGAACTAAATTTATTCACCTCTCCGGAATGCTTTGTAAGGGTGTGAAATTGTGCTAGGGAATGGAAATATTTATGCTTAATTTGAGTTATATTTAAAAGTGTCAATAAATAACGCGTTTTAATTCCAGATTTTTAAAAAAGTTTTCATTTAACTACTTAACTATATACTTAACTATATTCACATGTATGTACTCGCAGACATTATTTTCGTTAGCTGTTTACCGTAAGTGCAGCTTCGCTCTTTTATTTTTCAATTTAATGTCAGATTTAGGCTGGATTTTTCATTAATGCTCACCACAAATCCAGGGAGAGGAAAAACAAAGAGAGTGGAGGCAGTGCGCAAAGTTAAGTGATTTTATTATTTATTTAATTTCACAATTCTTTCACAGGATTTTACCTGCTGACAGCTTTTAAGCTTATTTTAACCAAGCTTAAATACAATTAAAGGCAAATATAAACAGAACTCATTCATTAAGCGTTAATTGCATTTAATAAAAGTTGAAATATGCGAGCACACAATCGTGGGTAACATATATTTACAGCTAGCGTATATTTATATATATAGATATACTTATGTCTATGTATTTGTATTTTGATGTGAAAAAAATCGTAAGTAGATTTATCCAGGCTTTAAGGATAAATTGGAATTTCGAGAAAAAAATTTATTCATAGCTCTTAGCTTTAAAAAATATACGAACTACCAAACTTAATAGCTTAATCATGTTCAGAATGTAATTGATTTCAACTGAGATCGCAAAATATGTTGGTCCTTAGACTTTACAGTCACAATCTACTCTTCCTTTGTCAGAACTAAGAGAGAACTAAAGCTCGGTCTGAATTTATGAGTTTTGAACTGTTCTTCTCATGTAAACATAGTTCCATATTCTGCGAAGTTCCCAAACCAACTTTTGCGAGCTTAACGAGACTTTGCTTAAATAAGTGATTAATGCAAAATCAGGGCTCCATCTCTCTGCTCTCTTCAATATACATTGATTGAGTTCGCTTGTCGCGTAGCCCTTGCAGATAATAGAAAATTTGATGTCATTCTTACTATATGATATTAAGAGAAACTGGAATGAACGTCACCCAATGTGGGCGCTTTCTTGTTCCCTGTGTTATGGGCCCTGTTTCTGACCAATTAACAATCAGCATGATATAGAAAATATCCGGATAATTACATGAGATATTAACTTTGTTTTATCCAACGATCATCTGAAGGATAGATAATGGGAAGATAGAGAGAACAATTGAAATTTTCTGTCCCTGGGGTCGGAGACACAATCGCTAATCTCTATTATCCCAATTAAAACCAAAGTTTTTCTCTTTGCTGGTTTAAATTATTAAGTTTATTATATGATATCATTATTACAATTATTTTAGCAAATTTTCTCTGTTATTACAACACCAATAATGAGAGTATCTACCTTCGCTTTTCCAAGTAGAGAAAGTCCGACTTTAAATCTTTTAAAACAATAACAGGGAGAACTCAACAGAATCCCCGTCAATTGGCCCTACATCGAAGCCCTAGTGTCATAGTAACTTAAGCTGGTGAAAACAGTGGTCCATGGAGATCTACAGCATCAATATAGAACTAATATGTAAATTAGTTCGAGATAAAATTGATAGTGGGCAATTCAGGAGAATTAGGTACTTAAAAAAGTTATCATATGGTGCTTATGCCTGAAGTTTTCCAACCAAATCATAGGTGGCGGTATTAATAATGGTGCGGTATACGGAGCACGCACTTTTATTTAATGGGAAGTTCCTAAGAGAACAGATTAAAGAACTACGTGTGACTTATGTGCAATCGTTTTTTATCAGAAGACTTCAGCCAACCGACCAAATACGACTGCTTGACACTTTAATTCACATTTAATTAGTAATTGAAATAAGTTTCTTCCCTACTAGTTATACTACCAAATTTGCGTTAATGTTAAAATACTTTCAGTAAACGCTAATTAGCAAATTACTCAATATTTAATGTTTCTAAGTGTCAAGTAAATCCAAGAAGCGCAATAAATTACTACTTTTTTTTAACAACTTTGCTAAAAAAAGGTGTACAAAACTAAAACTAATTAGCAATTGAGTAAAATTAAGTTGCATTTAAAACATATTAATTAAATCTCAGCGCTTACAAAATGTCTGTGCGCAAATGAAATTAAACTGAAAGCATTGTGCGAAAGATCTTTGCATTTTGAGAAAGCTTTTAAACGTATACATACACATTTATGTACATACATATATACAAGTATATCAGTTTAAGTGCGTAGTTTGTGATATTCAGTTGGATATTTGTTGGATTATTTGTTTTATAACCAGCTCGCGCAGCGCATTAAAAGCATGCCCTCACACAAACTACAAACTCCTGCAAATGCAAATGAAGCAGAATTATACCCAACGCACAGCAACATACACACAAATAACTAAAAGTAAAAAGCAAGCAGCTGCAGAGTTTGGCCACTTAAAATTTCATATGCTGCCCAACGAAATGCAAAACCAAACAAACCCATTTAAGCGCGTGCTCCACACAACACAACAACACATACAAAGCAGTCACTGCTGCTGGGCCAGCGCATACGCGCGCTTACATTAATCCCGCTAAATTAAATTTTCACTTAATTTGTAATAAAAATTAACATATTTTCAGCATTTGCGCAAAATACCAGGATTAGCATATTTTTGTCTTCTTCTTTATTTGTGTGGCTTTATTTTTTATTTTGGTGGTCTCCATCACAAACCGTAAATGGCGCTTGAGTTTGACGACGGAAATTCTGCTGGTAGCGCTAAATGGCGATCTTAATACCATTAGCGGTTTATTAGAGTTGGTGTTGTTGGTGTTGTTGTTGTTGGCAATGGTGGCATGTTCGTTGGTTTGCGGGTTAGGTTATTGCCTTCGCCTATGTGTTTTCGCTCAGGCGCAACCAAATTAGAATGAGTAATCACAAAGAAATGTTTAAATTTCCCCTGGCACTTGGCGGATCTGTATTTCAATTTTTCTGTCCTAAATCTTAATGTAATTCGGGTTTTACCTAAAACATTAGATAATTTGAAATTACATGTGGTACTTAGCATTTTCATTATGGCGAAATTTATTTGTAAGTATTCCTTCTATGCAGAGAGAAGCCACATTTCGTACCTGATGTTCCTTTTATTTCGAAGGAACCAAGGGCACGCAATGTTTTAAGGTTATTGTTGTTGTTTTCCAACAAAAAAAAATTTGTTTATTCTTGTTTTGTGATGTGGCTCTCTCTAGACACTCTATCTTTTATTTTAATGGCGAATATCGAAATACATTCGAATTCCGAATTGAAAACTCCTTTGAAAGAAATATCGAAGGTTATCTGACAGCTTTGTATTTGAAAGAAGAAGCTTTGAATTTCGAAAAAAATATATTGGAATGTAAGAGTTATCTCTTAGAATATCTATAGCAATGTTTAACATGACTAAATTGGACTAGGTACCCAAAGCATTGACCAAAATTTGACCAGACTAACTCAAGTTCTGTTGGATTAGTTTTGTAATAACTAATCATATCATAACTATATGAGAAGATCGGATTTAACAGATCTAGCTGCTGTATGGTTAACACTGAAGTACGTAGATATATCGCTAAGGCTTTATTTCAAGTTTTAAATAGCCAATGATGAAATATAAGTACTCCAAAAATAGTATCGGAAAATTGGAAAATTGAAATTGGTGTGTCGCCTTCGCTGGCGGTTATGTTGAATAAAAAAAGGGACTTTTGCTAAAAAGAAAATACTTTTCACAAACAGATTAAAGATAATATTAGAATTTTCACATATATGTGCTATAAATTTAGCCGAACTGGGGGAAATCATTGTAATACTCAATACATGAGGTTGACGTGGCCTTGTATAATCAATTTAAAATATTTTGATAACTACGCTCCACATTTCAGACTCAAAATAATTTATGATATTATTATATGATCACCTTTAAGAAGGATTTATTACAACGCCGAAGCAATTTTGAGACTATAAAAGACTGTTTCTTTGCCTTTTTGGGAGGCTTGATATTTAAACGAGATTATAATAGTCATTGTTAATTAGGAGACAGGACCAATATCAAACAGCGCTTGAAATTTTTTTTCATTTCCGTAACACTGAAAGATATAATACTTAAAAAATGTTAATACAATAATAACGATCTTATTAGCTAAAAAATGTATAGTAATAAATATACAGACCTTAAATTGTATTTGATAGATTTCAGGAAAATTGGCCAAATGCAATCCGTGTGGATTTGTAATTTGTGAAACGAAGTTATAAATTTAATACGTGAATTTTTCTGCCGAAATATAAATAGATAGCAGAATTCATAATTAAATTAAATGCTATAATGCAATTAAGAAAAAAGTGTTATATAATAATTATTTTCCAACACTGATCTGTTGACCCATACCAATTTGTCGGAACCTTCCGTCGTCTAACTAAAATATAATTTCGAACATTTCTTCTTATGCTTTTTCCATTTAAAACTTTTGCAATAGAACAAAATTTTTTAAATCGATAAGGTAGTTCAAAATATTTGATGAGGAATTGCTAAATTTTTCTATTTTGTTAATTTATCTTTTTATATAAGTACACCTATAAAGGGCATTCATTCGTATCACTCATACGCCCTGACAAACCACTCTACTCACTCATATGAGCTTTCGATTGCATTTTGGGGAAATATAACCACCGTTATAACAGCACCCAGTTTACAGTGATGAAGTAATTTTGATTAGAGTGACAATTTGGTCAGCAGTGTTCAAGCTTAGCATTGCGGACTATGATTGAGGTCAGCAAATGAGAGAACCCTGGACACGGAATGTATGTCATAAGAGCAATTCGGTGGCCGTGAGTGGCTTTCTAGTGCACCATAAAGCTAATAATAAGCAAATTGATAGTAGTGGCTAAAACGAATTAGCTTTCATTTGAGAAAAGGAAATTGGATTATTTCACAAGGCATTGAATGATGAGATGTTATGAAAGGCATTTTAGTAAAGCTAGCTGATTTTAAGAAATGGAGTTTTAAAACACAAAGAGGCCTTGGCATTTTATGGTCTACAACATGAAATGAAAGCGAAAGTGTGGCATTTAAACTTCAGAATCTGCCACATATTATTTTCATGCATACTTAAATTTGTGGCATGCCACAAAAAAACTTACTTTTACTATTTAATGCCATTTACACCCTCCATAAAAGTGTAAAGTTCTTCACGCCGTTGGACTTTAATGCGACGAGCTGCAAGAAGTATCCAATTTAAATTAAAACGGCCGTTAAATTAAAATAAAACAAAAGAAAACAACAAAAACGCAAGTCAACAACATATTTATAATGAATAAACAGTTGACCGAGCAAAGTAAAAAAAAAGGAAAAAAAAACCAAAATAAAAATAAAAATTTAAGCGCAGGTCAACACTGACGAGCTTTATCGATTTTCGCTTAAAAGCGGCGGATTGCACCGCAGAAATTGTCACATGCAGCAACAGAAATAATATAATATAACAACAACAGCAATTAATGCGACTGACCGTGCCACCTGCAGCAATGCTCGGCTGGTATGAAATAAGCGAGCGGCTGAAGATTTTAAATATTCCACACTTGCAACTGTTTGTTTGTCTGTGTGTGTGTGTGTGTATGTGTGTATGTATATGTAATTGCTTGTTTATAGTAAGTGGAGATGTAGGTATGTTTGTTGTTGCCAGCCTTTGGCGGACTTTATTCACCACCGCATACATGTACATGTAGTTGCTTGTTGCCGACCGCACGCAGGTAAATATATTAACCGCACATTCACGCGCAGCCGCAACGCATTTACACAAATATTGAGCAAATATTTACACAAAACCTACGCCAATATTTTGTGCAATTTAATGTACGCTAGGGTGGTAGCTGGTGCCGTTGCCACCAACCAATTTTTAGAATTTCCATTTATATTATGAATATGTATGTATGTATGATGAAGGCATATGTGCATAAAAATATTCATAAAGGTCCCTCTTAGTAAACGCGGCATTTTAACACCTCTGCAAAAACAATGAAGGATAATAATTTGAATGAAAAAAATATTATTATTATGGGAGGAAAGTGTGGAGGAAGCCCATGTTTTAACAAGTGAGCAAAAATTTGGAGAAATTTTGAACCCATTGTAGTATAAGTGACGTGATTCAACCAAAGAGAGAGGAGTATTTGTAATGGGTACGGGGATTAAGAAAAAGGCATAAATCGATTTCACTCTCTTTAGCGCCAAATAACACTATGCTCAATAAACCATACCCACTTAATTTTATTAGGATATCTGGGATAAATAGTTAGCCTAAAAGAAAAAAAAAATCACATTGTTGGACAAATGGTGATTTATTTCTCCAAAAAGTCTCCTTTTAGCGCTAAGCAAGACTCAGATCCATGCTCCAACTTCTTTAACCTGAAAGAAAAATTCATTTTCTGTTGGTCTGCAAAGTCGGCCTCCACGGCGGCGATAACTTCGATTAAAATTTCTGTCCGCCGAATATTTTTTTTTTTTTTTTTTAATTTGGAAAGAAAAAGTAGTCATACGCAACCAAATCTGGAAAATGAGGTGGATGTGGCAGTTTTTCGTCCTAATTCGACCGTGGACTAATTTCAAATCAGCACAATAATTTGGCATAGTAAAGACTTGTGACTGTTTTCCCTTTTTCAGGTAGTCGCAATAGGCTATGAGAAGTTCATTGCTTCGACTATTCTTTAGTTTCCGGTGTGGCTAGACCAGTGGATCTAAGTTTCGCCAACTATCACAAAACGATTGGCATCCATTGCGCCGACAGCTTTCACATGTCCAGTGTTTCACGCAGGATATTACCCCATATTACCCATGTTGTCTTTTGAGTTGCCTACTGTCTCAGCTATATCGCTCCTCTTTAATCAGCCGTCTGCCAATATGGGATAGGGAAATTTTATTAGGTTATCAGCCGTGGTAGCTGTTTTCGTTGCATCTGAGTGTAGCTCTTTAAAAACCAGTTTTTTACCGTCGCCACCGAGTTAATATCACAGCGCTGTAAACTTCCATGAAGCGGCGTATATAGAATAAAATTTTTGCTAACATTTGCTCAAGTCCTTTCTTGCAACCATGTCTGCGTATATGTAATATTCAATTTGTGGTACAAAACGGGGTTTTAAATACATATTATAAATAATGTGATCTCTGTTATATAACTTCCAAGCTTATCTCCAAATACAAGCTATATAAAATCTGCGGCAGTTCTCGTCCTAACTTGCTTAATAATTTTTATTTCATTGTAACTCTTCGCCAATTTTTAGCAAAATTTTCAACGGCACTGTTGTGGTACGGAACACTTCGGGTTCGCTTGCATGTAGACATTTCACAAGTCTCCACTTAGTTGTCAGAGTTTGGTTTGTCTGAAGCTTTTGACGTTTTGCATGTTGTTATTGTTTGTTGACAGTACCTTTTGTTGCTGTTATTGGTACTGTCAACGCCATTCATCGGAATGAAGCCTTAAATAATTAAAACAGTTTCTGATTACCAACGCCATAAAATGACCAATGGCGCCGGAACAGCAGTTCACAACAACACTGGCGACCAACTCCAAAGTATAAGCTTACAAGGTGGTAACAACAACAACTTGGCAAAAGTACAATAACATTTCGGCATGGGCAACGTTTGTATGTATGAAGTTTGAATGCGCTAAATCCAAGGCTGGTGATGGGGACTCGTTGATATTCGTATGCATGTTCATGTTGTTGCTTCGAATCTCTGCTGGTGATATTTTTACGGTGCTTGTGATGTTTGCCGGACAGCGTTGGAATGCAAAGTGACTACCCATTGGCATAACGGTGTGCTGCTGAGTGTCTACGTTAAGTAGACTTGTCTCTAATTAAACGACAAATAATAGTGCCAACAACAACTGGAGAGGAGCGCACGGCATGTAGCGGCTTGGAGTTGCTTTTAAGAGCTAATCTAACGGCAAGGGGATCATAGGAAGTGACTGGTGGTGGATAACTATGGTGTGAAGCTCGCTTTCCTGACCAAAATGACAGCTACGTTGGCTTTTGTGTTGAAGCTGCAGCGAACAGTTATGGTTACCAAACGAAAGTGTGGAAACCGGCTGAATTACAGGATGTGACGGCGCTGACCTTTTGTTGCGGCTGTTTTGACGTTGCACGCTAATTTCTTTTTTTTTTAATTTTGTGAAATTTGTGTTTAGAGCAAAAAATATTAAAGCATATTCAATATTAAATTAATTGAAAAAATAATCGAAAGCGTTTAAGAAAAATTAATTTCCGCTTTTTAGAAAAAGGCAAAATTTACTTTATTTTCTTCTATTGCGTATTCTCTTCAACTTAGTACTCAATGCAAAAATCTGCTAAAATATTGCATAGTTGAATTTATTGAATTTATTAAATCCTCAAAATTGCTCAAATTTCGCTGAAAGCGGTTTTAAGCAGTCAGTAGAAGAGTACAGGAAAGACTAAAACAATATCTTTCCTGTCGTTCTCTACAGATTCTTTCTTTACATTAATTCTCTGCGATTATATTTGTGCAACAATTAAAATATGAAGAATATCGACAAAGGCTTTAATTCATTCGCTGGTCTTCTGCACATTTTGATGACAGATTCAACATGGATTAGTCGTATTTCAGTTGCTCCCTCTGCTCGAAAGTGGTCTAACGTATTGAATATATCCAGATCATCTTTTAAATATATGCTTCAAAAAAATTACATTCGCAGACGAAATTTAATTGATGTACGAATTGAAGCCTCAAACTCATACCAACCTCAGTTCGCCGACGAAATTCTAGAGAGCTTTATTTAAACATGAATGCGGATCGGAGAAAAAAGTTTATGGGTACCGAAATGATATAAATCATAAATTGAAGCAGCAAAACCCGGCATTTACTTTAGGATACTGATTAGGAGACAGATTTCTCAACTTCGAACTTTTATCAAAGATGTCTCCCTAAAAAGAGAGCGGCGTCTCAACATTCCCCAACACTTGAGTTTATCATTAATTTATCATAAACAATGATCGCCTTTTAGTTTCCATAGAGTATGCACAAACGATTGAAAAGTGAATCCATCGCATGTGTGTAAAAACGCAGTAGGTGTATGTCTTCGCTAGAATACATTTAGCTGGGTGGAGGAGAAAGCTTATAATAATCAAGGTAAATAAAATAAAGAACTACAATAGAACCAAGTTAAATATAAATTAGCGTAGGAGAAAGAGCAATTAGAAATTATTTAGAAATAATAGCAAAGAACCAAAAGATAGTAAAATACTTAATAATTCAAGCCGACGGGTGCATCTCTACGCTAATAAGAAAACCAACTATTGGCATATTTTTCTCTCCTAAAAACGTTGTTCAAAGTACTGCTATGGCTGAGTTGCTGCTAGCGCGATAAATAGTTAAGGAAGCATTAGATTAGATAAAATAAATAGAAAATATTTGTAGCATAGCAGTAAGCTCAGGTTTAGATTAAGTCAGATAGAGATTATGGCGCCACATAATTTTTTTCACACATCATTATTTTAGATTATATATTTTCTGCTCAATTTGACGTTTGTAGTTTTGCTATGATTAGATTTTCAACAAGTAAGGAAGCGCTAATTTTGCGTGTAACCGAACATTTTATACTTTCGCAATATGCAGGGATCAATGAAAGGGAAATACTTTCAGGTGCTAGCAAAACTTTATATTAAAAAATGTTGTAGAAGAATTCAACATTCATTTCCCGACGAAATTGTCAATGGATTGCAATCATACTTGGTATCTTATTAACTTATATTGCAGGGCTTAGACTCATGTACTTTCATTGTTATATTTTGCTTCGTGTCAGAGATATTTCTATTAAAATCTAGCAAATTAACGTAAAAGTGATATATGGGATATAAACTCAACCAAAATGGTTTAATAAATATATTAGATACATGAGAAAAAAGTCAACCAGAGTATTTTTTGAATCATCTAACTCTATCTTTCCCCTTAAGCCAAATTCTTCTAGTCTAGAGAAAAGGAAATCATTATATTGGGAATATGGGACTTAGACCATGGTCTAGGCCGATTTCTTTCATATTTAGCGCGAAATCACATTGTGTTTAAGAAAACGTATCCACTTAAATTCATTAAAATATCACACATATTGACCAATATATAAAGCTTAAATTCAGCTGGAAAGTCGCAAATCATTATATCTGGTATCTTTGGGCTAGGGGTAGGTCTGCGCTGATCTCATTAACTCTTTTCATTATTCAACTTGGCAAGTCATAGACAAGTGGCCCTTATATTGGGTATATAGGGGCTTGAAAAGTTATATGCCGATTTCGATCACTTTTACGCATGAGATGATGAGGCATATCTAGAAGCCACTATCTGTACTAAGTTTTATTCCCATATCTTAATTTCTGCTTGATTTATCTACTTTAAAGTGAAAGAATCAGAATACCAAATTGTGTTGAAATTGGTTAAGGCGTTCTTCGGTCCAAATTTTACACGGCTTCCTATGCAGTCCTTCCGCGTCATATTTTCTGTAAGATGTAATGTTTCTGAAGTATTTCTTCAGCGAGTTAACGAACTTTTAGTGGCTTTCTACATAACTTTTGTATGTAAGATGGGCGTGGTTATTATCCAAATTCACTCATATTCTCGGTATATGAGAACATACTAAAAATATTTCCATTGACTACGTCTGGTGTGTATAGCTTACACGGTCTGTGAGATATGTGCATTAAACCTAATAAGGGACGGGGCCATACCCACTTTTACAAAATTTGTTGCTCACAGATGCCCCACCCTACTAGGATCCTCTGTACCAAATAACACATTTATATCGTAATTTGTTGCTTAGTTATAGCACGTTATCGGTTTTTGATTAATAGCATTTTGTGGGCGTGCCAGATGTTCGATTTCGCATATCTGCAATACAAACCGTCTTACGGTGACAAAGATCACGGATACCAAGTTCCTTCAAGATATCTTAATTTTTTTCCTTAAGAAATACTCAATGTGTTTTTCTACAGTATTTTAGAAATGGAAACTGTGGCAACTCTACTCTATAACGTGTTGAAAAGCTTTCGCAAGCGACTTGTGTTCATCGTACATTTTGCGATATTTTCTATTTTATTTTATTTTTAAAAGCGTGGTAACTCTGTTTAAATTTTTGTTTTTTCAATAACATTATTTTATAAAATTTGATAACCATATTTCGTATAAAATTATTTATTTTATGCACTTTTCAAAAATTTCTAGGACCAATATTTAGAACTGCTGGAGAAACTGAAGTTGCCAGATTTCCCATTTAAAGGGATATATACTCAGATAGTATCTTAATACGATATATCGAAAAGAGAGTAAATAAATTAAGCGTAATGCTTGAAAAGAACAAAGAAACTAAAAAGCCAGACTGAACAGAAAACGGAAACACTCAATATGTATCAGTCAATATTCTAACAAATAAAAGCAACACAGTCGCACTAAAACTTGACCCGACAGCAAAAAGAGGGGAGCAAAAAAACAAAAGTAGGAAGGAAGGAAGAAAGGAAGGAAGAAATTTCCAAACTTCAAATATAAACAGCTTTGTACTAATTAATACAAATGGTTTGTTGCACAACAATCGGCAATTTCAGCAACTGAATTCACGCGCCGAAAGATAAAAAATTGAGTGAAAGAATTGCAAAAGTTTTCCCATTACGAACTTTTGCTTTGCTAAACATGCACACGCACATGCCGTTGCCAAATAGTTTTCCATGCGCGAATTTGCCCTTCCTTTCGCCACGTATATGCTTAAATTTCTGCTTGAATTTCACTTTAAAAAGTGAATGGTGAGAGTGGAGAAATATTTTTAAAGCAACTTTAG
This sequence comes from Bactrocera minax, assembly GCA_021498325.1. Lineage (NCBI taxonomy): Eukaryota > Metazoa > Arthropoda > Insecta > Diptera > Tephritidae > Bactrocera > Bactrocera minax. The sequence goes on from JAKEEE010000134.1 coordinate 322,996, forward strand.
TTTGCCACATAAACCGCTATGCTACTCAAAACATTTGCTTTATTTAAAGTTTGCACAAACTGAGTAATTTGCTGCACACTCCCGCTCTCTCTCTGTCTCTCTCTCGCTCCCTTTCCCCACACTCCATACCAATTTACTTGCCATTAAGCAGACGCCTATGTGCAACTTTGCCCATTTCATAGCTTGCTCGTGGTCATTTTGTTTAGTTATTTTCCAACTGTTGTTGTATGCAAAACAACCGTCCTTAGTGCAAACTTAGAGGCATATGAAAGTTATTGTTCGTTGTACTTAAATGTACTTTTGCATTGTGGCTAATTTGTTATTGTTTATGTTGTTTATATTGAAAATTATGTCGAAAGTTTACTTTATTTGCGGTAGATTTCAGCATTTCTTAAAAAAATGCCAACACATGTGAGTAACCGGTATTGCACTCGAAAATGTGAGTTGTCTTTAGTAAACACAGAGTCATAATTTCGTTAATATTGCTATCGCCAGATTCAAACAGAGTAACTTGTACGCATAATAATTAATCAAATCTTTAAAGCAAGGTGAACAGATTTTTTGGAATTCCAGAAATTGAAAGAATGACATGCTTAGGACCAAACCAAAAACCAAAACCAAACCATATAAGGAATCGAATATACATTATATACTTAGAATACTTTTGTACACGCCTATGCTCTTTATATATTCACAATATAAGGATTCATATAAAAGAGTAGAATAGAGTAGAATAATATATAGCGACGTCTTCAAGTAAGGGCTTTGAATTTCAAAGGAACCAAACCAATCGGCTAACTTCCGATAAAAATTGTTATTGTAATAGATTAACTCTCCTATAAAATACTTTAAAATGGTTGAAACAAAACTGAATACTAACATGAAATTTATGTTATTTAAATTTATTTAAATAAACCTCGTTCTTTAACTAAAACTTCTATATCTAATTCAAATACCGAAACACTTTCTGTTAAGTCTGAGAAAACATTTTTGATCATCAGCGTCAAACTAACTAACTAGAATTTCCACTGCATCCATTGGAGAGGTTATCGACCTCACACCTCTTTAACAACTGCCGACGTCGCAATGAAGTACAAAAACAACTTCATGTCTTTCATTTTAAATAGCATTGAGAGAAATCACAAAATTTAGTTTAGAACTGTTATGGACCAAATAACAATTTTTGGAACAAACTTTGGAACATTAGTTCAGAAATAACGGGCAAAGGAAATTACTCATCGACATCGGAGGCAGGAAAGACTATCATAAAATTTAGCCCTCAAAAAACACCCAAACCAAGAAACTGAAACAGCAGTTAATTGTCTTGCTCCAGTACTGAACTCACAGCACATTCAAATTTGCTCTTAAAATTCTTTATATGGACCCACAGTGGTTCACAATAGTGCTGCCAACAGTTATTTCGAAGAGAATTGAAGCAATGACGCTTCCGTACTCGATTACGTAGTTTCGTTTGCTAGCATAGCCGACGTGGTGACAATACCTTTCCTTTGAGATTTTCAATGTTTTCCAATATGTTGATTTGAAAAAGATAAAATCGCTACATTTAGCTCTTGAACATATTTTCAATTGCTTGAATCTTTAACGGTTGCGCACTTTACCTAATTTTATCAGTTTAAGCAAATGACTTTTGGTAAAATCGCCTACAATAATATTTAAAGCATCCATCTTCCCCAATTTGCCGTTATACCATACAATCAATAGTATCTCACTTTCCAGCTATCTGCTGCCACTTTAAATATGCGCACATTCATTGAATGCACATCGGCTTGCACACCTTTAAATAATTCGAATAAATACTCAAAGGAACAACCTGGAACACTTCGCATTATCCCAACTAAACCACAGACTAAAATTATAGACTTAACTTGCCTGAGCCGCTTAAGCGATGCTTAACCACTCACCACCGACTTACGCCAAACACAAGCACAAACACATTCACACACACACACACACACACACACTTCGTTGCGAAGATGTTTTCATAGCAGACACCTTTAAATAAATTTCTTTTGCGCGACTTTGTGCATCTTCACTTCACTTCCACTTCAACCGACTTCTTGGCGACGGCATGCAACAACAGCACACCCAGCCAACGGCTTGCTTGCCGCCTGCGTAGCGGAAGTCATTCCAGCCTTTTGCTGCGCTCCAGTTATTTCGTGTTTGCCTGTTTGCCTTGGCGCTGTTTGTTTGTTGTTGCACCGGCAACTTCAACTTCGCCGTTTGCATAATGCGCGCAGGTGTCTGCTGCTGCTGCTGGTGCTGCCGCTGCCGCTGTGAGCAGCTGTGCGCGTTTGCTTTGTTTGCCTGCTTGCCTGCTTGCCGCTACTTGCGGTTATTTGTGTCTGTATTTACAGGTGTGTTTGTGTGCACTTTTTGGCATAAAGCCAAAGTCAAATGCAACCAAGGAAAAAAGAGCATGTTGAAAATGCCAGCAGGTTACACCTGTGAAAGGCGCATCTTCCGAGCGTGTTGTTGTTGTTGTTATTTTCATTGTTGTTATGCATATTATTATTATTATTGCTTGCTTTGCTGGCGCTTCGGTGATTTTCTAGACCAAAGTAGTCAACACTTTTGGCCGCTTGTCTGTTTTGGTTGCGCTTTTGCTTAACCTGCATACTGTCTTTGCGCGTTTTCTTCGGTGAGTGGGCGTGTACTCGCTCTATTGTTGAACGCACACCGATTTGGCTTGAAATGTTGTTGTGAAATATTTGTTGTATTTTGCTTTTTTTTTTTTTGGCTATTAAGTACGAAGCCGGTGCCAAATAGTTGCAGGTAATGACGAATGGAATTTAAATTTAGAGCATGGAATTACTTTTGCAACATAGATATTTGAGAAGGAAAGGTAAATAAATTTAATGCAACAAAAATATATATACAACTTAAGTATAAAGTTGAAAAAATCGATATGCAATGATTTAAGGTTGACTATACTTTCAAAATATCAATAACATTAAAATAAACCAGAGAGTTGGATTCGAACCGAAAACATGCATACAATGACTGAAATCGTGTGAAAAAATTAGCATTTGCGTTGAGCTTTTAATGATATTACTAATGACAGAATAAAGAAGGAGCCATGATAGACTCTTAAAATTATGTTACAGATGTGATTTATTTTAGTTATACTTCAATCGTGAGGAATTCATTAAATTAAACAGAACAAGTAAGGAAGAGCTAAATTCGGGTGTAACCGAACATTTTATGATATTTTAAATTGTCAATGCATTGCAATCATATTTGGTATCTTACTAACTTATATCACAGGCCATAGACTCACGTACTTTCATTACTATATTTTGCTTCGTGTCAGAGATATTTCTATTAAAATCTATCAAATTAACTCAAAAGTGATATATGCGATATAAACTCAACCAAAGTGGCTTAATAAATATATTAGACACCTGAGGAAAAAATCAACCAGAGAAAAGGATTCCTTAAATTAGCAATAAACGGCTTAGACCATGGTCCAGACCGATTTCTTTCATATTTAGCGTGAAATCACATTGTGTTTAAGAAAACATATCCACTTAATTTCGTTAAAATATTACACATATTGACCAACATATAAGGCTTAAAGTCAAATGAAAAGCCGCAAATTATTATATCTGGTATCTTTGGGTTAGGAGAAGGCCTGGACCGATTGAATTAACCTTTTTCATCGCTCAACCACACTTGAGAACATGCTTCCATTTAATTCTATGAAGGGAAGTCACACACTGACCGACATATTCGACTTAAAGTCTGTTAAAATAACGAAAATCATTATATGTATTGGGTTGTTCGGAAAGTCATTTCGTTTTTTCACCCACACATCGAGCTTCGAGGTTAAGTCCATGCCTTTCAAATGGCCATAAACAGTTGAATTCGACAAATTTAACCTCTCACCGATCTCTCGTGTGGTGATTCGCCGATTTGCATCAACTAATGCCTTTATCGCATCTTTGTCAGCTTCGACCGGCCTTCCAGACCGTGATGCATCTTCGACATCAAAATTGCCGGATCGAAATTTTGCAAACCAGTTCTGGCACTGGCGTACTGTTAACACGCCTTCTCCATACACATCCGTCAATTTTTTCTCGCTTGGACAACATTTTTACCTTTTCTGAAGTTAAAAAGTAAAATATGACGAAAATGCTGCTTATTGCTCTCCATATTTAAAAAGGCACCAACCAAAAACTACTGGGTAGAATTAATAGAACTTTTTCACACACAAGCCTTGCAATATCAGTTCTCATGACATATAATGGTTATGGGGCTTAAGTGTGAAGTTAGTTTCGAAAAAACGTAATTAAGTCCTCTGGCGGGAAAAAACGAAATGACTTTCCGAACAACCTAATAGTATATGGGAGCTGGGATAATTCGTTCACCGATTTTACACATTTTCAGCAGTAAACTATGGTATATCCGATATTATATGTTCACTTAATTATCTTAAGATATCTTACGTATTGACCTATATATACCATATAAAACCAAACGGATGTTTGAAATTTTTATAGCAGGTATATGGTGGCTAAAGAAATTATTCACCCGATTTCCGCCATTTTTTGCACAAGAGCACATTATGATTACCAAAAGATAGTCCAAGGATTTCACCACGATATCTTATTCACTTATCGATATTTTCGTTATAAAGTCAGCCATTGGCACTCTAGTCCTTATATTGGGTATATGAGGGTTTGAAAAGTTGTATGCCGACTTCGACTATTTTTCACATGTGATGGCATATCCTGAGGGTACTATTTGTACAATTTAAAATTTTGCATTCCAATATCTTACTTAGTGCTTGATTTGTCTACTTTAAAGTCTAAGAATCAGATCAAATCTAAAGTTTTACAAAGTAACATAAGGATGCAAATTAAATGTCATATACCAAATTTGGTTGAAAGAATGCCCTAAGTTCTTGAGATATGGGATTTCACCTAAAAGGGAGCGCTGCCACGCCCATCGCACAAATTTTACACGGATGCCTATACAGCCCTTTCGTACAATATTTTCTGTAAAATTTTATGTTTCTGATGTATTTCTTCAGGAAGTTAACGCACTTGTTGTAGTTTTCAACATAACCTTTGTGTACCTTTATGTATTGTACATTATACTTGTTGGTGGGCGGTGCCATACCCACTTTTAAAGACTTTTTTACCCATAGATTCCCCACCCTAGTATTCTTCTCTGTACCAAATAGCACGTTTATATCTTCATTATAGCGCCTTATCGGTTTTCGATTAGTGGAATTTTGTGGGTGTGGCAGATGTCCTATTACGGCCACCTGCAACACCAACCGTCTTACGGTGACAAAGAACATATGTACCAAGTTTCATCAAAATATCTTAATTAACGAACGGACGGGCGGACAGACTGTCAGACAGTCACAGATCACATAGAATTAAGTAATTCTCTCTTAACTAAACATGTCGAATAGATATTGCTTTTAATATAAATATCTTATATCTGACTAAATCTTTAACTTTTTAACTTACTAAAACAAATGTCTTGTATTAGTACCACTTTTAAACTCAATTAAAATAGAAATCAGTCAATAGTCGCACTCAAAACATGCCCACTACCCGCAAGAATCTTGTTTCTAGGAATAATATAGCACTTGCTCATATTCGAAAACCACTTCCATATTTCATGCGCCTTAAACTGCATGATCATAAATATTTTAACTTGCTGCACACTCATTCAATATCGCATTACGCCGCGCTATAGTCAATCTTTTGCTCCGACACATCAAGCATGCGAAGCGCTGCTTGAACTGTAGAACACAGAATTCTAAATTTATTCAAATCCTTGCAGCAGTAAATCGCTAAAGGAATAAATCAAACACACAAACAACAACGGTTATACAGTTGCTGCGCCTTAAAGTAGACTTTCGATTTCCTGCATTATTTCCATAAGCAATACTACAAACACAACACACATCTTCCTGGAAGTGCAACGCTGTGAATTGCTGGGAAACTCTGACGACATGCTCTGATGTTTGAGTGTCTTTCATTGGATTACACCAAAACACAAACAAAAAAGAGCTACATATTTGCTCATGCTCATACATACGCACAAATATATATAAAAAAATAAACATATATCTATAGATAGATATTTATATGCCCACTAACGTCTTCCTCGCGCCTGTGAGTTTACATGCGCTATAATAACGGACGAAATAGCGCATCCTTGCATCACACACGTACGTGGCGCCCACACAGTGCATTGTCTAGGCGCCTGTCTTGAGTTGCAAAGACACTGCAAAGTAGCTTAATACTTTATGCTCGCAATGAAATCCTTTTTATGATGCCATTATCCTTGTTGTTATGCCCGCTCGCTATGCACAGGCTTTACAGTTGCGTGCAGCATTGGCTGACTGCACACACACACACACACACATATAAATGAGTACTTGTACATGTATGTGTATGTATATATTTAAATTTATGTGCACTTTGCTCGTGAGTGATATCGCATTCGCATAAAATCGGCGATAAACATATTTATTGCACTAACGCTTACCACACACGTACAGCGAGGCGAGCGGAAATGATTGGCACGCTTGCCGTTAAAGCGTTTTGTTGATTCAATTAAAGTGTTTATTGTCAATGAACTAAACGCTGATTGCTAAGCGAATCTTTGCATTGAATATTAAAAATTCTATTGGCATTTAGACTTAATTAAGAATAAACACAAACATTTCTAGAATACTATTTGAAAACAAATTTTGCTGAATTATATATACGTGGCATAAGCACGTTATTTAGATGTTGCATAACTTACGTGCAGTGATATCACAACAGTAGTACATTACTAGTAGGTAGTTCCAAAAAATAAATGGTGTGTGACTTGGATAAAAATATTGCCTACATTTAGGGTCATAATGAATTAGCGCGATTCCGAATTAAAATTAGCAGAATAACGTTTCACAAAAATAAAAAAAGACACTTTAATAATTAATAATTAATTAAAAAAACAGTTAATAGTTTCAAGTAAGACTTGAAGCTGAACTCTAGTGAAATTAAAATGAGATAATAAAGGTTTGTAGACGGGATAAAGCAAACTACAAGATAATTCACAATACTCGTGAAAATATTTGAATAAATAACTACACTCATGTTTGTTCTTATAACGTAGACTCCATTTTTACTAAATATACTTCGAAGAAAAGAATTAAGCTCTTCTATTTGTTAGAAGCTTAACTTTCTACAAATTCTTAATAGAGAGCGTAAGTGACATCCAACATTCAGTTGCATAAAGTTGTGGTTGAAAATAAACTTCTGTACCGACAAAAGTTAAGACTTTGCTTATCTAGAGTGCCCCAAATTAGAGCAACTTGATTATACTAGATTCAAAAATCAGTTATTTAAAAGCGCGCTAGATTACATTTTTTTTGTTTATATAAGAAAAGCCTTACTAGTCCCCAAAAAACAATACGAACTTGGAGGCGTAGGCAACAAATATTAATCCCATGCCTGTCATGTGAATAACTGTTTTACAGAGAGGAAGGAAACCCGTAAGAATCGTATGAAATTTGTGATCTATCTATGAACCTGAGCAATAATTTGTTCGTTGATGAATCCGAAGCATCAATAGAAAGTTAAGATCCCAATAGCACCATAAACGTAATATGTTCATACACAATGAGTACAACGAGAAGGGTGTTTCCAAATTGTAAGAATCATATGAGCTGCAACTCAATTTCGAATTTCTTGTAGCAAGAGTCGCCTGTTCGTCGCATATTATGATATGAAACAAACAGATGCACACCACATTAACCAATTTTTGTTAAAGCCATCATCGCTGCGAAACCATAAGCACCAGTGCTACACTTCGCAAGCAACGCACAACTCACATCGTCTCTGTCGGCATAAACTTGCAAGGACCAGCACTCAAAGGGGTGCAACGAATCAATAACTGCTCACATGACACATAAGCCGGATATAAGCGGTAATATTGTTTTGTCGTCATATTTACGAGTACATTTACTGCTATTTATACTCGGTTTTCATTTTTTGTGCCCTTTTGCACTTAAGTATAGAAGTATGTTGCATGCAATTTTTCACCAAAGTAGTGCCCCACAAAAACATTATAACACACATACTTGTTGCAAGTAAAAGAGTGTGAAAGGAAATTGAATTTCTCACACATGTTAAACAAGTAATGCGAAATAGGAAGGGAGGGATAAGGGAAATACTTGCGTATTTGCTTTGAAATTTGATTAAGTTTAAATAAGTAAATAGAGTAATAAATAACTAAATAAATGTGCACATACAATATGTTTGCAACAACAACAATAACGTGCGTGCTTACACATAAATAAATAAACCTAAGTGAATAATTCAAAGGTTGGTAGCAAAAGTGCAACCTCGCTTGCTGGAAAATTATTCACCGGTTAGTACGAGCACTGGTTCTGATTCCTGAACTAGTAGCGGGTAGAAATATCTATATCTAAATATTCCATTGAAGTTGTTTTCAACCAAAAAAGTTCGAAATGTGTTTAAATAATTTCATAACGTTGAAACAGTCAATATATTGGAGCTGAACGTCGACCTCTGGACATACTGAGCAATAGTATTCCTTCACAAGCCTATATATAAGAGACACAGAACAAGCTATAACTAATAAAATGTATTAGATTTTTAGGTTTTCGACAGCAACTTAACCTCCAAAACAAAAGCCGACTTTAAAAGATATCCTCAAAGCGAGTTGAGGTATGCAATGCCGCTATGGGGAACGATGATTATCTCTAACATGTTCTCGAGTTATATCAATCTGGGCTTTTAAGTATTGTGTCTCCAGCCTACTTCTTATGTTAGCAAAATCTAAATCCACAAAGATTGAAAATGTAACTAGGTGAAACTAAGTCTATCACGAAAACTAAGTAACAATAAATTTACTTGACAATGTCGGGTTAGCAGTAAAATGTTTATATAATCCTGAGCCCAACATTATTATTGGGAAATTCCGATGCCAAATAAATACAAAACTGAGGGCATTTTAGATATATCGAATTTGCGATCCCTTAAGAAGTCTATATTTAGGTATTTTTGCAGTGGATTTCCATTGTCTTGTGTAGTGGTCGAATCTAGGCATTGCCTCGTAGATATGGGTAAGAAGTATGATACATTGTGGAAGTAAGTTTCTCATTCTGAGTTCATTAATTTAATTAAATCAGTTGAAATCAGGAATTCTTTACTTCCTTAGCCGAATGTTTTCGATTTCGACAGGGTCATGTGACAAAGTGATTCTAAGAAGCTTTGCACAAGCTTTCCCACTAATTTTTTTTCGAGTCGACAGTCCTCGGTTAGGTAATAATTCAGACCCGGTATTTTAAGTAAAATCAACTGCGTTGGGAAGGATTAATTATGAGCCTTTTTTTTTAAACTAAAAGAAAATGCCAGACAAATTAAGCCCATACCGCAATGATCGAGATTCGCCTAGTTGTCCGCCCTGAATATCTTTGATCAAAATGATTATCAAGATCGATGTTCAAGATTCATTGAAATTTAATTGAACAAAACACGAATTTTAGCTTTCAAATTAAATACTAGCTGAGAAAATTAAAGCTGTTGATGACCATATGATATGATATGACAGATAACCTCATTGAAATGTGGGGTTAAAGGTATTATGAAATATATCTAATCTTTTTTATTGGTGCATTTGGTGATTTCCTTTTCTAACTTTTGCCAGCTTTCCAAGGTCTTGTCTTGAGGTATCTGCCTTTAACTTGCGGTTAGTTTACTCGATTCTCATCCCATGAACCTGAATTACTGAGCATTCACCGCACTTCACTTGGGGGGGTCTAATAGGTTGCTATGTCACATTTGTTGCATCGAACACATCGGCGAAACAGCTGACGAATTACACGTGCAAAAATCGGTTATGACATCCACAGAATGGTGACATTCTACCAAAGACCGCCAAACAACTGCGCAAAATATTTATTAAGAACGAATTGACTTCTCCACGTTCATAGAGTCGATTAATGCGAATTCTGGTACAAAAAAAATAATTTCTTAATAAAAAATTTCCTTAAATATCATCAAGTAGTCGAGCTGAAGAACGATCTAATAGCCGATTAGTTCTTTCATAACAGGTTCGACAACCAAGTCTTGTCTTTCAAGTCAACTCCACATTTTGGCGAGTTGAAGTCAGCGCTGCTTTAACGCTTTCACTGCGATGCTCCGCCAGCACCAGTTGGCTATAATAACTTTGTTGTTATTGTTGTCAATGTGTCTCTGACCAAAGTTGCTATTTATTGTGGACAACTAGTCGTGTTTTCGTCTTTATCCAAGTCAGCTTGTGCATGTGTGTGTGTGTGTGTTTGTATTGGTTTGCGGTTTGTTAATGCCTGTCCACGACGGTTTTCGGTTACTTTGCGACAACAAACAAATACAAATGACAGACGTTATTACCCCGTTACAGTATGCTTTACCGTTGTTGCTGCAGCTGTGCATTGCAACTCCTGATTGTAGCTGGAGCTGGAACTGGAGCTGGAGCTGGAGCTTGTTTCACTCCAACGGCACTGGCCACGGCAACGTTCGGTTTCGATTTCGATTTCGCATGCAATTTGCGGTTCATTGAATCGGAAGTTTTCCCATTTAACTTAAGCCTCTTTAACAAACAATTCTATGACCGAAATTATTGTACACTTTGTATGCATATTATATACTTACTTACCTATGTGTGTGTGCAGACAATAAGGTGGAAATATATATGTATGTGTATGCGGCATTCATAAGCCTACATACGTATACAGTTATAACATGGATATGCTGTTTCATTGCAATCAGTTGGCCGATTCATTCACCTGGTTAATTATACTAAAACTATTAAATATTCATATGGAAGTTGTGCGAACACACACATTTACACACATATCAAATGCATACACGTACAAATAATTTACTTTATGTTTGCATGCCCTAAGTCGGAAATATATTATTACTTATGTGTAATAATTATTATTGTTATCCGTCTTTCATTGCATTTTTGGCGCAGAAGCTGCAAGAAGTATAGAATGTTTACATGGTTAATTGGGAAATAGTGGACAAAAGCCACCTTGACACAATGAAAAGACTAAGTTTCATTTATTTTTATAATCGCAATAGTCTAGTTCAAACAGTCTTGGGTACCAACCTACTAAATAATGTCTCATGGGTCATGAAATTATAGTGGAAGACAGTGCAGACAAAATACATCGTATACAATCTAAGCACGCTTATGGTCCTTCATTTTGGGAACAAATGGAAACAAATTGAACAAGCACAATTAGATTGTTAACCAATGTATTTCATATTTTCTTTTTATAAAAGCTAGCGACATCAGAAAACAATATCTTACTTTTGTGGGTATTTTTGCTATTAAAAGATTTTGTAAGCCTTGTAGCCTAGTCTAGAAAATTATGATTTGCCCCAATTTGGAACTAAGATTTTCTGCAGATGTATCGCATAAAACTCGAACCAGGGTTTAGTAAAGATAAAAGAATCCATTGCAATATCATTTGCAGATGGAGTCCTTGTGGAGATGCTCATCACTTTTTATCGGTTAGTAAGTGATTTTATGTCTTTTATTCTTCTCGAAACATATTTCACAAGACATAGCAGTTTGTTTTATATAAATAAAAACAGTTATATAGCGGTCGATGGATAGTATATCTTAATGTATTTCGATAGAAATTTCGCCCTTTTTGATTTCGTTTGATCCATAGATTCATATATGGGCAGTCCGATAACTACTCAACCTTCCGTCCTTTAGGCCACAATTGCAAGATATCGCTAAAGAAATTTACTAACGTGTAGTACATTCTTGTGGATGGCTAAGGTAAAATTTTCGAATGGGACTCGTAGTTTTGTTTCGACCCTTTGTGGGAGTGGGTGTGTTCACGGATTTTAGAAAAAATGGAAAAAAAGCAATGTCGCTCATAAGGATAACGTGACAAAGGCCACGATCTTGTATTAGCAGAAGGCATCCGAAAAGACCACACGGCATGAGAAAGCTGTCTGCGCTATGAACACGCTGTTTTCTCACTCCGATCAACAAGTGAACCGGGAGATCACTTCACAGCAGTATGTGATGCTGTTTAAGCCCATACCGAAGGGGTTTCTGCGTTATTTCGTGACCGTATACTAAACATGGATTCACTGGAATACACCAGAATAGACCAAGGAACAGTCGAAACAGTGAACTTCACCCACCAAGCCTGTTCCGAAAAAGGCGAAGATTATACTACTGGTAGGAAAAGTGATGGGCTCCGTGGGACTCTCAACGATCTACTTGGGGAAGGTCAAAACGTACCTCAAGTTCTATCAGACTGCATGGGTCCCATTTGACTAAGAAAAAGTGCTCTACTATGCGTTTTGTTTTCAAATTTGAAAAAGTCACTCGATGGCCAGAAGTATGATTCGAACGTGGAGATTATCGCCACCACGGAGACTTACTATGCAATACTCCAGAAAACGTATTTTTCTAACGGGTTAAAGAAGCTGGAGCATCGCTGGGTCGAAAACACATAACTTTCTTTTCCTTTGTAGGCTAAATACTTGTCGGACTACTAATTAAAAGTTTGATTTGAGTTAAAGATAAAAGAGAGATAATCACTACCATTGAGTAAGACAACCCTTTACAAATATTAACACTTGATCCTTCTTTATTCCTATATTTAAACATTTGATACACAATTTCAAATATCATTAATTATATTTGTTTATGCAGCGAAGTGGTTTTCATTTAATTCATCAACAAATGCATAATTTACTGATAACTGCTATACAATCCCGCTCATTCCACATGTCACATTAAATCACATCAAAGCTAAGAATATGCTTTACAGCTGCGCAAATGGCTTCTCAATCGCTCTCAACACTTAACATTCCATACACAATTAAGTACAAGTGGAGATGCATCAATAAAATAGCATAAACAACGCATTAAGCATCCGCAAACCCACTCAGAGGCAACAACAGTGGCGATACCACACACCACCACAGCTACCACCGCCAAATAATCTGTACTTAATGCCACCTCATTACTGTTAATTGATTTCAATTAAATCAGACACACAACGAACGCCAATACCAGCTGTGAGCCAAACTGGCCAGCAGACGGATATGCGACCGACAGACAGCAGATAACAGGGCAGACAGCGAAGACAGCGAAGACAACAACACCAAATGGTTGTATTTAAGGCTACAGCCACCATTAATGGCTACAATAAAAACGAAACCAAAAACAAAGACATGCCACCAAAAAAAAAAAAAAAAAGACCGCTTGAAAAACCAAACAACACGAACAGGAAACCGGAAATGTTTATAAATAAAGCAAACATGATTTGGTATTGCGGCCAAGCAGGGTGTGGAAGGCAGCGGGCTGTCACTGAATTGAAACACACGTAAGTATGAGGAAGTGTTTGTGGACCGCAGTAGCAAACAAAATATAAAAGACCGAAATTAAACAGGGAGATTTTGCGAAAGGAGTGTGTCCACAGTTTTGTTGTTTTTGTATTTATTCACCCAAATGGTCAGCAGTAAAAGCAACTCCTTTTCAGACAACCACGCACTGTCCCACTGCACTTAAGCGACTTGTCTAATGTTCTATAATCAACCCCTCTGTCATTCTCTTTCCTTACCGCCCACCATCTCAGCCATGCTTCAGCCTTTCATCACTTTTTGTTGTCGTGCTTTTGCTTGGCGCCCTCATAAATTAGCGCATGCTTTCCACGCGAAGTTTTCATTCCTTTGAGCTTCTTAACTTAATAAAAATATATACTCCAACTGTTTCGCTTTTTTCTCGCTTTTCTTTATAATTCTCACTTGCAACTTCTTTGGCGTCGTTGAAGCTGCTGCTTGTGCACTTGTTCATGTTTCCGTTGCCACATCCGTTGATGGCAGTGTTGTTGTTGTTCGTATTTTTGGTGTTGTTGCTGAAGTCAGCTCAGTTGCAGCTGCTGCTTTGAACTTCTTCGTACAGCGTTTCAGCGAGTTTTCTTACACCATGCCGTTTATTTGTTGGTGTTGCTTTTGTTTTTGCTTGTTAAGTGCTGCGGCAAGATTTTTCGGATAAAAGTTAATTACAACTCATTGGTTTAATTTTTTGTGTAATCTTTGCTTTTGCAAACTGCGCGAGCAGTGAATGTGGTGGCAATAAGAACAGTATATATAAATATAAGTGTGTGTGTATATGTTTTAGAACATTGAAACTTTTATGTAATATTTGTAATTAGCCGAAGTGCAATTTACTTCATAATACTCATGCAATTATGAACTGAATTTGTAAGTTTGATAGAGTTTGTGGGATAGTTTTGGTATATCGAATGTTAAAGATATTTTGAACACACATTCTAAAGAATCTATAAGCAAATCTAGTTATGAACACTATTTGATATATGACAATCTGTTGTAACTACTTATATTATTTGTATCTACATCACCAGGCCAAGTAAATATCTCTTCAAACTTTCAAGTGATCACTTTACCGAAAAAAGCACCACCCATTTTGTTAAAAATCAAAGTTTTGATCATACCTTTGTATTTCTCCTTTCTTTATCGAACATGAAAAGACATTCTTTTTTTTCGATTTCAGATAATTTGAACCGGAGATATCTCATTCACCGCCAGACACCTTTTTGCGGAGTACCTTCAAGAGATGGCCTATAGAAGGGAACACAATATTAAAACAAAAAATGCAAGATCTAAAATTATATTAATTTCTTTAATTATATTTGATGTATTTACGTAACGAAATGCCTCTTCTCAAAAAATTCTGTAGAAGTCACATCTTTTGAGAGTTACAATGGATATAATTCCTTAAGCAACTGAAAACATGACATAAAAAATTGAAAAAAAAATTCATTCCTTTTACAGAATTTTTTTTAACTAAAACGAGACAGCAAGCCCAGAAATCTTGCATTTGTCATATAACTATAGATTTTACCTTTAGAACGATTTCTTATTTAGAGTTCTTGTTTCTTTATGTGAGTAGAACAAGGGATCCCAGCTGCACATTCTTGAGAAATATTTGAAAATTTACGGCAGTACTTTTTACGCTCCTGTGTGCCTCCCTTTTTTGACCGACTGCAGTATGCATATGGCTTTCATTTCAATTCTCTTGAATTATAATCGACAAAAACTACCTTACTCCATGCATGAACATATTGGCAGAGCTCATTCCTTTCTCTGTCTTTCAGCAAACTTCGTCAAAGCAGTTGTTCTGCCGAACACTCTGGAAACTCACCGTTCTGGGAGAGAGGAAAATATTTTCATGCATATAATTTGTATATCGATTTATTGGGCCTATCGATCGGTGTGAGTTTCATCCTTTTCATCAACCGACGCAAGTGTCCAAAAAGATGGGCCGATGAAAAGTTTGCGCCACTTTACATGACCATAATATGGAGGTTATATGGTTCTTTTGGCACATATATATCGCCCATATTCTACATTTGTTGTATCAGCATTTGCTGTGACTGAAATACTGTGTTTAACTTGGTAGAGGATATTCTTTATCAAATAACTGATTTTCTTTTACTAGTTGAGTCCTCAACTCTAAACCACCAAGCATATGACAAAAGCGGCAATTTTGCTTGTCAGAGAATATGAATCGGATTGAAAATTCACAAAGATAAAGATTTTTCACAGGTAAGGTATTATAATGCTTTTAAATTGCGTAGTGCACATTGCTAGAGCACTTTCCTATTGAATGAGTACAATATTACTCATACGCCATGTACCACTTATTAAGAAATATTGCTAAACTTCAGCTATAACAAAGTTTTTAATGATGTGCCATAATGCTAAAGATATAATTTTATAATTCAAGCAACTAAATGGAATTTAAGCAACATTAAATTCATAATTTTTGATTAACTCCAAGGAATATGAAAGAGCTAGAAAAAGGAAAAAATATGCCGGCAACAATGAAGTTTTCAACTAATAATAATAACAATAGGAATTCTATTAAAAGTTGTAAAAGCGACTAAAGTGTTAATAGTAAACAAGCGAAATTCGAAGTTTGTGGTGGAAAAAATTGTCACACAAATAATTTATAATCTCGTACGAAGTCGCAGCCTTATAAAGTGCAACATGCAGGGGTGGAAACGAATGGCAGTTGGTTGGATAGTGCCTTAATGTAAGCTGGCCATTGGCTGCTATGTAGACGCCATAAGACGCTGATTGCCGCAATAAAAGTTTTTTGGAAAAAATTGCAAACAAATTGTGAAAAAATGCTGGATTTGAAATGGGAAATTGCAAACCTTTACGCAGCACTGTGGATCCTCTACACAGACCTGAGCTGCCGGCTTCAACATAACTGACCAATTGTTCTTGATTGTTGTTGTTAGTGAGAGACTATTTGTATTAATTTGTTTTTGTTATTTGTAGCTATTGTATTGGGAGAAGAGTCTTAAAAACTTCGCAAAAGAGTAGAAACGACAAAAGTGTGAAAAAATACCTTTACAAGGAAGAGGGGAAAAAGGAATAAAATGCACGCAGACAAAAAGCGGCATACCGCTATCAACGCTGCCAGCGGCAACAGCGGCAACAGCAGCTTGCCAAAGGATAAAGGCCGGCAGCAAAGCAAGCAGAGGCTATCGAGCGATTCGTGTGAATTCTTCAGCATCATTGAACGTCTTAAATCGATGCGAATGGATAGTAGAATTGGCGAGAAAATTGGCTTTATCACAACTTGCTTGCACGTCGAGTGGCGCTGGCAGAAGATGTGCGCAAAGGCAAGTAAGCGATATGCGGCGCCGATAAAGAAAGCACTAGTCGCCTTTTATTAGGCTCTTTTTTTTTTGGGGTTTCATTTTTCGCTTTTTCTTATTTTGTCTGCTGTGCTTTGGAGCATTGAGTGTGGCTAACGAAATTGGCACCATTTTTCTTCATTCTTTTGCAGCAACTTCTTTATGCATTGCAATTTTTTGTGTTTTTCACATTCCAAGTTTTTAGCCAGCTAATCTGGCAACATTGAAAAAACAGCGCGGCAATGCAGCAAAAAATGTAAGAAAAAAAAAATCAATGGCATATAAAATTGGCTGGGCGGCTTTTGTGGCTTTTGCACATCTACTGCTACTATGTGTTTGTTGTGCTTGTTGTTGTTGCTGCTGCTATTGCTGCAACGTGCGTTCAATCAAAATCAAAGCGCGCAGAAAATGCCATTTAAAGAATGCAATTCAATCAATATTAAAAACACTTGCACAAATGTGCTACACGCAAATGTTGCATGCAACAAGCCTTTAATTTCGACCGGCCGACCAGCCAATCAACCAACTAAAAGCATATTTTTTCCACTTTACAACGCGCGTGTTGGCATTGTTGTTTTCATTTAATTTAAAAATCTTTTAACGTTACTGCAGCGGTCTATTGTAGTTCATTCTCGAATTTTTTCGCTGCATTTTTGCTTTTTGTTTGATTGATTACGCCACGGTTCGGTTTGCTGATCTCTTTTGGTGTTGATTTAACTTTGACCTCAGCTATGTTTGCAATTAAATGCGATTGCCTTAGTGTGCGTGCACACATACATACAAATATTTATCTACTCTCTTATACGTATGCATACGTGTGTGTGTGTGTGTATTTGTGCTCTACTAAAAAATTTAGCGATTTTTTCAAATGCTTCAAATAAAATTTTTTATATTTGCAATTCAAATTGCTTTGATATTATCTGTTATTTTGGCAAAATCGAATTTACACACCAATCTCGATTGTAAATAAGAAAAATTAAAAAAACAACAAACAACAAACAATGCAAATCCAGATTTTTAATTGAAAGTTTGCAGTAAAAATCTGCTTCCAGTAGTAGCTATGTTTTTCAATAACTCCATAAAATTTAAGTAAGAAGCAGCTTATCTGAACTGCTATACATTCAACCTAATATACCCTAAAAAGGTAGTCAAAAGGTGTGTCAATAATACCTTTCTTTAGTAGACCAGTAGTATTTCGTCGAGTCAAAAGACCCGGCCAAATTGGTCAAATTAGCCTACGAACTGCGGTCTCATTCACCATATTCTCCAGACTCGGACCCGTACGACTTCCATTTGTTTCAAAATTTCAAAAAGTCTGATCTGAAGTATGGGCGATATCCTTGCCCCCATGGAAACCTATTTTGAAAACCTCCAAAAAACTCAGAAGTGTTAAAGTATTTAGAATAATTCTGGGTCAAGTGTATCAAGCTAATAATGGGGGCGACTATGTGTGGGAATAAATCGCCGTTTTCCAAATTTGAAGACTAAGTACTTATCGGATCACCCTCGTGCCACCCAGTATTGATGGTTTAGCAATGGCATTGCTTATCAAAGTAATAATGACTTGCTTTGTAACTGTATTTAAATTAGGTTTATGAATTTGAAATGGTTTAGCGGATGACTGTCTATCACTGTCTTTACATCTATAATGGCCAAATAAATTTTTTTTAATCAGCTGAGAAGTTCTGCTCTGTTTTGCCGAGGAAAAAGCGAAACGTATCAATTTTCTACGTCAACCTCATCCATTCCAACTGATACCATTAATTACAAATATAGTAGAAATATTCTGAAAAGCTATTGTGTCGCTGAAATAAATCTGAAGTCTCATTCCTATATATGAAAAAATCTCGAAGTATTTATTTTAATCGGACGTAAATTAATTGATTTCACCTAGAACAAAATTTAGCCTTATAAATAGCACTTAAGCTGAAGTAGCCCAACTAAAAGAGGTTAAGAATAAAAGAAAAAAATGCCTTCACCTTAATGCTTTTTAATCTGACTGTATCTGCACATTGAACTTATTTATTATACTAAAGTAAAGGATGAGTATTTTAGACTATGAAACGTTCTAAATAAAATATACTTATAAATATTGCAAAGAAATGGGTAGCCCAAAATCACATTATTGACGATTCATCCGAAATAAAATAGTCTGATTTTAATTT
Organism: Bactrocera minax; assembly: GCA_021498325.1. Lineage (NCBI taxonomy): Eukaryota > Metazoa > Arthropoda > Insecta > Diptera > Tephritidae > Bactrocera > Bactrocera minax. The sequence goes on from JAKEEE010000134.1 coordinate 341,914, forward strand.
ACGAGATTTACTTCTTAATTTATTCAAGCTCCAAATCAAAGCGCTGTTCCGATTAATAAATTACAGTTGAGTTTAATAAGTATGACATAGAGATGCTAAATATTTTCGTCGCATATCTTTGACACCAAGGACTTCCTCTAGAAAAATCGTATAAGCCCTTAACTTTTGCACTACATCAGATGAAACTGAAAATTTGTGTATACTTTTTCAATAAGCGCCCACCTAAGGCTTGAATTAGAAGGCTTTCTGATTAAAATTGCTTTAGAAATCTGCACAAGAACTATAGTGGTTTAAGAAATCATAAACACTATAGTAAGAACTGAACTTTACTACAACATTTGCTCGATAAACAAAAAGGTGAATTTTGCTTTTCTAAATGAGGCTCACCCTCAGGTACTCTACCATATTTGACTTTTCAGCAGAAGAGTCAAACATTACTGTGAATTAACGCAGAATATTGAAGAAATTTGTCTAGACCTTTCCCAAGGCCTTCCCAAGACCTTTACCAAGGACACCCAATATAATAACCAGTTTATAATATACAAATCGGTTATCATGTTGAATATTTCATACAATAAAGTCAAAGTATTATATTGTGTGAATCGGTCAGAACCCTCTCTTATTCTCTACATACCCGGTATTATAAATTCCATGCTCCTGATTGTCCAATTCCAGCTAATTGTCACCCGGTATCGATAAGTGAATGTAACGGTAAAACTAGACGCAACATTTACAACATATAGTACACAACCATATACCACTTTCTAACAAAACCGAAGTTTAATTGTAGCTAGAAGGGTTGATGTGGGTGTTGTTAGTGGCGGGTGTTGGCGCTTGAGTAAAGCTGGTTGAGCGTTTATTATTTGAAATTTACACATGCATAATTAATTATGATCAAAAATTTACTACGTGCACACAACCAGAACACACACACACACACACACAATTGAAGATAACAAAATATATCCATACGAACTCATATATATATATGAAAGTGTATTAGTTTGGTTGTGTGTCCGCATTTTAGGCAGACTTTGCCGGTTGTTTTTGGTTAAATATTTACAATTCGTGCCAAATTTGTATGCAAATCGCTTTTGGCTGCCACATCTCCATAAACAAAAACATCAAACAAACGCATAAATATTGGGTTGTTCGGAAAGTCATTTCGTTTTTTCCCGCCAGAGGACTTAATTACGTTTTTTCGAAACTAACTTCACACTTAAGCCCCATAACCATTATATGTCATGAGAGCTGATATTGCAAGGCTTGTGTGTGAAAAAGTTCTATTAATTCTACCCAGTAGTTTTTGGTTGGTGCCTTTTTAAATATGGAGAGCAATAAGCAGCATTTTCGTCATATTTTACTTTTTAACTTCAGAAAAGGTAAAAATGCTGTCCAAGCGAGAAAAAAATTGACGGATGTGTATGGAGAAGGCGTGTTAACAGTACGCCAGTGCCAGAACTGGTTTGCAAAATTTCGATCCGGCAATTTTGATGTCGAAGGTGCACCACGGTCTGGAAGGCGATATGGGCATTTGTTGATGCAAATTGGCTAATCACAACACGAGAGATCGGTGAGAGGTTAAATTTGTCGAATTCAACTGTTTATGGCCATTTGAAAGTCATTATACGAAAACTGTCTTTCATGTTCCCCAAAAAAAACGAAATGACTTTCCGAACAACCCAATATGTACATATACACTAACACATACACATATACATATATACATATACACATATACACACATATACATGCATACAATACTAACGGGTCCTTCCTTACCAACGCTAATTTCCCTTCTAACAATCTGTCTATTCACTTCGTTCATATCCTTATATACATGTGCATATGTTTGTTGTAGTGGAGTATCTAAATCAAAGCGAAGCACCAGCAACAATAGGTGTAGTGTATTATTTTGCCATATATAAGACAAATAGTAATCTATGCATACAAAAGTGGCAAGAAGACAGCAGTGACATGGTGTCTGTCCATTGATTTGAATTGCCGAGAATTAGATCGACTGTCAAATCAAGGCATTTTGCTAGCATAAAAGGAAACAATTAACCAATGCTTGTGAGTTAGTCAATTTCAAATTTAAGGTGGAGCCATTGCTGGTGAGCGCCGCTGGCAATTTAAACGGTTTTGTCATCCAACCATGTTTAAGGATATTCATGCCCTGCAGGAAACAGTTTTAGCAACACATGAGTCTGTCACAAATATGAAATGATTTCTTGAATCAATATGAGTAGCAGTCAATGAAAAATCGTCACAGTCTCAAAAGTTTGAAAAACTTAATATAAAGGTAATCAACACAGCTCAATATACTCAATCAGTTATATAAGCCCGCAACATCATTAAAAGTTAGTTTTTATGCTACAGTTATTTTTCATGAAAATTATGGTTTTAAGTGACCTTGAGTTATCAGCTGTTTCAAAAGGATTTCGAATGAAAACAACTACTAATGAGTACTATAAAAATGATAACTGAACTATAATGACCAGCTAGCTAATCGCAAGAAAAGCCAGAGTTTTTGTTAAATATATAAAAATAAAATTGATAAAAAAATAAATCTATTTCGGCATGGTTCAAAATCGAAAATTCTCGTCCCTTAAAAATTTTCAAAACGAACCCTGCTATTGGTCCCTAGATACTGCATGAGGAGATAACAGAGTTTGATGAGATTAGGTTAGTTGGCTGCTCCGCACAACGAAGATCATGAGGATCCCACTTCCACAGTTGAAAGATCGGTCCCTTGTTATGTCAAGAACTCCTAAGCATACATCAAAAGACACTCATGTATCGACCAAGCGCGCTTTGAGCCTATCAGAAGTTTATTGAGGTGGCTAAAATCAATTCTAGCCAATTCACACGGTTCCCCAAAGTTATGTCTTCAGAATCATATCAAACTCAATCTAACCAAAACTAGACTGCACAATATCTACGTGGGTACTTAACCATGAACCGAGCATCGAACTTTATATTGCAATGGTCTAACAGCTTTCCAAGCCTAGATTCTAGCAATATCAATATGTTGTAGAATAAAATGAATCGATATATTTTGGTGGGATTTCTTCTCTTCGGACAAGATCCAATAGTAATTTCAGTATGAAGTCTGCCAAAAATTACCTTAAAAAGCTTCTGCATTTATAACAAATGAAGTAACACTTTATTCGGAGCCAAATTTCTACGGTAATATTACCAAAGGCGGAGTCGAAATACCGATTGACCAGCCATTCACTTATATAGTCGGGCTTTAACGGTTGATATCATAATATATATAAAAAGAAGAGGTTTGCTTGGTGTTACACAAGACCTTGATGGCCCAATGGCATGGAAATCTTAGATCTTAGATGATAAATGCTAAGCGTAATAAGGAATCGACTCAATGTGAAAAAAAATCCTCAAGTGGCCAAAAAAAAGTTGGAAAAGAGCTAATGACTTTCTCTTTTACTTTAGTGAAAATTCTAGTTTTTAACTACCTAAGCCTATGTAGTTTCAGGACCATTCAAGCAATAACAAATACATTCAATAACGATGCAAATCGAAGCCAGCAGACTGAGTAATCAAATAATACACTGTGAGCATGTATAATAATCTGCTGCAGCAAAGGAAGGCCGTTCATCAATGCCACCGAGTCGATCGAATTCACGCGGCTTATTCACACACCAATTCAAAGCAACACCATAGAGAAGTGTAGTTCTAACCTAGGCACACCGTTTCAACAACACATTATTCACTTCGAACCGCACTACACTGCGTATACCTAGCCATATAGGTTGGCGTCAAAGCACTGTGCTGCTTAGCGAATTATATGCACGGCAACACCGGGCAGGTGCCCACAAGCATAGCAATCGGATACCAAATTCTAATTGGTAGTAGGTATTGTGATAAATTTCGTTTAACTCCTTTATTTTTGTTGCTACTTTGCACACACAGCTATCTTATTACAGTTATATGTTGATGTGGCTGTTGTTGTTGCAGTTAGTCCATTCGGTTATCGGCATTGTTAGCGGCAAATGTTGGTGTTATTTTGCGGTTGCCTGCCATTGTCACCGTTATTTTTGCGGTTTACACAACTAGCATTTACATGCGAGCGTGAGCACGTTCGCACACACACAAACACACACAAACATGCATGCATGCATGCATTCACACTCGTGTATGGTTTGCCTGGCTATACGTAGCGTATTTGTTTGTTTAGGTATTGGCCGCGGCTTATGCGGCTCAAATTACCACTGTACTTTGTTATCATTGTTTTTATTGTTTTTGTTGTTGCTTTTGTATGTTTCCATAAAAAAAATTGTAGTGTTGCCGTTCACTTGGCGCTTTAATACCTTTTGCTGGTGCATAGGTGTGTTGGAAATATGATACTCAACCCAGCTCGTGGAAAAAATATTTATTCTCTGACATAATCAGTTACTTTGTAATAACTAATCGATTGGTTAAAGGTTTCCTTTAGTCGTACTAAATGGATTCAAGGGTAACTAAAGCAAGTAAGGAAGTGACCAATTAGTGTCAAATAAATATACAGAGCATCAAATCACTCATGCAACACGTTTGAAAGCCATTTACTAATTTCGAATTTACTAAATCGAATTTTCATAGCTTTCGAATTTCGATAGCTTAGATTTTCAAAAATATCACCTCAAAAAGATTTTTCGAAATTCGAATTATTTTAAAAGTTGCAGCCATTTTAGCGCCATGGCAAAGCGACAGGTTTAGTCAGAAGGAACAACAGACTTTTCTAACATCATCTAACAGAATTTTAAGTTTTAATCAAGCAATTTTAAAAAATTCAATTTTTACTTGTAGCGGCCATTTTGAGAGTTTTTTTCGGTATGCCTACCACCATATTGATATTAGTACTAATTGAATACTACCTGCCCATTTTGTTTGTTTCAGATGACCAGAAGAGTGGAAATTGTGGCAAGATGGGCACGCCTTTTTCCCTCTACTTCCCCTCTACATCAACAATCTGTTTTTGAAAACAATTTGGATACTCTCGCAACATGTTGCTACAAAGTATATTAGTTTCGTTCACCTAACGGTTGCTTGTAACACCTAGAACTAAACGAGTTAGATATAGACATATATATATGTATACATAAATGATCAGTATGAAAAGACGAGTTGAAACCCGAGTGACTGTCTGTCCGTCCATCCGTCCGTCCGTCTGTGGAAGCGATAACTTGAGTAAAAAGGAAGATATTTTGTTGAAACTTGGTACACGTGTTCTTTGTCGCCATAAGATGGTTGGTACTGTAAATGGGCGTAATTAGATATCTGCCACGCCCACAAAATGCGATTAATCGAAAACAGATAAAGTGCTATAACTAAGCAGCAAATTAAGATATAAACATGTAATTTGGCGAAGGAGGAACTACGTAGAGTGGGATATCTGTGGGCAAAATTTTTTGTAAACGTGGGAATGCTGTACCATTAGGTTTAATAGGTTTAACCCCCGTATAGACTACTAAAAGTGCGATAACTCATTGAAGGAACACGTTAGAAACGTTACATCTTGCAGAAAATATGACATGAAAGGATTGCATAGAAATCCGTGTAAAGTTTTGATTATGGGCGTGGCACCGCCCACTTTTAAGAGAAATCCCATATTTCAAGAACGTCTTAACCGATTTCAACAAAATTTGGCATACGATATTAAATTTGCATTGTTATGGCATGCTGTGGAAATAGATCAAATCGGTTAAAAACCACGCCTACTTCTCATATAACAAAATTTTAAGTTTCATCTGATCCTTCCACTTTAAGGTAGATAAATCGAGCAGCAATTAGGATATGAAAATTAAACTTTGTGCAAATAAATCTGTAAATCTGTAAGATATTGTAATGAAATTGGAGGATAATCTTTCTATGATAATAAAGTGGTCTGGTGTCAAAAATGCGAAAAATCGTGTAAATACATTAACTAGCCCCCATATACCTAATATAAGAATTTTCAACCTTCCTGTAGACTTTGTACCATATATAACGGTCAATATATGAGTTATCTCTCTGAAATTTAGAAGATCACTTTCTGATAACAGTGTGTCCATGTGCTTGAAATGGATAAAATCAATTGAGCACTTCCGCTAGCTCCCATGTACCTAATATAGAGATTTTCAACCTCTATGTAGACTTTATACTATATATAACGGTCAATATGTAAGATATCTTAGCAAAATTAAGTGAACGTGTAATATCAGATATACTCGTACCATATACTGACAAAAAATGTGTGAAATCGGTCTACGAATTATCCCAGATCCAATATACTACATATAATGATTTTTGCTATTCCAGCAGACTTTATGCCGAATATGTCGGTCACTGTGTGAGTTACCTTCACACAATTGCGTAAAAACATGTTCCCTAATATGCTTGAATAATGAAAAGAGTTAATGTGATCAGATCTTCCTTTATGCCAAAAATGCCCTATAGAAGAATTCCTGACTTTCTATCTGACTTTAAACCGTTTATGTTGGTCAATATGTGTGTTATTTTAATGAAATTAAGTGGATGTATTTTCCTAAAAACAATGTGATTTCACGCTAAATATGAAAGAAATCGGCCTTGACCATGGTCTAAGCCCCATATTCCTAATATAATGATTTCCTTTTCTCTGATTGACTTTTTCCTCATATATTCATTAACTCACTTTCGTTGAGTTTATATCGCATATATCACTTTTGAGTTAATTTGGCAGATTTTAATATAAATATCTCTGACGCGAAGCAAAATATAACAATGAAAGTACATGAGTCTCTGGTTTGTAATATAACTTAATAAGATACCAAATTCGATGGCAATCCATTGACCAATTCTTCGAATAATGAATATTGAATTCTTCCGCAACATTTTTTAATAGAAAGTTATGACAGCACTTGAAAGCATTTCCTCGCCTCTGGTCCTTGTACATTGTGAGAGTATAAAATTTTCGGTTACACCCGAACTTGGCCCTTTCTTACTTGTTTCGTTTTTGATTTTTTGTAAACTCTTGAAATATTATATATTAAAAAATTAGTAGTAAAAATATAAAAGTTTTTATCGAGAGTCAAAAAATACCCAGGCCTCTAGACAAGAATACCCCCTTAAAAAGTTTTCACTAAATGTTTAACATATTTTTTATTTAATAGTCAGACTAGACGACCGTATAAACTGCAGCGACTATAAAATATTTGATCCAAATACATATATTCAAATATTTTTATCTGCACACTTGCACTTTTTTGATTATTGGCAAAGCTCAAGAGAGACTTCTACGACGAAGAAAATTCTAGAGCAAGAAAATTAAAAATGTATCTTCAGAATAGAACTCTAGAGCTTTGATAACCCGGTTGGAAATTTTGTTGCAAACAAGGATGCTACGAAAATAGAAGTCCACATAAATCAGGTCCTCGTAACAATTGTAATTGAGAGCGTTCTACTTGTGTGTTTGCAAACAGCCTTCAACACAAAGCCATGGTTATGCGGTAGCAAGCGGTAAATAGTGCGGTAAGTAAAAAGCGTTAAAAAAAAGCGGTAAAGTCCACTAGAAAACGAATATCATTATATGTAGTAAATGATGGTAGGGTAATTCATCGACTAATTTCTATAGTTATAGTTAATACATATGATTTAAAAACAACTGAAAGTTTGAAAATCCTTATGTAATGTTAGGTATAAGGAGCTAGGCCATTAATTCGTGCCATTCTTGGCACCAGAGTACATTATTATTGTAAGAAAATAATGCGCTCTGAATTTCATTAAAATATCTCACAGGCTAACCGATATTTTCAGACGTCAAATGTGTCAAAAGTCAGACACACGCACTGAGTCAAGGGGCATTAAAATGTATATACCGATTTCAACCATTTTTAGATCCGAAGTTCCACACCTCCACAAAGCGTTATTTGTGCAAAATTTTATTGGGCTTGGAGACAACGATGCTTGTTTTATATATATGGTATTTTATATATATTGTAAAGTGAAATATAACATAGAATTTAAAGTTGCGTTATATACAAAGCAGGCGTGGCTAAATTGCGATTTCGCTCATTTTCAAATCGCATCATAAGAAGGTATAAATTGTGTATAATATTTGGTAAACATTGTTCGAGGAGTTGCTGAGAAATGGAAATTTTACCTAAAAGTGGGCCATGCCACGCCCATTTTCCATTTTCTTCTTTTTATTGTTGACTAGTTTTCAACATAACCCTATTTGTTGCCATAACCCTATTTTATTTCTACATAACCCATTACTAAACTGGACCACCCTTCTTCATCCACTCTAACTTAATACATTTCAATTTGTGTAAAGCAAGCATTTATTTGAACTTAGCACTCAAGCTCATATACATCGTTTCTTAAGTTTGCAGTAAAAAATATATTAGTTGTATGTATAATAACAAACACTGCAGCTTGAATGGTCGTACAGTTTCCGAGCCACTGGTCATTTTAATCCAATCACGATGATGGTACACACTGGTAAAAATAGTCGGTTTTCCCTTTTCACCGCAATACGAACCCCATGAAACAATAGCAACCACTTTATCATCGCAAATCAATGGACCGCCCGAGTCGCCACGACAGGCATCCACATCCCATTTACCTTCTTTGCCAGCACAAATCATCGTTTCATGAAGTAGATTCTTATAGAATTTTCGACAATATGCCTGTGAGAATACCGTTAAATTGGCAGCTATAGCATAAGCCGAATATGGACCACGCTAAACACATATATGAAGAGGAAATATATTAACTGTTTGTATACAAATAATTTATATGCATATAGGTACTCACAAAAAAGATTTGCCCCCAACCAACGATTTGACATGACGTGCCATTTTTCACCATTTTATTAGATAAAGGTATAATTTTAACGAAATCATTGTCGTCGGGAAAATTTTCAGCAAGCCGAAGTAGAGCGATATCATGGGCTCCTTTTCGTTTAAAATTTTTATGAGGCAATACATCTTTAACCTTCATTTCGACGGTGGTATGTAACTTTTGAAAACGATTCGGCGCACCAGCAACAACGACAAGACGATGCGGACGCGTGACGACCTTTCGACGACTAAAGCATATAGGAGAAATGTATAGATCAAAGAAATGAACAAAACTCTATCCAGTACTTACTCAACAACACAATGCGCTGCGGTTAATATTAGATTGTCGGATATTATCGAGCCAACACAAAAGTGATTATCACCAAAGTATGCGGTAGCTCGGGAGGTACGTATGGATACAACGTATTTATTAAGGGTATTCCCTGAAATCTTATAACCGCCAGTAATTAGCATGTTGTATTCGCCGCTAGCATATGTAATATTGGACAGATCTGGCGGCAACTCGAGCTCATGATTGTGGTTATGTTGACCGCTGCTCTGCAGGCCATAGGCTTTTGGAGTACGAATAATGAATAACAGCAGCGGCACAAGGTGGTAAAATATATGCAAAAGCTCCAACAAAATCGACATCTATGTCAATTTTTTATTTTTTTTTAACAATTTCTATTTATATATTACCAAAATATGAGTGAGTATTAAAATGAAATGCCGTTTCGAGTAATTTTTTTGTGTCAGAGAAAATAAAAAATTCAAAAAATATGAAAGCAGAACATATAACAGAGTGTTATCATATTCTGACCGAACGGCATCCGAGAAGAAATAATGCTTTCCGCGGACTGTCTGTGGACTCAACGGTTTCTACAAAAACCGAAAGGCTGAACTGTAACTGTGGCTGAAACTGCTTCTTCCGAATAATTGGTATTCCCAGTGGCTTTACTTTCGACGGATTCATGATCATTCATAGCGACCATTGTTCATCCAACCCATCAGACACCATTATCGCATATAACTTGGGGGGTGCTAGATGGACACAGATTTCCAGATATCAGTAGGAAGTTAGTTCTTACTTAAATAGACTACTCGAAGCTATTCGCTGTGCAGAAAGTGATTCCGTAGAAGTTAAAATCTAATAACACATGTTGAACAAAGCATTCCGTTGCCTTCAGGGCTAATTCCCAGACAACTGTGAGTTTTGAAATTTATCTGGAACTATTCTGTGTAGCGCAAATATGAACTAAACTGCAATTCAAATGTACTTCATTGTGTACTACTACAACGTCGAAGTCAACTACAGATGCTCAAAGGCAGCCTCTTTAAAAGGGAGAAAATCAGTAAGCATTCAATGGAGAGTAAAGCGAAAATAATGTGGATCACTGGTCATAGAGCATATAAGACCCTGGATATAAGACAGTGCTGCTTTCGATAAGAAACAACTGACTGTACCATAGTATTCAGCGTCTCAAGGAGTTAATACAACAACAGTACATGAGAACCAATAAATTATTAAAAAGTAGTTTTGACGTTGAGTGAAGTATAAAATAATCATAATCAAGTATAATCGAAAAAAAAATACTTAACAATCTTTTCATTCACCACACAATTCACCGAAATTTGATAGCGAGAAATTTAATGTATATTTACACTAAGAATTTCGAAAATATCCGTATAATTCAACGGAACGTTCAACGGAAGATTTACAAAAAAATACTTATTTCCGTTAAACGTTGTGTCTAATGATGACTACAAACTCAAGTCAAAAGCTGTTGCCAACGCATTTCAGGTAAAAATATATATGCATAAAATATATGAAATACAAATAAATGCAATGACTTTAGCGGCTTTACTACTTTTGCACCGCTTTCGCTTTTGATCCAATTACTATGATGATATACACTAGCGAATACGGTTGGTTTCTTTTCTCTTCCACAATATGAACTCCCAGAAACAATAGCGGCCACGCGATGATCGCAAATCAATGGACCACCCGAGTCGCCGCGACATACGTCCACATCCCATATGTCCTTATTACCGGCACAAATCATTGTCTCATCAAATAGATCCGGATAAAATTGTAGACAATAATCAGACGAAAATACCGTTACGGTACCTTGTACAGGAAATGCCGAAAAGGGGCCACGCTATACCAAAGAAACAACAAAGAATTATTTCTATGCACTCGCATGTTATGCAGTATATGTACGCACATAGAACATTTGACCCCAACCAATGATCTCACACTGAGTTCCGTTTGGTATAATCTCCTCATACAGGGGAATTACTTTGATCAAGTCATTGTCGTCGGGAAAACTTCCATCTAGACGCAATAGTGCTATATCGTGCGGACCTCCTCGTACAAATTGATGATGAGGTATCACATCGAGTATTTTCATTTCAACCGTTGTTGCGTACTCAATCAAACGATTCGGTGTGCCAGCAATTACCGTAAGACGATGCTCACGCGTAATAATCTTACGGCGACTAAAATTTTTGATGACGAAATTATATAGACAACGACAGACATGCGTACAGATAACACTCCACTCACTCAACAACACAATGCGCCGCGGTTAATATTAAATTGTCCGATATGATTGAGCCCACACAAATGTGATTATCGCCAAAATACGCGGTCGCTTCGGCGGTACGTATGGATACGACGTGTTTGTAAAGTATAGTGGTAAAGGTCACAAGTCCGCCCGTAATTCTCATTTGATAGTCTCTGCGTTCCTTTGAAAAATTTGCTACATTTGTAGCTCCTCTGAACTTTTTACTTGGCTTCTGATGGGCACGATAGGCGCGATGGTCCTGAAGGTCGTGATGATAGTAATGGTTGGTGTTGTTCGTAAGGCTATTGGCATTTTGTGCGAATAGCAAAAATGATGCAACATAACAGAGAATAGGCGAAAAGAGTAGTAGTGTAGCCATCGATGCCACAAACTATTTTATTTTACATTATTTAGACAAATAAAAAGTCAAACTTCGTCGAAGTAATTTGTCGATTTTTCGGAACTGTTTGAAGGGTACACAGATGCTAAACCAAATTCTTTTTTATTGTAGAAGTGAGTGAAATACGAAATAATAAATTATATTGAAATTGAAAATTTTTATCAAATAATTTATTTGAAAAGTCCAATTATGTCCTGAATGTAGACCTAACTATTAAGAAAAATGTTCTCTAAAAGCGAATACCTTAGGTAGACAATAGCAACCAGTTTTCAACATTTGTAACGGGTTGTGACCCGACGACAATAATGTTGGCTGTTGTTGACCCGAAATTTAAACGTAATAATTTACCATCGCATAAAATTAGCTCCGAATTAAAAAAACAAAAAAACTACAATTTCTGAATATGAATTTTTATTAGAGGGTGATAATAATATTCTAAGGCCACACAAGGAAAAATGCAAAAAAATTTTTATAACTAGTTCCATCAACGATTCTATTTAGATGATCCCAATAGTCTAAACAGCGTGGACAAATCTGCTAAGCGTTCATATTTTGAGTTACTTTTTGCGAAAAATTACGATCAGCTTCTTGATCCCTCTTACATATTATTATGTAATATATAGATAAAGAATTCTTATTATTTGTAATAAGCTCTTACAAAGAATACCACAAAATAATATATATTAGAATTAAAAGTTTGAGTTCTTTCCACACCGATAAACGACCCTGACCTGCCATTACTGATTTAATCCATTTCAAATTATAATATACATCACTGTAAAGACTTGGGGCTTCGCTACGACCACAGCCAAGAGTCCACGAAATCACAGCAACGAACTTGCCCTGGCAAATAAGCGGCCCACCAGCATCGCCGCGGCATGGATCGTGATCGAAGCGACCGTTATCGCCAGCACATAAGTCACCCGTAGTGTAATGGGGATGCACCTTTTTGCAATGCTCCTCGGTAAAAAGTATTAGCCCAACGTGTGACACCTCGGCCGCATAAGGTCCTTGCTACAACAGGCAAACAAAAGACGTTAACTGGAATGAAAATATAACAAACCGATATGTATGTAAAAGTGCTTACAAAGTAAAGTCTGCCCCAACCGAGAACTACACAACGCTCACCATATGGCGGTGGACTTGTGGGTAACGGCATAATTTGTACGCGCGCACTGAGTTTAATACGCGATTTCAAGTGAAGCAAACCGATGTCATTAGTGTTGTGCAGCGTGAAATTCCGATTTACAAAAACCTTATCAACGGCCATAACTCGCGTAGTTGGACTAGGTACAATGCGATTCTCCGTGCCAATCACAACGATTATGGAGCGCGGACGTCGTGGAATTCTCGATGAACTGCGCAAAAAAAAAAAAAAAAGTAAAACCACAAATGAAAATACAAAATACTAGCAGTTATTAGTCGAAATATAATTTACATACTATACCATACATTGCGCCGACGAGATTATCCAACGGTAACCGATAATGACGCCGGCGCAGTAATGATTATCGCCAAAGTATTTGGTGGCGGTGCGTGCGCGCAGTGAGACCATGAAGCGTGTATAGTTTCCCACTTCTGGTGCGTGTTGGCCTCCGGCTACAAGAAATTTGTAATCTCCCTCCGTTGTTAAATTTTTCACAGTCGCACTGCAGGACTGTGATAATTGTAATAATACGTACACGAATAAATATAAATTCACGCCAGACATTAAGCGAAATATTATTTAACATAATTTTTAACAGATATATGTGGATTGTAAATATCAAGAGAAATATACACATTTCTCATGCCCTAAACAGGGTGTGGTGAAAATATTTCTTTATCGCTTTCGTTTTCGTAAATCAGTCATAAAATATATTTTGAGCAACTTAGTGGTGCAAAATTATTCAATAGTTTTCGATAAAGAAGTCTGAGACCAAGTTTCCGCTTTAGCGTTTAAAAATTATTAAAGCATGGAATTAATCAAAAAATGTTCCCACAGTTTTACCCGATTCAAACTAAGATAAGTAAGCTGAGCTACCTAACAAATGTCCCCTATAATTTACAAGAAGTAAGTAAATGTGAAAATATTTGAAAAGATGATTTGGTTGCAACATATATACTACATTTCGGTCGATCTCTCCTTGTTCGATAAAGCAGTTGAAGAAGAAGGTAACAACAAAAAATTAATAATTAATGTCCCGGAAATAGGGACTGGTATAACAACTTATAAAGAAGTACACTTTGGGGTCCTAGAAACATTTTTCAATTATAGAATAAAGAAAAAGAATTATTTCCCTCTCTAAACCTCTATCGAAGCGTGCATACTTAACTAGCAAGTCCTATGTAGATTAAGATACCGTTTTTTATTTGGTTTCAGATAACAGTAGTTCCGAGAATAACCGTCGCCCGTCGATGCCTTCTTAAAGAAGGTGATACCGAAGATTGCACCAATGGCCGCCATTTTGTATCACAATGACAGTATAAATTGTGTGTATACACTCAAATATATGTTTAGGGAAGGCTGAAAGCAAGAAATTCGATAGCTTTTTTGCGTACTCGCAGAATTAATTGTCAAATTTAGGCCTTTTTTGAGGCTCTGCATTGGTCGAAACGCTAAAGGAAAGGTGATTTAGAACAGATTGTCATAATTTTGACAACAATTTTGACATAACACATTACCACATATGTAGTGGTTAGATTAGCAAAATTACTTGAGTATAGACAGAATGGAAATTTCAAAAAAGTTTGTCGACAATTCTCAATCAATTCGTTATTTCTTTTTTTAATATTATTTAACAACTGTGTAAAACGTAATTGCTCACATGGGATTCCCTACATAAGTTGTGTTTTTAAAGAATTTTCGTGGGGGCTTGACAGCTGTCAAAGCAAACACATATGTTTCACATTCATCACCAACATTCCACCGACAGGAGGACCTCAGCTGTTGTCCTGATGACCATATGCCCAAAATCCTGAACTAATGAACTGATATAACCACAATTTTTTTGTAATAAAAATTCTATATCTTTTTAAAGAAAACTCACTTGTCACTTGAACCAATGCTAAATTTGCAAATGTTGTTCAACAAGATCTTGTTCGCCTTGAAGGCCATATAAGTGGAACTACTCGACAGAAAGCATTTGATGAACTCCATTACTTTCCGAAGTGTCCTGCCGTATTATATTTATGTCAAGATGCTGACCCAAACAAAGTGTTATTATTTTATTATTATTAACATTATTATGTTATGTTAGATATTATATATCTTAAAATTGCACTTGAGTGCCAACACCTGCACTAGCAGTTAGTTGCATATGCCTGTGTATGTGCATACATATTTACATACGTAAGGTAAGTGCACTTGTCCCTTGCCCAAAACGATTCAGCAAAACTTCATAATTGCTTCAACACTTTGCCATGCACTTCTGTTTGACGGTGTCCTTGCAACATGAGAGCAAGCACATTATTTAGATATGTAGGTATGTGTGTGTTCGTTTTTGTAGCGCTACATTTGCTGACAGTTTATGCAAAATTCGCCCCCAAAATGGCAATTTGCAAATTTAATGGTGTAAACAAATTCAATCAATGCATGTAAACAATGACAGGCACCAGCAAAAACAACTGCCACTGCAGCAGTGGCAGCAATAACGTCAACAATAAACAACAACATGGCAATACGAGTGGTGGGCGAAGGAGGAAGCAGCAATAAAAACGAAACGGAAACGGAAACGGAAATGCAAGTGCAAGGCAAGAAACCGCAACGATGCAAGTATGACCGCTATCCACACACACACACACACACAGACAGCATGGTGTGTGGTAAAAAGTGTTCTCTACAATGTAGACAGTGTGCAACATATGCTTAACCACACTTGATTTAATGACATAATATCGATGCAACTGGTTTTAAAAGTATTCCTGAATTTCCATTCATATCAGTTAGTTAAAAATATTCTCCTTTATTATGCCCTATTTTACAGATAAGCTCTTGATATTCTTATTTAGATACCAGGTACTGATTTGACTTTAACAGTACGACACTAAACGTAGAGTGCCTACAGTCTTCCAGATATTCATCATGAACTAAATCTTGAAAAAAGCTCAATAGAATCGACTGGGTCATTCTAAGTCATTCTAAATGGATATGGTACTTTAACAAAATTTAATCGGCTTTGTGAAATAATACTGAGTAATACCAAGAGCTGTCAGAATTGGGGAAAAACTGCCAGGCCACTTTCGCACTCATGCTTTGAGATACTTGTGTGATTAACTGTCATAATATAGACCATTTCATCCTAATTGGTACTAGCTTAAACACCGAGATCAAAGTCAACATCGAAATCCAACTTCCAACGAAGTTCCAACTGAAATTGTAAGAAGTATGATTCGAAAACATATGCTGGGAGTTAATATTAAATAATGACAAACATAAATCTCTTGAGGGATTTGTTTGTTTGCGAGATAAACTGTATAAAATAAAATTTGAACACTTGACGCAACACATAAATCGATCCAAACAAGTGTCGCAAACTGTAAAATTCCTGTATAAATGTAAATATTAATCCACACACAAATGCATGCACATATGGATATCGAGCATACTGCAAAACCTTTACCCCGACTAACAGCTCGCCAATCTAGTATGCAGTATGGGGCCACAATCAGTGTAGCGGCATCAGTCTGGGTTGCAATAATTAAATGGTCGATCAATCGTTATTGTTATTCACCTACTCCTTTCGCCCGCTCACTCTCTGATCCGCATTGCATGTGAAAGTGTCCAGCTGCTGGTTGGGCTTTATTTTCTTGCTGTTGTTTGATTGTTTATCTGTTTGGGCCGAGACAAACCGATTTGCGCAGCGCAAAGGTAGTGGGATGAAGAGCGTATGTAAAGGAGCAACACAGTGGTATGTACATATAGTATATATGCTTTCTTCATATGCTTCGAATGCTTAACGCGTTGAGACTTTCATGCAAATGCAGCGAAAACTTACAAATACTCCCTCATATATAGAACACATATTTGTATAAGAGGTCTGTGCTATAAGAGCATAAAAATGTGTTAGTGTGTTATTCTTTCACTTTGCCTGGCATTTTTCTTTACTAAAGTTGTTTAAAGTATTTCGAAAATTCTGAATTCGTTTCGAAGTAACAAAACATTGTTTTAATAGATGGCATTCTGTCCCAAAAAAGAACTCTTTTGAAGGAGAAAATCGGCGAATTACCACACAACTTTTTCAGATTCAGTAAAAATCAGCTGATTTCTGAAATCAATTCGAGAAGTATACAATACAATATTATACACATTCACATAATTTATTTTTAAATATTCTAATATCCGAAAAATTAACTTCAAAATGGACTAAACAAATTGGACTAACAAAAGTAACATAAATCATTATAAGTGGTATATGGGATAGTATAAGTGGTATATTCCAGATTAAACGTTTACTCAATTTTGCTAAGATATCTTAAATTTTGAACGATGTATATTGTACAAAGCCAACTGAATGTTTGTAGCCCCAAACCTTGATGGGAAAAATATGCCCTTTGAATTTCTTTAAGATACCTCACAGATTGACAGATGTATGCGGTATAAAGTCAACCATGAACAATAAGATCCTCATATTCGCTATATGGGGGCGTTGGAAAGTTATAATTAGATTTTTAGCATTTTTAGGAAATCAGTATACTCATCAAATGTAGAATTGAGAACATGGGTTGAAATGATTGCATTCATTTGACACCAAACCTTATATCATGTTATAATCGGTAAGATGTGAGGTTATATAGCCAATTTTGTAAACAGAGTTGCCACATTAACAGAGCACATATAATTGCTTAGTTTTTGAATTAATTATTGCAATGTCAAAGAAAATAATAAAAGTTCAAATAGCATTCTATACAAATTATAGGCGTGTTCCTAATGCGATTTTATGGATTTTCGCACTATACTAAAAGAGACAGAATTCTATGCACCAAATTTTGTTCAAATCAGCCTAAGAGTTTCAGAAGTATGTATGTTCAACTACGAGTGAGCATAACAAATTTAATTTTCAAATAAAAGCAACAAATTTAAATAGTTAAACCAATCCATATCATGAGCCTGGTTTTTTTCTAATACTATGTGGAATGCGTATATAGTTATTGACCCATTTTGTTGAGATATATAGCTCTAGTGATTTATGGGATATGTTTACTAAGCAAGGTCACACCAATAACTGTAACACTACTTTACTCTGCAGTATATAAACCGTCATGTGAACATAAATATGGAGAAGATACTCTCCTATAAGAGCAAATAATGTTTTATCATATTATCAATTTCTACACCAATATTTCCAGTTGAACAGTCCTCTAACAAAGAATTTAACAAAAATCCTACAGAAATATTACGATACTCCTTAGGATGTGATTGAGTTAGAAAAAGCGCTAGTCTTTTGTGCTAATTTATAAATTTTATTATTACTTCATTATTATCAGCGCAGTTGCTTGAGGAAACTTGAAAACATATCTTGATACTTTATCGCCTTCCAAGGACATTGTCTCCACTCTCCCGATTAATTTTTCTACGACACCGAATGACAACATTATAAAAAAACAACACTGTGCTACAAAATGTATTATGTTGAAGTTGAATTTTTTACATTTATTAAAGCTTTCACTAGCCCTTGTAAAGAAAAATATTTAATATCCTCATGCAAGCTTTCAAAAAGATGACTTTATCTCCACCATATGAAGTGTCAAAACAAAAAAATTACATTAAATGAAGTAAGCATACATTTTGTTAAACAAATTGCATTCCCACTACACAAAAGTAATATAAGAAAATTTGTAGAGAATGTACTCGCTACTCGCAACTCTAATACCATGCGCCCATTTGCTCCCTCTCCAACGTCTTAGAATTTGCGAATGAAAAAAGCAACAACCAAGAGAAAATAAAATTCACTCGCCAGTGTCTGCACTAGCAGTGATCAGCGATATGAGGCATGAAAAAGTTTGGATCATAAATAATGTCGACGTCTGGAAGCAGGTCACACTTAACTTAACCAACTCAGCAGCACTTGTTTTGGCGCTTTATAATGTCACTTATTCTTATATATATACATATATTTTTTTTATTGTGCCCCACCTACTGATGGCAGTGAATGTGATGGTATCTCAAGCTATCTTTAATTTGCTGCATATGAGTAGTATTTTAGCAAGCACTGCCATATAAGTACATAAGAGCATGTATATTCCATTGCTTGAATACGAAGACGCTTATAAAGGTGGAGAAAGAAAATATTAGTGTACGCTATGCGAAATAAATGTAAGCAATAAATATTTCAAAATCTCGTCACAAATCGTGTAAGTTGTTGCATGTGGAAACTGATTTCATTGGAGGCACAGAATTTCCTAGTGGGTAAGCTGTCAAACTAGTTGTCAAAGTAGTCGCATGTGTTTGACATTTATGTTAAGTTTCCTTTGGCATATCACAAAGTAAACCTTACACGACGAAAATGTTCTATAAAATTAAAATAACACCCTCTATTATAATGTTAGGAGATTGAAGAACTTTCTTAAGCTTTTTCACAAAATTTAAGGTTAAAAAATAAGGTTAAATTCTTTGAGTACTTTTTATTTAATAGTGTCATTTTATTGAAATGTAATAATTTCATTTAAATTTTAAAATTAAAAAAAAAATTTACCAAAAGCTGAAATTTTAATTTTGATAATCTGCATTTATTTTCAGTGTTCCACCCTAATGTGACATTGCAGCCTATGTCGTCTATGCCAAAGTACTTAAGTAAACTGCAACATTCGCCACACAAGCACTCATCCTGTAAGCGCCTATTTTTGGTCTCTGTTTTTAGGCTCGACGACACACATGGACCATTCAGATATTTGAAGACATTTTGCCCAAAGACTCGCATCAGTAGTATAGAGTTTTCAATATAACCAACATGTTGCCAACAACTACCAAAAAAAAAAGAGAAAATAAGAACAAAATTAAGTAGTTTCACTGATATCAGTGGCTTGCAACATGAGACTCATGCTCCTTTTGTCTATGTGTGTGTGTGGGCTTTGTGAGCACAGATTTATTTTCTTTTTATCAGCTTCATGCAGGCTGGACTGTGATTATGTGTACACTGGCGTAAGTAGACTCGCAAAGGGCTTTTGGAGTTGTAAGTGCACATGTTTGGATAACTTTAGAAGAAATGCATGTTTCAGCTGCAAAATATACCTGCATGAAATATCTTCAGAAAGAAAAGATTTTCGTGCTACTATTGTAATATTTCAGATATCGCGAAACAGATTCCATTCGAGTTTCGCATGTTGTAGTTTTATACGACTAAGTCTAAAAGTGGACTTAACCCTTTTGAAACTGCAAATGATAATTTTCCAATGAATTTATTGATTTGCCGCAGTAAGGCTTTCGATCTCTCGTTCAAATAATTAACTTATGAACCATATATGTATTGACAGTTTGGACCTTGGAGACATTCCAAACATAAAGTTAGATTTACAGGCCGGGAGGTTTATTTTGAAAGTCTCCCTGCAAACTTTTCAAAAAAGATAAGCTCCATTGCATTCTAATCCTTAAAATAAAAGCTTAAATGACAGATACTTGAAATGAGTCTAGTGGTGGGTTGCCAATTGTCGTCAAAAAAATGGTACTAATATGTAGATGTATGGGCTTCAGATGGCATGTAAAAGTGAGATTTTTGTCAAGTAGGGACGCATTGCTCGCTGGAGATAAGTTAGATGTATCGAAATGTATCGATCGATTCTGTATATATGGAAACTCTTCCTAGTTAAATATTAAAATACTTGGGTCTCATTTCGTAAATCGAAATTTTCGATGTAGAAATTGAACTGCGCTTTATGTACCGTTGCGATAGTGTTCAAAATCGGAAGCCACGACGAAGTTGCCATACTTCCAGCTCGCTTAGCTTTTCCAACCACCGAAACCACAGCGAGACTGAAATAAAGCAGTGATCCACTGATAAAGAAATATTAACAGAATTGCCTTCAAAGCTAGTCTCTATATGATATATATTTCCTATTCTGAGGTGTCTTACATGTTTTTCTCTAAAATTTTGCTGCGCTGATAATTTCTTGAGTGCGAGGTAATTTTTGATAATTTTAGTCTGGATTAGATTGCAAACGTAGATTGCTTATATTGTCAAAGGCTGAAATTTCATTAAAGTAAATCGGATAAAATATTAGTAAATTCAATAAATGAAAAATAGGTAAAATATTTCATAAGCCAGTTCCACAAATCGTCTCTTTTCTACTACATGAAGGATTAATTCACTTCAATAATAACAAATATTTCGAGAATACCCTCGTTTAGGTCAAAAATGAAAAAAAAACAGAATTTATGAACTTATGGAACAGTCCTTATGCCATATAGAATTAAGCCAAAAATCTTAATTACCTATTTCTGACACTTAATAATTTAATTTTGTCCATTCAATAATGGTATTTAATATGTCGCTTTTTACAATTATTATTTTTATGACTTGCATTACACAAATTGCACTTTCATTTGTTTTTTGACACCATTTTTTATTGACTTCTCTTATTTTTCATGCGCAAAAAGAAATCAGCCTCTTAACGAAAAGTGTCCAAGCTATTTACATAAGTAGTCGGTTTTTTTACTGGCGACTCGACCTTTTCAGGCTCAACAACTTTTAAGCCCAATCTGCTACACTTATCCGCATCTCATTTCTATTTGTTTATATTATATAGCTTGAAGTGTTTTGTGCTCGGCGTTTGAATGCTGGTAGACGCAACCATACCACAAGCTCCAGCCCTGCAGCCAGAGTCTAGCCCACTGTCAACGCGTCGCATATTAATGGCTTAAACATGCATAAACTCCACTTAAGCCGCCGCGCACCATTGCGCCTCACAACAACAACAACAATAATAACAATAACAATAATATGAACTTTGCCACATTCCTCATTCTTTCATTCTCCATATACCACATCCACTTGCAACTGTTTGAAAAATAAAATACCGCATAAAAAGTTGCACGCAAAGAAAAATAAAGCGAGTGCTGGGAATAAGCGAAGAAAAATTCAAATTATTTGTCCTGCGGGATTTTTTGCGGCTGCTGACTTGTTTGCATCCATTCAACCCACTACAACCCACATGGAAGCAAAGAAGGCCGAAACACTTGATGTGGTTGAAGGGGAGACGGAGAGGAGCGCGTGGACCGACAAGTTGACTTTTTAACGCCACTCATTCGCATTTGCTGGTATTTATTTTTCGAATGTACTTCTCAATTGTGGGTGCGTGTGTGTATTTGCATGTATTTTTAACCGCCATTTATTCGGTTGGTTGGCTAACTGTTTATTTTTTGTCTCTGTTGTGAGTTCGGTTGACTGTTCGCTGGTTTACCGCGTTATTTGTCGCTTTGTCAAGCCATTTGGGAATTGAGCAAAAGAATAACGTGCGAGGCGCCACAACACAAAAAAAAATATGTAAAATAAATAAATAAGTCCCGAAATAATAAAGAAACACTTTTCATATTTTTTACGCACGCTGACAGCGTATATTATTTTAACTCTATTAAAATGATATATATTACGACATTTGTACACATTTCAACATATAAGTAGGGATGCTGAAGTGTTAAATTTTTTTTCCGTTAACAGTTCTTAACAGAAAAACATTTTGAGGTGAGAATTTTTTATTTTTTAATTTTTTAACTCTCGTAGTATAATTGTTTTTTTTTTACATAACAATTTTTTATTACACCATCTTATAACAGGGATATGAATATATTTGTATAAATCAAAATACTCAAAATAACCCCTAGAATCAAGCAAACTAGTTTCAAACTAGTTAGAAAATACACCAGTTTACAATTTTCTGAAATTCAATTAAATAGTAACATCGGATATATAATAATTATAAAACAAATTCCTAATGTGTTATTTTATTAAACTAGTGGTTTTGCTCCACATTTCCATAGAAATTTGTATACCCATTTCTTGAACTAGTATGAGACTGCTGTATAGCAGACCAAAATCTTAAAGTCTCCATATCGTATGACAGCAGTTGCTTATATGTAAAAAATGCAGTTGATGTGTGGTTCCTACTAATTGCAAAGGCCTTAAGAACTAATAAGTTATATGAGACGCAACGAATTGCTACCGCGATTTTGGACTGTCAGCAGAACAAATAACTACTAGAAAACTTCAGGAGTTCCTTGATGAAACTTAGTATACATACAGTATGATTAAAACAATACCCAAGATATTGTGATATTGGAAGTAAAATCGAACCATTGCCACGTCCACAAAACAAGTATTTTAGGAATAACTGAAGCACTCTAGCTACAGACCCAATAAGTATAAGCAGAACCTGATATATATATATATATATGATGAGACTCTACGACTATTTGAAGCTTGAAATACAGCTTCGTATAAAGACAAATTCATTTTCCGAAGTAATTCCGAATTCCGATGTCAAATACGGTAGCCAGAAATTTACGCTTCTTGAGAATATTTTCTTTCACGGACTGAGTATAACCGATTTGGAAGTGATTTGAAATTGCCTTTATTTCAATATAGTTTGTCACCGGAATCACTCACTCCATTCTTTAAGCGCCTTTGGATATTCAAAGGATAAGAGAAAGGTCGCATTGCCAACACAGGAATATGGACATTGAACTCTGGATTGACCTTCTTCAACATCGGAAATTTTAGTCCAAGCATAAAAATCCCTTTCATTTTTTAAAAACAAGAGTGTTTAATCTACCAAGTTATCAGCTTTTATTTCGGGTATTCCATAAGAATTTTCACAAATCTAAAATTTATTTCTTCTTTGATACAAACAATCCACAGATGTTCTTCTGCGCCCAATGCAAATATTAAGCAGAATAATATTCATATCCAAATATAACACTTGCATTCGCTTTCAGCATTTCCAACAAAGCAATTTACAACAGCTTTCCAAAGCTTAAATCACAGCGCCAGGCGCAACAACAACACCAAAAGCAAAATTTATTAAAATACGAAACAAGTGGCTGCTGCGAGGTCAGCAAAACAATATTACCATTGACCTTCGATAGTGTCGATTGTGCCGATTGTAGTGATTGTTCGCTTTGCTTCGACGAAATTGAAATGTGTAAATGCCATTTCGCAGGCAAGAGCTGTGGAAAACTTTTATCATAAATTTCGAAACAGCTGCCAAAAAAGGTGTCTGTTCGCGTCGAAGTAAAAGTGTGAAAGAGCAAGCACAGATTTTTTTCATCATTTCTTTTATGGGGCTTCAAGCTCTACTCGTGGTTAAGGTCACCCATGATGGTAGCAACAGATATTCATACGAAAAGGTTGTACTCGAGTTACGGCAAACAAAGCAAACACCAATTTGGACAATCGAAATGCATTATTGCACAGTTGAATGTGCGTAATTTCACTTTTCTCGGTGGTAGAGAAAAGTTGTGGAAAATATTTGTAAAGTGTAATGAGATTTTTTGGTTGTTTGGTTGCTTGGTTGCTTGGTGGTGCCATTTAAGTAATTTAATGCAGATGTGCGCTATCAAAGCAAAAAAGCCTCTCATAAGATTGAAAAAGTGAGAATGTCTGGAAAAAAGTTGGTTGATTGTTAGACTTAGTCTTTAAGAACTTCTGAAACAACACTTAAGCCATTGATTTTAGAATATAAAACTTGTTTATGACTCTATATATATGAATTATGAATTTTAGGACCAAAGGTCTTGACTTCTCTTGAACATAAATATGATTTTCAGTGGATATTTCTACAACTCTGTTAAGTCTCTCCAATTTAAGGCAACCCCTTTTGGTGATGGATTGATTTAAAATAATTTAAAGTTCTTCTAAGCTAAGCTTATATATTATCTTAAAAGATTTGCAAGGTACCACCTTCTATACCCAAAATCTGAAATAAACATAAAATTTTAATTTGGATTAACAAATTTATATTTTAAGCAATTTGTACTAATGGAGCTTAAATGTAACGCCCTGACAAGTTCCTCAAACTTTAACCTCATAAATTATTAGTTAGTTATAATAAACCTCATTTTTCCGAATACTTTATGTAACCTAGGTTCCTTCAATATTCTTATTTAGGTAATTAAAATGCCTAAATATATATCAACATATATCACATTCCGTGTTAACTGGCATGGCGTAATATATTCTAATATAGTAATATATATAATATATAATATATAAGATGAAGTAATACATTGATTTATGAACCTAGTATGGTTGATATCAATTGGGTTCGGTGTATAATTTAGTTTGTTTAGTAATAGACCAATGCTATCTATTTTTAATGCCTATTGAAATGTTTATTGTTACTTAGTTTTCAGCTAATAACTTAATACTTAAATACATAATATAATCTAACACAAGCCATAAAAGAAATTATTCAAAAAAGTTTTGCTATAGTCTTATTGTAACTACAAAGGGTAGTGGCATGTCCTTTACGTGCTATTTTCACACGATTGAGCGCCATATTTGATTCAAAGTCACGTTTTATCAAAGCATAAAATCACTCAATCGAAATTTATACATAAACAGGGTGGTTCAAAAATAATAAATGATTTGAAGATTTTTTTTTTAATTCTGTCAGGCTATACAAATGAAGTTAGGCATATAATAATTAAAGGTGCACTTATAGAATAGAATGGAAATGTCAGTAAATAAAAGCAAAAACACTTAAGGCATTTGGAAACAATATACTTATAGTTTTCCAAACTGCAAATGACACTCACCAACTAAATACGTATGAAATGGTCTAACATATAAACAAAATCACACACCTTGAATTATTATTACTAATTATTATTATAATGAGAACATTATGCTTTTCAAACGATAATAAGAAAAACCCTAAACAGCAAAAAATTTTTATCCGCAAGAGATAACTTTAACTAACCACCTAGCGGTATAGTCTTATTCCCAAAAATAAGTTTTTTTGAACATAACTAAGAACCAAAGCTTTCAATAGCAATCTTAACGAATTACAGGCACATATTCATAGAAAAAATATCTTTTGATGACACATCTCTCAAACCATTATGAAATATGTCCAATTTAGGTTGCAGTAATTAAGTGTCTTAAAAAGTAAAAAAAATACAATATTAATTTCTGTTCCTATAAAAGTTTTTTTTTTAACTTTAGAACCACCCTACAATATATACATGAATTTGAGCATAGCAAACAGGCATATTATATAAAATTGTATTTATTATATTATTATACCCAAACTCTTAAAAACTTAAGGAACCTAAGTAAAACTCATATTTGCATTTACCAAAAGATTCTTACCTTCGAAAAGTTGTTTAATGATGAAGAAATCCGAGAATTATTAGAAAATATTGTAATTGCTTTCATATAAGTAAGACTTTGTTAATTTTGAAAATGTGGACTTAAATACTTAAGCTAAATACTTAAGCAAAAGGTGAGACATGCGCTCATTAGAATGAGTAGGGCAATTAATGGAAATGATAAAGGGTGATAAAATGATTTTTTCGAATTAAGTACAAACTAAAATATTAAACCTTTCACAAACTAATCTTAAACTAAAATCTTAAACCTTTCACTATAGATTATAAACTAAAAATCTAGAAACTTTTGCTTCATACTTATGATCACTTCGCCAAAACAAGTTATTGATACACTTTACCTTGACTTTTTACATGCATATCTCTTAATGGAATATCTAATGAACAATTTAAAAGCTGTCACAATGCGTTACTAGTGAAATCTAATTTCAACGCTATCACAGCGAATTGCCGTCTTCGTTGGAAAAGCTGTGCAGTTATCGAGTTGCAAGAGGACACAGTGCAATTCTCGGATGCAATTAAAATTGCAAACATATTACTGCGAATAAGAACAGAAAAATATAAAAGAAATAACTAAAAGTAATGGAAAATATAGCAATAATAATAACGATGTCCATGCACTCGAGCATTTCTTTCCGCAATTATTCTCCGGGTCCGCCTTCCTACTACTTTGTTCGCGAAATAACCTTATTATCATCAGCGGTTTTGCGATTATTCTCATTACATTTATCTACGTATGCCATGTGGAAAAGTAATTTTCTGTGCGACAAAGTGAACAAATGACGGAAGGCAATGCGAAAGCGACAAAAGCGAGTCGTAATGACTTGCTATGATGATGCCCGCGTGGGTATTGGTAAATATGATTTGGACAGGAGCACTGTCTCCAGTCAGCTAATGGATATTTATATCAGTGATCGGCATTTCATAGCACAATTGGGTAATTTAGGGGCAATAAAGTTAAGGTTTTCAGGGTACAATATATTCTTTTCAATCGTATTCGTATCGTTTAATATATAAGAATAATAAGGAAGTTCAAAAATACTTATTTCACGAGGGAATGAAAAGAAATTCTCAAAATATAAACTGTAAATGTTACATAGTTCTCACAGGGTGTCTTATCTTTCATGCTCACGCACACAATCGCAGTTTCTCTCAAGCCCACCACTGATTTATATATTACATGCAAACAGAAGGTAAAATCATATAGTTACTTACCTGGTCTTGTCTATTGTCTGAATATATATATGTACTGACGTCTGACGACTGATGTCACTCACAAAGTCAATTCTTTTGTTTTCACATTTTATTGCTTTTATGCATTCATTCAGCATTGCTTTTAAATATTATATTCTGAGTTTGTTATTAAAGTGTATTTTAGTGTAGTTTTAAAGCATTTAATTTCTTATAAGCACACTTCTTTCTCTATTTGTGGTGTTAAGCATGATGTTACCCCACAGAAGTAGCGATTCCCAAAACCACAACTAATAACATTTCCCTCGGCCGCAAACCTTAATATTTACATTAAGAGGTAATTGAAGCTAATTTGTGGTGAAAAACCGAAAACGTCTTTTTTTTTTTGTTTTTGAGAAAATCGCAGATTCAGATAAGTTCAGTTTGGAGCTGACACTTCAAGTTCAAGTTGTCAGCAAGATGAGCTGTTGTTAAGAAAGTTTAAAATCGGTTCTTGAAAAAAAATAAAAATTGCACACTTCAAAAATGCTTTTACTAGCTTAAGCTATAAGAGTAATAATTTCCAGTTACTCGACATTATTCTAGTACAAATTAAAGGTATAAAAATTTTTTTTTTCTACCAATTTTCAGATTAATGCGTCACAGTCCCCGATCTACGGGGACCTTTAAATGACTAACGAATTTTACGAAACAGTTTTGCATATAATATATACCATTTTATCAAGATAAGGGCGACATCAATACAAAACTGACTCTACGTAGCTATAGCTCTTGGCGTAAACGGTAAATTTCTTTCCAACTTAACGGAAACAAACACAAACTTCTCATACAAAGCATGTCATACAATTTTTCAATTTCAATATCACTAGTTTTTTCGGATTTGAAATATTGTGTTTACCTTCTCTGTGCCATTCAATCTGTACTAAAAAAGTCAAAAAATTATTTGAATGAAGGAAAATTTATTTTCGATTTGGCTAAACAATATAAAAAGTAATAGTTTGTGGCATCGATGTCTATATTGCTAAAAATTTTGCCTATTCTCTGTTGTGCTGTATATTTTTTGGTACACGCGCAAAATACCAACAGCCTTATGAACATCAGCAGCGGTCAAGGGCATCTAAGTCAGCACAGAAAGTTCAAAGGAGCTACAAAACCATCAAATAATTCAAGGAAGCGCCAAGAGTACCAACTTTTTATTACTGACGGATTTGTACATGTAGATTCTAAGCTTCACAAACACATCGTATCCATACGTACCAGCCGAGCGACCGCTTATTTTGGCGATAATCACATTTGTGTGGGCTCAATCATATCCAACAATTTGATATTAACCGCGGCGCATTGTGTTGTTGAGTGAGTAGATTGTTGCCCATATGCATGCGCGCCTTTATTTATGTAATTTGTTCGACACTAATTTAAGTCGCCGTAAGATTGTTACGCGCGGACGTCGTCTTATCGTAGTTGCTGGTACGCCGAATCGTTTGATTGGGTGCAGGAAAACGGTTGAAATGAAAATACTCGATGTGATACCTCATCATCAATATATACGAGATGGTCCGCACGATATAGCATTATTGCGTCTA
Organism: Bactrocera minax; assembly: GCA_021498325.1. Lineage (NCBI taxonomy): Eukaryota > Metazoa > Arthropoda > Insecta > Diptera > Tephritidae > Bactrocera > Bactrocera minax. The sequence goes on from JAKEEE010000134.1 coordinate 370,761, forward strand.
GATGGAAGTTTTCCCGACGACAATGACTTTATCAGAGTAATTCCCCTGTATAATGAGATTGTACCAAACGGAACAGAGTGCCGCATTATGGGTTGGGGTCAATTGTTTTATGTGTGTACTCTTTCTATATCAAACAGGAGTGTTTGGAAATTTTATTGATTGTATTTTATTTCTACAGCGTGGTCCCTTCTCGGCCCTTCCCATCCTCGACGTTCTAACGGTATTTTCATATGATTATTGTTTACAATTTTATCCGGATGTATTTGATGAGACAATGATTTGTGCCGGCAAGACGGGCACATGGGATATGGGCGTATGTCATGGCGACACAGGTGCTCCATTAATTTGCGGTGATTATATGGTTGCTGTTGCCTCTTGGAATTCATATAGTGGAATAAGCAAGAAACCACCACTATTTACTAGTGTATATCATCATCTCGATTGGATCGGTATAACAAACGGTACGAAAATAGTAAAAACTCTTAAGTTGCTGCATTTGTTTTTATATATCCTATCCATACACATATATCTTTAATATTACCTCAAATGTATCACTGTGTATATATATGTTTGTTTGTTTGTTTGTGTGTATTATTATCTATTTCAATGCATCACTTTTGTCATTTGTGTTTGGTTTCGATTAAGTACTACGTATAAAGATTTGTTGTTATTTTCTTTGCTGATTGAAGGTGCGCGAAATAGCTGAGACAACAGACATCTCAAATTGACACTGTCAGTATGCCGAAAAATGTCAAATGTGTCAGAGGTTACCCATCTTGAGGAATAAAATCTTCAAAACACGTATATTAAATATATATTATTCAACTCCGAAGTACTCTCTACTAGAGGAAACAGGCGTACTTCGTTTGCTAGGCTCATCTGTCTTACTATTTTACCCGATAGATCTGGTCTGAAAGCTACACTAAACTATTATTAAAATTCGATTTTCATTCGCATTCATCACAAGACCTTATAACATATATAGGTTAAGAGCTCACTGTGGTCTGATGGAGGAAGCAAAATGCGAAACCGTTCACTTCCTTCATAGCGCGATTTGATTTTATTACTCTAAATCAACTAAAACATCCCTAAATATTTAACAGAATTTAAAATGCAATAAAAATAGTTATCTTTTTCATGCAATTAAGTAAATATTTGTGCATATGTAAATATATATATGTAAGTATTTGTGCATGTATTTAAGTACATTTTACACATTTCACTCATTAATCGTATAAACATACTTTCATATTGTTTGTTTGCAAGTAATTCAGCGCACATTGGCAGTCAATTAAAAATCAGTTAATCAAATTAAGTCTATCGCATAGCATAGTGCTCTTCATAATAACTCACGCACACTGGCGCTGGCACTTGTTGGCTTATCGAACTCTTCAAATTGTTGGCACTTCACCGCTTAATGCCTGATCTGTAAATGTATATTTAATCGGATTTTTTAAATCACTTAAATTGTTTGCCTTTTCGGAAACACTCGGCTGGCAATTGTTAAGCATTTTTTAATTGATGGCAGCATTTTGTTTTGTTTCTTTTTTTTCCAAAATCATATTCACTACTGCATAATAATATTTATACAAGCATGCAGTGAAATATTTGCGCATGTATTTGTTGGTGGGCTTGCAAATTATTTGTGGCACACCCGCAAAATGATTGGCAATAAATATTGAATAATGTGAAATTGCTATGTGAAACACGCCTCGTGCGACCTTTTTGCTCGTGTAATTAGCAAAAACTCACTCAAAGTGATTGACATGAAATGTTTCAAATAACCGCAAATATTCCCTATGTGATATACCCGTTTTACAATTTGCTAAAGGCATTATTTACAGTTGTGAACAAAAAAATTGCTTGTTGCATTTTAAAGTTGGCTTGTTTATTTAATATTATATTTGCCTTTGTTAGTAGCCTCGAGTTGTAATTTGAGAAATTTCAAATGTGAATTAATTATTTCATTGACTAGTGTAACATATTCGCAATAATCATAATAATAATATAATAAAAGTCGAGGAAAGCAGATTCGGAATTTCGAAATATTTCTACGATCTCAACTTGTCAAACCGTGGTCAGAGATTTTCAGAATGTTATAGTAATACTCTCTACTCGGAAAGGTTTCGCATGTGTCTCGACTGGCAAAATCATCTCAATAAGAAGTACCAACACCCACCCCCTTGGAACAAGTGGCCTAAAACGGATTATATAAGCCTTAGAATACTTCGATTTTGTTAAATATTTATATAGATTATCTGTAATATGGATTGATGAAAGTAATATGAATGAAGAAGGTGTTTTAAATAGAGAGTATAATAACAACCGCTTCTCGGAGAGCAAAATCAAACTGCAGAGTATATTATTCATACAATGAACCATTTTTCATAAATACAATCGATCAACCGCTTGGAGGGTTTTAACACATGCTGAGGGATAAAATTGAGACTTAAACCATAGATAGAAATAGAAGCTCGGCTAGACATCTAACAGAATTGTCTAATTGGGAATCGTTGTCATTCATTTGTAAAGCATATTTTTCTATCCTCGTGCATCTATATCCAGCCCATTTCTTCACTTGATAATATTATTTTCCTCAAAATTTCAAAGTTTTGCTCCATCAATCCGCTTCTTTATCTATCAAAACTAAATTTTAGTTGTTGGTCTTGCCTCTATTTAGGTGTGAAAACTAGTCGGAAGGAGGCATCATTACCTTAAAGTGCTAAAAGTTCCATCAAAGCCAAATCCTTTAATTATTGATTGTGATTTCCAGCTGAAATATATACCTCATCCGATATTTACTCCTTTTAAATTTAAACTTTCTATTAATTTTTTGATCCCAAGTTCAACTATTATTGCCAGGGCCTGAAACTTATTTGCAGCAATATTTCCTAATGAACAAGTACCACAGAGTCGCTAACAGAACCATAAAAACATTTCCAGAATACGGGAACAAGGATAAGAGATAGTAGTTAACATTTATTGGATAATAGATAACAGATGATAGGTAATAGATAATAGATAATAAATATAAGATAATAGTTAATAATTAATATGTAACATATAAAACATAAAACATAATAGGTAATAGATAATAGGTAATAGGTAATATGTAATAGGTACCAAGTAATAAATTAAAGATAAAAAACTAAAATATAATAAGTAATAGATAACAGATAACAGATAACAGATAATATATAATGGGTAGTAGATAACAGATAGCGGGTAATAGGTAGTAGAGAATGGTTACGAAATAATAGATAATAGATAACATATAATAGTTAATATATAATAGACAGTAGATAGCAGACAGCAGACAGCAGATAAAATATAATAGATAACAGGTCATATATAATATATATTAGGTAAAAGACAATAGATAATGGATAGTAGATAATGGATAAAAGATAACAGATAACAGATAATAGGTAGCAGGTAGCAGGTAACAACTTTTCATCTTTCAGAACTATTTTTAAATTTCAAAATAGTCTTTAACTAACTCATTTTAAGCAACAACTCTAAATCAAACACCATAAATTACTACCCTATTTAAATAGTTCGTCTGAAATTTGCTATAAATTTTAGGCACTTTAAAAAGCAGAATTTCGAATCTTTAAAATTCCTTCCGAAGGGAATTTAATTAAATTCACAGCACATAAATACAAGTGAAACTACTAGCCACACACTGCCCCGAAATTTCAGACGAATGTGAAAACTTTTAATTTTAATTACACACACATTAAATTAGAACAATGGACGGGGCAACTACAGCTGTTTTGCTGACATTCAACAGTGGCAAATTGATCAATAAAAATTTAGACACTCGTGAGGCAGTGTGAAAGGTTGTGGTTGCCATCCATGTGTGTGTGTGTGCGTGTGGCAACCATTGGAGAACAATGCTGTAAGTTCTAACTACTGACATAAATGCTTCTAACCTCAAACATTGGTGTGAAGACTACTCAGAAGACAGCCATAAAAACACACACATTCATACATAGACGCAAATATAATTGCATCAAAAAATGACACTCATTAGATTTGACCTTCTTAGAAGTAATTTAAAGTGACCCTCAAATGTTTAATAGCTATTCCTAAGTGTATGTATGTATGCGTGTGTATTTATTGTAATTTCTCAATTTATCTAAATGCAAGCAATGACATGGAGTGTGTATTTGAGACGTATACTGCAAACCAAATCACAAACTTACGTGCAACATTTGGTTATATACTCACATATATATATATATATATATATATATATATATACATCACATATACATATATGTACATACACTTTTATATATATAGGACTTGGTTGAATGTGGCTCATAAATTTGCACAGCTTTGCGTTATTGTGCACCGAAATTTAACTCCTTTCCTTATCCCTTTCGGTCATATTTTCATCCACACATTATAGGTATACATACATACATACACACACACGCGAGCGCATAGTTACTCATACGGCACGGTGTGACCACCGTTACCAAAGTGACTTATGTTACCTACGGTCAACTAGTTAGACTTTTAATCTGTCCAATGGTATTTAAACTACGGCTAAGTCTCATCTCAACTGACATTTATGGTTTTCGGCCAAGTGTCAAAATGTTGTCAGAAGTTACACTGTAATTGTTGTTGCTTCTACTGTTATTTAACTTTGTGGCGCAAGGGAATATAGCAAGGCTATACTCTACTTCGTTCGCTCTTGTTGTTTGTTGTTTCTGTTGCTTTGCATGCCAACGCATGAGTGTTGGTAATTTATTTTAACACAAGGTGGACAAGGTGGACAAGGTGGTTGCAAAAAGATTACCCCCGCTTTTGTTGCAAAAAAGAGTGTCTAAGCGAAGCAGTCCTTGCCTATACACACACACACACACACACATGTGTATATAACGCTTATGTGTATATAAATGCAAGTGTGTTTGAGGGTAACTGCTTTTAGTCTGTGCACGTCAAAATTCAAACGCTTTAAATGACCAAGGCAAACACAAACACTCACAGTGTACACTGCTCCGCACAACCGTTACTTACGCTATCGCCTTACCTTCATGCCGGCGGAAGTGTAACTGTGATCAACACTATAATACACAATTAGTTGGATGAAGGCATAATTGTATATGTAGTTGTGTTTGCATATGCGCTTCCCTCTCGGGAAATGATAAGGGTCGGTAAATTGAGCCATATGTAAACTAAACACTTTTCAGACCAAACGTCGGAATACAAAATAATAATAATAATAAGTGCACAAAAAAAATTATAAAATTACAAATTTATTTTGAAATAAACAACTGTAAAATAACTGTTTTAGTTTCAATATCATTCTACTTTTAATCATATACATTTTCTGTAAATTAATAGTTGGCACAGGTTCCAAGCCGCTTCTATGAAGTGTGCATTTCAAAGCAAAAGAGGAAGAGCTGACAGAAATTGTGATATTAGTTCTGCTAACTGTTCTCTGTATTTAATTACATAATCTAACTTGGACTAGTAAAATTCAATCGAATATGATGTAATCCAACTCAAGCTGACCTAACCTAAACTCATGACCCGATTAGACAGAGTTTTCGGAGATCTTTCAGCAAGACATTACAAGAAAATCCGGCACAACGGAATGAAAATCCCATGATTTGCTTTCAAAGCAACATACGAGGGCGGGTCGATAAGTCCGTGACTTTTTGAATTTCTGGCCTCTTTACTTAAAAAACAACACTACTCCTACACTACTAAACACTACTACTAAAAGTCACGTACTTATTGACCCGCCCTCGTATATTCAAAGCAATATATTTGTTTATTTAGCCATAAGACGCCGATTCAAACATAATACCGAAATAATTAGCATAAAAAAAGTAAATTTTCAATCGAAAAACATACTTTGAGAATTGATCACATTGTGAGAGAAGTCCTTTAATGTGTAAGGATTTTATTTATTTTTTTTTTTTTCTGAGGATTTCCCAGATTTCCATATTATTTGTGTGCGTTAAACACTTTCCTACATGGTAGCCTTAATCACCCTTTCATTATATTTTTGTGCTCCACGTAATTGCCTGCGGGTGGTACACTACATGCCTACACCGCTATCCATGCATACATACTTCTACATACCTATGCCTGCCTGCATCTGACAATCGCCCCGCCGAGCAAGCAAAAACACCAGTTCTCATCTCACACAAACGAAATCTTCTAATCATTTTCCTTTCACTCACTTATCATACACCAACCCACTAACTACCGGCTAACTAACTAACCAGTTCAACAGTCGCATGAGAAGCTCAACCAAACACACACACACACACATACTCACAAACACATGGACAAGGCGGTGGCCTTTGTTTTCATGACACTTTCTTTTCACACAATGCTATTATTTGGGGTGAAATGCATAATGTGGCGTGTTCACAGCGGCAAGTTTCTGGTACAAGTGTGTATGTGTGCGAGTTAAACGCCTCTTTGGGTTTTTTTCCACACTCACACGCCATAGCGTGTCATTGCGTAAGGTTTAATTGACCCCAGATTCATAACTGCCTGCTCAACGATGCTGAAAACATCGTGTTGACCCTGATTTCATGAGTCAGCAGCAAATGATGCCGAAAGTCATAGCAACATCAGTCAGTTGGTAAAATACGCCTGCAAGCAGTCATTATACAAGCCGAGAGTAGGGCAATCTGTAAGGCAACCAACCAGCCAGTTAGTCATTCCGTTAACGCGACAAAGGCGTTGAAGCGTGTTAAATGTTTCCTTGTTTTGGGGGACGGTATTTATTATTTCTTTGCCTTCGCTTGTTTGTGTGTTTAGTCGCTACTTTCCGTTACGCCTTGGTCGCCTCTTTAACAGCTGTCAGCTTCTTTTGTTTACTACCGACACCGGAGCGGCTTTTTAAGTACAACGTTTTCACCTTGCCTACTTTTAGGCGCATGAAGTGTTTAAGCCCAGCACATTCGTAGTAGCTGCTAATGACTTTAATCCACGCCCACGCATTCCAGCCATCTTCAGCGCAAGAAAACAATTAAAAAATTCTTTCAGTTGATGCCAAGTAAGACGAAGAATTCATCCAACCCTCTGCACACCAAGGTGAAGAGTTGAAAATGTAATAAAATTTTGCCTAAATTTATGCAACCACGCATACTAAATCTTGCCTGAAATGCGGCATAGCATTTTCAGCAGCGAAATTGTTTTAGATCTCCACAAATTACTTAAAAAAAAAAAATTTTCAAATTTCTCCCGACAAAGTGCATAAAGTGCAAAGTGTTTTCAACTTAAAGAGCATATTTTTAGGTGCACACTATCTTTATATGCATAAAAATTAAATTTTCTTGCTTATTTTCTCATATAATCTTGTTCAAAGTCATTCAATTTCGCAACGAATGTATGCGCATTGCCAAAAGTTAAGATGCTAATACCCACAATGCCCTACAGATACTATAATGAAATTACTCGCAATTTACACCAGCCACCGTTGGTCGACAATGGAGCACAAAGGTGTATTTACCGCGTCGGTAGCTCAGACTGGCAGTTATTCTAAGTGATAACGATCCATCTTCCGGCCACGAACAATTCCGTTCGCCGTTCATAGCATAGGCGCATAGTAGCTAAGGCTTCCAGGAAAATTAAACATCACAAGCAGAAAATTTATGATGCCAGTCGGCGGAAGGTGATAGACGCGTCTATGCGCTATTGTACATGGGAAAAGGAAAATGCTGCTGTGTGACTGCCAAAGGAAAGATGGTGGTGGGAAATGTAAATTATGAATAGTATACCATATGGGGCAGGTTAAGATTAAATCAGCTTAGAGTGAAAAGTGGTTTCAAGAAACACCTCTGTTAATTATCTGAAAATTATTAAAAACAATATAATTTAACTATTGTCTTTAAAGATTCTCAATGAAAAGAAATTGTATTAAGTATGTTCTTCATCTGAAAATGTTTATCTTTGTACCTCGTATGTATCTTTGATGAAACACTATAAACAGATTTAGCCTAATTGTAGGCAACTTTCTTTCACAAAGCTTATATTTTCATTAGCTACAATACCATATACCTTTTAATTGGCTAATCAATAATATTTTATAAGCTAATTATGTTTACCCAGTGCTCCTTGGTTGTGTCCTTCTACAATAGAAACCAAAAATTAAAAAAATATTTTATATAATAGGTTTTCACATCATCACCACTGTGCTTTATGTTCGGATGTTGTTTATCCCGACAAATACAGCGGCGAAAATTAGACTTTCATGAAGACAGGTAAATTTGGTGCATTTCTTTGCCATAAGAATTAGAAAATTAATTATATCTTAGTGAAAACAGTTGTTAAACATGAAGTAATAAGCAATTATATTAACAACAACAACGTTAAGCGAACTTCGTTTAGTGCACAAAGTGAAAATCTTTCTGGATATCCATACAGAAGGTATAAATTAATGGATTAGATGCAATTAAAGAAATATAAGGATTATTTTAAATATTTATGTAATTTTCGATAAAAAATTTAGGAACCAAAGTGAAGTAAAATTGTTTAATCTTAAAAAATCCGAAGTGGCTTTGTGAAATTAGACATTCTGTAATTTTATTTTGTCATTTCTTAAACTTTTAATTTGAGCATGGCGGCCTTCTTGACAAAGTATTTAGAGGGGTATGCTACCACTTCACAGGATCAAGTAGTCGACTGCAAAGTCGAAAGTCTTCACTCTTTCTTCACAAGTCTTCAAAGAAAGTAGTCGATCAAAGCAAGGGGCACACCACTAATGGCAAGAGAAGCTTGGTCAAGCACTTAGCATTTGTTCATTTCAACTTTTTCTGACGGAAGCCATAATCGATCAATTCGGCTTTATTAAAATTAACAACTATACAGATAAAAAGGCAAGAACTTCGGCTCTTTAAATTCATGTCGAGATAATCCCTATCTAGCTGGCCTCTTTCTTTATATAACGTCTACGTTCGTTATGTCAGGACCACTCGAACGTAAATTAGACAGCAAATACCGTGGAATAATTTTAATGGAGAAGTTCTTTGATCAAAAGTACTTGATATGAGTACGGGAGACAACACAGAGAGGAGAATCGGAATGCAGATATGTTTTCTACCTTTTAAAGAGATAATTTAAAATTCACCAGCGGTCGCAAAAGAAGATTTTTTGGTTTACAATAGTCAAGAGAAAGAAGAAAAGCGACCACGCAGGCTTAACAAATTAACCAAACTGCAAATATTTTTCAAGTCGAAAACTGGGAAACTTTGGCGAATTTCTTTTGTAAACGAACTGTATAACGACTTTAAGCAGTCTTTCTTTTCCTGTTTCTACCTCATCGAATCGCTCGACATCATAAAAGACCATAAAGATTTAAATAAAGATTTAGATTCACCTTAGATTCATCACCACTTTAACAGAACCTAAGCTAACTTAAAGTGTAAAGCTTCACGATAAAGCTAAATATCTTGACCTTTTAGATTTAAGTAGCTCTACATATTCTCTCATCAAAGAAAATATAAATATATGTAGAATTCTTGATCCATGGTAAATACATACATGTGGATGCATCTATTTAATGGCAATTAAATCATTTCGTTTAAGTAGATAAATGCAATTAGTTGGCACTCCAACATTAGGAATCAGCAAAAATTACAAAAAAATAAAAATAGAAATTAGGAAAGCAATGGCAAATTCAGGCGAAAAAGAAACACTTTGGTACTGGAACATCGACGAGTAGAAAGTTTCGTAGACAGACATAGAAACTTTTCTGTGCAAGTCCCCGAAATTTTGGTTATCAAACAAGTGAGACCACTTGTGAAAGTAACAGACTAACTTGAAATGTTGATAGCACCAACCCAACCAGGCAGAAGTCACTGGCCTAGAAAGTGACTCGAAAGCAACGGCATTGCCACGAAGCCTCACGACAGCCATGCACTAAGAAAAAGTAAGCGAACCAGTAAGTGCCAGTCGGCGTGAAAGCCCTGCGCGGGAGCTTAACTTATTAGACGCGTCGCAAATGAACTCGACGACACTAAACTTGACACGGCACAGCAACACAGGCCAAAGGGAAAACACAGTTGCACAATTGTGGCGACCGAAAGGAGTTGAAATGGAATCAAAACAAAGAAAACGACAACAACACATGCGTGATAATAGTTGGGGCAAAGTAAAAAATAAAATAGTGCAAAATTTAAACGAAAAAGACAAAAGAAATTACAAGTTTCAATTTGGAGTTAAAATTTATTATATCCATTAAGCAAATGGGTTTTTGGAAACTTGTCGCTTGACTCAGCCTAACGGCGGCGCGCATCCTCACAAACTGTCGCCGCTCGTTATACACTCAAAGCAATGATTTTATGTATCCACCCTAGTGCCTATGTTTGTTTGGCGATGTAGCCATCTGTTCGCTTGTTTTCTGGTTGGAGCTGTTACCCTTAGCTTGGCCGGTCGTGTTTTGCTCCGGCTGGTCTAGTCTTGACTTTTCGGCACTTCGCCGAAGTGGGTGGAAGAGATTTTGCTGGTTCGCTTGTTTGCGGTTTGTGTCGAGTAAACATGCGTCAGCTTGTCTACAATTGCAATGACAACAACAATGCAGCAACACTAAAAAAAACAACCATGAGCATAACATATAGTTTGAAAAGCACAACTGTTGGAAAGTTTAAGAGAAAGAGATATGGTTTTGAAAAAATGAAGAAATTCAAGCTGGTTTGGGCCAAAAACTACTTTCGTATGAAATAATTTGCGGAATATTTCATAATAACAGCAATGCGGTATTCGCGGCTAAATTTAATTCGGGTTAACTGGATCCCAAGACTTCATTGTAACACTTTGATCGATAAGAAAATCACAAATATCAGGAAAGATGCTTCTCTCAATAACCGCCTTGATGATATCCGAGAAATGAAAGATCTTAGAAGTTTTAATCCGCATCTGAAAAGTCAGATAATTTTATAAGAAGGTTTTTAATAGTTGGAATACATTTGGACGTTTGCCTTTAGAAGACCCAACGTAAAAGAGAACTACCTTTAATTTTGGTCGATCGGAACTGGGATCGAAGCTACGACCTGTGGCGTGCTGGTGATTCTGATATTATACAATATAATATAGAGTGCTTCCATCTTGTTTGTAAACATAATTAACGGAAGCATAAACAAATCCACGAAATGATTTTGCATGACCGTAAGATATCAAGAATTGGATATGGAAAAGTTCTGTGCAAAGCGGGGCCCCACTTGAAGAAAAATAAAATACTGTTAAATCTTTGTCAAAAAACAAATGAAAATGAAGTCAAAATTGCAAGAAAAATGCTTCGCATTGCTTTAATCGTGTTCTTCAGATCTAGCTTCAACGACTTTTTCCGTTCTCAAGTCTCAAGAGAATACTGCCCAGAGAAAAGTTTAGTGAAAACTGTGAAATAGTGTCCAAGTTTGAGACCTATTTTGAAACGAAACACAAATTGTATTATAAAAATGGCAACAAAAACTGGAAGACCGTTATAATCGATGTGTCGTCCACGATAACACCTATATTAACAATAAAATCCAGTTTCGTTAGAAAGAAATTGCTTTTCATTCAAACCAAACGAACTTCTCACCCTAGTAAGTACCAGGTCTTCATTTTTTAGTAATACTATGCGGTTAAGCGATTGAACCTCATCTGATACTTTCTAGTATGGATATTTATCTGTGCTCTTATGTTATAAAGCTCATCATATCAATTACAACACTCTCAGTGGCTTCAAAACTATCCTAAACAAAAGTTTCGACTCATTTCTTTCTAAACAAGCCCTTTAAGGCTCCATTTGAATGTGGGTGCTATTTACTATATAATATTTACTTAACCAAAATTTGATAAAGCTGTTCCACATTAAGTATTAACTCTTAAAAAGTCATAAATCTTAAATCAAAGTACTCGATGGGGTTTTAGGTAATCTGGTAATATTGTTTTGTTTAAATAATGTCAAATTTTCGAAAAGCAAAGATTGGTTTTTTAAAACAACATCTAATGAATGATATCGCTGTATCCTTTGCGTCATGAACAGTTATTCACCATGGTCCTGTCATTATGACCATGTCATAATATTAAAGTTTTCTTGATGTCTGACAATCTCAGCCTTTCTAGGCAGTTATTTTACCGTAGCAAAATATCATATATACTCGGAAGCAAAGCAAGGTTAACTATCTAAGTAAAATCCCATGCTACATAAGTACCCATGTAACCAATTCGGATATTTTCTTGAAATTTTTAAAAAATTAGCAATTTCATATTTGTAATACAGTTGGGCGACAGCTGTCCACTCCAACAGAACCAGCAACAGAACAAACGCCACCGCAATGGTAACATACACATCAAATGAAACATTTTTCAATTACACTGCCCCACAATAAAATTCGTAATTCATTTCGCTGGCATATGCCACACATGTGGACGCTTGTCATGCAACTGTCAAAATATGCTTTGCCACTACAAATGTTGTTGTGCCAAGGCTGGACTTGTAACCGCAACGAAAGCTTTTTAAAAAATTGAAAATTAAACCATTTCTTGATGACAATTGCTTAGTAGACAAGGAGCAGCGCACCAAAAGCGCACGAAAGGATTTGCGAGTGTTGGTACATGTTTGTACGGTTACGAGAGGGGAGCAAGTGGAGCACCTTCAGCATTTGTCGGCAGCACGTGCATGTCATTGCTGACAGTGTTATTGCCAGCAGAAAACCACTGTTGCTACAAGCAGAGCTATTTAGTAATTGTTGCTGGGCTTGTTATTTTGATTGTGCTTTTGGTTTGTGTGCCAGCTGGCGAAAAGTGCCAACCAAAGAGGCAAAGAAAATTGACTTTGGTCGTAATTAATAAAAGTACTCTAGTGCGGTGCCATTTTCGCACGGAAAATACTCTATTTAAAGAAACTAATATTATTGTTTATATTATTATTATTATTAGTACTCAAGTTTAGAGATTTAGTGAACGCATGCTTTGGTTAAGTGACTATTAGCTATGTAGGGAGGGAAGTTTGTGTGTTTTTGTTGATTGAATTTTGCGGATTTTAAAGCCACTTTAATCAGGCTCATAAATGCCTCTTGAGGCTCAACCTCAAAGGTAAACAAAGGCGAAGATCATAGTCAAATATGAAATCGTAAAAATTTATCTTAAATGTATCATTAAAATCAAAGAAAAAATTGGTGATTTTCTTTAGACATACTCCTAAATAGGGTGGAGACTAAACATGTCAAATTGATGACTGCCAAAAATGCTATAATGCTATAAAATACTACGTCAAACTTGAGATGTTCCTAATAAATCCACAAAAAGCATACCTGGAAGCCTTAAAGTTCCCTATATTTCTTCCTATTCCTTCCTATATTCCTTTAAGTTCCCTAAAAGAGGCAACATTCGTTTTAGTAAGCGAAAATCAAGTTTAAGTCAGCTTGGAAGTTATTCGAAAGAATACTCATGTTGGAAGATAGCCCTATTGAAACAATTAAAATAAAATTCAATTAACGAAAGAACATAAACAGCATAAGCCATGTGTTTTATAAGGCTTATTATTATTTTTTTATTATATATAAGCCATATATTTCTTATATAACTTAAACATATCAAATCTTGCACAGAATCTTTCATTGTGGCACCCAAAGAAGTTTAGAGACCTACTAGAATTTAGTTTGGTTGGTCGGAAGGGGATTTTAACAACAAATAAAAGATTTCCTTTGGCAGCTGGCATTCTTTCGATGTGTATGATATATCCAATATCAAACAAATGACCTGTAACTGCAAAGTTATGTTTGTCAATAGTGACAAGTGATGAAAGAAGAAATTTCGCTCAGTACTCATTCACTATTGAATCAGGCTCCTTAATGCATTAGCCAAGTCAGAGAAATCAGAGCAATAGCGGCTATTTAGACAAAAGATATCGTCCTTTTTTTTTGGCCAATATTATAACAAACATTTTAGTTTCGCACCCACAAAACCTCGGATGTGATATTTAGATGAGATTACCCATCTTGCTGATGTGGTAGTGTCCACTTCATAGCCAATCAATGCCAATTTAGGTAATTAAACTTCTTTGAGGTGAACGAGACCTAAGGTTGGTAAGGCGCTTGATCGATAAATAGAGATTCTGCTCTCGAGACTATATACTTGTAACCTTACCATTCAAGAGAGCTTTTCTCTTAACAAAGGAGTCTGAACACGCACACAAAATATTTAGCATACTACCTCGTAATAATACTGTAAAGTGATTTCACAATTGACAACAGTCCTATTTTGGAGACTATTTAATATCTATCTATCAGAACATACTTCTGCGATGAACATACTTTTTCAATAAGGATTTATAGATATAACAATTAATGGAGTTTTCAAGAATGCATTCATTGCAGAAATACACTAGAAGGTTTGTCATTGTCATTCCTAAACAAAAATGCCTATGGTGCTTCAGAGGAAATCTTTACCTCAAAACCTCAAAACATGACAATCAACAAACAAATTGAAGCTTACTAAGATGATATTGGGTTGTTCGGAAAGTCATTTCGTTTTTTTTGGGGAACATGAAAGACAGTTTTCGTATAATGCCTTTCAAATGGCCATAAACAGTTGAATTCGACAAATTTAACCTCTCACCGATCTCTCGTGTTGTGATTCGCCGATTTGCATCAACTAATGCCTTTATCGCCTTCCAGACCGTGGTGCATCTTCGACATCAAAATTGCCGGATCGAAATTTTGCAAACCAGTTCTGGCACTGGCGTACTGTTAACACGCCTTCTCCATACACATCCGTCAATTTTTTTCTCGCTTGGACAGCATTTTTACCTTTTCTGAAGTTAAAAAGTAAAATATGACGAAAATGCTGCTTATTGCTCTCCATATTTAAAAAGGCACCAACCAAAAACTACTGGGTAGAATTAATAGAACTTTTTCACACACAAGCCTTGCAATATCAGCTCTCATGACATATAATGGTTATGGGGCTTAAGTGTGAAGTTAGTTTCGAAAAAACGTAATTAAGTCCTCTGGCGGGAAAAAACGAAATGACTTTCCGAACAACCCAATATATCTATAGTATATGATACTATCTTTATGCACATTTTAAGTCAAATGCAATAAAAACCAACCGTTGCACTACGCAAAACTGCTTGAGAACATCACGTGGTGCACGCAACCCCATGAACCCAGTTAAATGCACATCAAGAGCAATGAAACCATTAAAAGTCAAAGACAGACAACTCATTAAAGCACGTGCAAGCGTGTAGTAGAAAAGTCGATAGCAAATTTGATGACATCTATGCAAGCAGGTAAAACGTGTGCGAAAGTCTAATGAAAAAGTAAAACTTGGCAAATGCAAATGAGTTGTGTGGTTGAATCAACTTGGTGTGTGGTTGTGCTTGACGATATTCGAGCAAAGGTGTTGCAAATAGCAAATGAAAATTGAGAGTAATGCTCTAGAACGCCAACTAACGCGACAGTGATGTGTTCACTTTATCGACTTTTCATCACCGCTCAAGTAGTTACAGCCACCATTCGCTCCCATTCAATTCAATGTGAAAGTGTTGTAATGAATTCCTGCCAGTTACTGCTAAGTAATGCTGAGCTATGCCAAAGAAAATATCAACTACTACTCATCTGCTGCAATTTTGCACCCATTAACATATGCGCAAGTTCGTGGTGCAGCGGAAATTTCGTGGCTTGACATCTCATAGCCGCAGCAATGAAAATATGTATTAAGCATTTCTGCATTTGTGCATTTGTGTTTGCGTGAGCGTGTGTTTCAATCCAGTTACAGTTATATAATGTCGCTGGTTTTAGCAGCGATAAAGTACATATTGCCAGTTCCAAGGTTTTTGTTGCTGTGAATATTAATGAAAAGATCAAACGTGTGCGCAACTTTCGCTCTACCTCTCCCTGCCCCTCCTCCAGTGGATTTGTGAATGGTTGTTGAAGCTTTGAGCAGAGTGTTGGAAAGTGCAATGCTGTTATGACATTAAAACTATGCAAATTTTCCGGCTGCGAATTTAGAATAAGTAAGTACTTTTTCTTCAAATTTAAACACCCGGATTCAATATTCATGCAAGTGACTGATTGCTGCGACTAAAGGCTATTGTAATTATACTTTTTTTCTAGCGAACCAACACTACAACTTATTTTCAAAGCCAATATTAAGAAGTTGGAAAGTCAGGAATTCTTATATCGGGCATTTTTGGGGTAGAGGAAGGTCTCCACTGACCACATTAACTCTTTTCATTATTCAAGTATATTAGGGAACATATTTTCACCCAATTGTGTGAAGGTAACTCACACAGTGACCGACATATTCGGCATAAAGTCTGCTAGATTAGCGAAAATCATTATATGTAGTATATTGGAGCTGGGATAATTCGTAGACCGATTCCCACATTTTCGGCAATAATCTATGGTATATCTGATATTACACGTTAATTTTGCTAAGATATCTTACATATGGACCGAAATATTTGGTATAAAGTCTACCCAGAGGTTGAAAGTCCGTATATTAGGTATAGGGGGGCTAGGGGAAGTGCTTACCCAAATTTATCAATTTTTTTCGTATAAAGTGGCATATCTTGAAAACACTATTTACACAAAGTTTGATTCTCATATCTTAATTGCTGCTCGATTTATCTACTTTAAAGTGAAAGGATCAGATGAAACTTAAAATAGTGTTATACGAGAAGTAGGCGTGGTTATCCGATTTAGTCTATTTTCACAATATAACATGAGACTGCAAATATAATGTCACATACTAAATTGTGTTGAAATCGGTTAAGGCGTTCTTGAGATATGGGATTTCTCCTAAAAATGGGCTATGCCACGCCAATCACCAAACCGTCGAATTGCGGAACCAAACGGATTCTAATGCAACCATTCCGTATCATATTTGATTTCACTCATTTTCTCAGCGTATGAAGAGATACTCGAAGAACTTACTCGGAGCTAGTTTGATTGATATAGCTTTAACCGTTTCCGAGATATATATATTAAACCTATTGGCGGCGGGGCCATTCCCACTTTTTGAACTGCGCTGTGGAAATTTGGAGCGAATTTGACATCACTTTTATTTTTCCTTGCAATTGTTGTCAACGACAGGTGAAAGGTTGCCTGTAGGCGAAATTTAAGGCATCAGCTCAAATATCATTAATTTTAAGCTGCTTTGACTATGTAAATAAAGCCAACTGCCTTTAGATAATCGTTCGATTAAGCATCGGAACATTTAATTTGTGAACCTTTTACATGTTGGGGGGTATTTTATCAGGAAAATTTAGCCTGTTATTTCAATTAACTGAAATTATATTTTTGACTTAATTATGTTGAGTTTCGAAACGATCTATTAATATTAGAATCAGAATTAAATCATATAAGCTAAGGTCGAATTTAGGAGATATTCTATAAATTAAGGACCAGAATGGCCAAGCCAAATATTGCCTACTTCTGCGATTTAAAAGAATGAGAGTCATATTCAAAGTTCCGAGTTGACTGCAAAATTTTGTCATAAACAATTTTTGCTCAATATCTGAAATATCTACATAATATTAACTGGACCTGCCAAAATCAGTTGCGGAGGGTGTTGGAAGCTACCATCCGTATGGGCTGAATGAGATTATGTGATACCTGATTTTTTTTTAGCTATCTGGGCTGAGAAATCCGATGCGGTATGCGGTATAAAGTCAAACAGAGGGGCGGAGATTCTCCTATTTGATACATGGGTTTTAACTTTTGATGGAGAATTACCATGTATTGAGTGTACTAAAGGTACACGATTTCTATTTTCTATTACAAGAACAAATAAGTTAATTAAATGAAAATGTCGTTATATGGAGTACCCGAGATTGAGATCCAAATTTAATTTTTAAACTGCAGTAAAGAGCATTATGTAAATGTAATGTTAAAAATTAAATCAATGCTTCCAATTAGCTTTGCGAACTCTGCTGTACCATTCGATATCTCTATCGTTAATTAAGATCCTGATTTTCTCAAATGTGCCATAACTGACGATAAAAAATAAAATTTCAAATGTCTCATTGATGGAGCCCAGAAAAGCAATTAACATTGCTAAAGAAACGGCATTTCTTATCAGGAGCGCTTTGAAAATTGAAAGATTGTTTTGAATAGGGGAAATGATGGAGACGAAGATTAAATAAATAAGGCAATAAATTAAGGCTACTCTTGATATTGATTAATATAAGGTCTAGTAGAAAGAAATCCAATATTTTTGCATTAAATTAAAGCTTTTATTTAGCTAAATTGGAAAGATCCAATTTAGGTCAAATATGCATCATTTCGTAACTACATATTTTGTAATAACTTGTTGCCATTTAGGTTTTCACAAACTTCACTTGAGGCGAATTTTTCACCCCCTAAACAGGAACAGTTAGTAACCACTTGGTGTCAGGTCCAGACTATAAGGTGTATGCATAAGAACTTCACAATCAAGCTCACAGATTACTACAGCCATCTATTTGAAAAATATACTCGGATGTATTTGCTGTATTTGAAACTTCATTTTTTTATTTTCAGTCAACCGTCAGTAGCATGAAGTTAGAAGGTCACAGCGTAAACTCTAAATGGTAGTAATAGCAAAAGCAGTAGTAGCAGTGTTTCTATAAAATACCGCAATATCGCAATATCATTACATTGAACATTATTGCGATATGATGCGTCATCGCTACCATATCTACTTAAAAATTCAATTAAGCGAAGAAGGAGTTAAAAATTTAATACCAGCATTAATATGATTTCATTATTATGCACAAAAAAAAGTAAATTTATTGCAATTGAAAGTGCTGCACACATGCAACACAAAGCCTGAAGCAACACAAGTTATGCTAACAACGATAATGGCGATAATGGGATTGTGCGCCGCACATATGATCCACCAGCTTGGGAGGTTTGGGCCGTGCTTTTACAAAAAATTCAAAAACCGTCAAAAAAATGTCGAAAGTAATTGGAAATATAAAAGTCAGTTATGCGCTAAGAGATTTATCTCTACACAATACATATTTTTAAAAGACTTTATCCAACTTTAAAACATTTATTTGAGAAGCGAAATCATGTTTTCTAAACTTTAAGCCACATACCAATATAAATGTAATCGCCATTATTTGGCGAGAGCAATAACCGCAAAGTCAGTACCAGTCAAAGCACCTAACAGCAATAAAAATAAAATAATACAAATAAAAAATGCATAGCATTTAAAATACTTATAGAAATATGTATGTATATGTGTAAGTGTGTGTGTGTGTGTGTGTGTGTGCGTTTGTTCATAAATACATAAACTGTTAATGAGCACTAGCATATGAAAGGGAGTTGAGTTTGTTTTTTATTGCTAACGGCAAAAAATAAATATAAAATCATAAAACCACTGCAGTCAGATAACTGTACATGTGTGTCGGTTTGTGCTCGAAAATAAATGATTGTGGCAGAAATATTTAAAATGTTAATTTTTAATAAGTTAACAAAATCACAAGCATTAATTGCCCGTCACTTGATGCGCAGAGCAGACTCTTAATTGCACCAAAGTTCGATTGGAATGAAATTTTAATTTTAATCAAGTAATTTCAATAAACTCTTTTATACTATATATTATATGTAATAATTATCGCTTTACTTATTTACATATACTTAGGATAATAATTTACAAAGCTGTGTGCTATCGAAAAAACCGGTTATAGATGACAAACGCAAGGGCAAGGTGTTAGAAGAAGAAGTAATAAGTGAGAAAATGAAGAAAAACTATTGTGAATGGACTTAAAGACTGTGTTATGTAAGGCATTCGCTATAAAAAAAGCCCACTTGTATGTATGTATGGCGATTTCGGGCCCCACAATATTATTATAAAACGAACCACAATTGTGTAAATCCACCCTAATGAAAAATCATGCTATTCACAATAGATCTGATAGAATTTGAGACCAAATAAGAATTCGTTTCGTATAAAAAAGGTTCACTAATTTTAATGATATCTTAATTTAGCCTAAGAGCATGTTCTTGGGCCCTCAGATCAACTTGAGAAATCCCAGTAGATTCATGCTACTCATTACCAACAAACTTTCGTCGATCACCTTATTATTTAAAACTTACCTATTTTAAAAAATCTGGGCACCGAAATGATTTAGACAGTGAGGTGAGTTAAATTCGTATTTCATGCCACGAAACTTCCAAACCACGAACAAGTTGTACATATCATTGAAACTTAGAAGCATTCTTTCGACCTTCTATATGCAATGAACATAATGGTAAGCACATAGTGATTCGACATGACATTAAATATGAAATTGAACTTGTCCATACTTAAAAACCCTTAATGAAACCCAGGGCCAACATGTTGGAAATAAAAAGTATGAGGATAAGAAACTTACTATTGATAGATAGGAATAAGGATACTTAATAAAGTATACTTTAAAGCAACGAATCAAAAACTACTCCGATCTGAAAAATTAATGAAAACTAGATAAAAAGTTTGAAAAAGAATGTAAGTAATATCTTTCCAGTCAGCGAAATACATCCGGGGATGAATTTTGTATTATTTCAGATAGCTAAAGTAAATTTTCTAATAATCTATTTTTGCTAAATTATTTCTCAGTTTATTTTAGTGGAATGGTTTTTTTTTTTCAGTTTATTAGAAAAATTATAAGAATAGTAGAAGGAGTGAATAGAGCGCCTTTAGCAAGCCAACAAAATAATGCTAATATATTATTCGATATTTATTATACCAAGAATACAATTTATTAAGTTAAAAACGAGTGCGAGTAAAAATAGCACCATCATTTCGTAAGCGATAACTGTGCTCACTGTTCAGACTTTATTAACGAAATAAATGAATTTTTAGGAAAGCATCCGGGCGCTTTGCTGCAGCAACATACCGCTTTAATTCGAGTTATTTGCAACACAGCAATGCAAATTATCGCTTACCACACAATTATATCAAATTGGCAACATTAAATGCAACAACATGAATAATAACCGCAAATCAAACAACAACAACAACAACAACAGCCACCGCAATGAATATACGAGATATGTTGGAGGGATCAAACAAATATTTTCTGCATGAATTAGGTCTACTAGCCGGCATTTGTATGGCTTTAACTTTGCAGTAATAAATATATGTGTGTGGAAAGACTGTGGGCATATTTTTAAGTGCGAGATTTTACGAATTTGTTCTTTCGATTCCAGCATTATGCAACTTTTGCTCAATATACAAGTAAAATAACATTGTTAATGAATAAGTTGACTTAAATTCATATATCAAAACCAAAAAAATAAATTTCTTGAAATACACATTTTTAGCATTATTTTTTATTTATTTATTTTTAATAACAATTCAAATTTTTATAAATTTATTTATTTTTAATGACTGTTATTATTAATTATTTATTTATCTTTAATAATAATTAATATGTTTAAAAAATAATTGATTCATTTTTAATAAGAATTAATAATTAATAATAATTATATATCCCATAAATTAATAAATTTAATAAAAATAAAAATGAGAAAACAAAAACAATTTCGAATTAAATATTTTAACACTTTTTGAATACATTGTCGCATATTTTAATATTTCAATTTACTAAAACAGAATTTATTTTTTATTTAATATTATATAGAATTTCATTGAATATATAATGCTTGAACATTTAAAACTCTAAATATTTAAAATTAAAGCGTTGTTAGTATAAAATTAAGTAATAAAAGCGAAAAATGTTAACTTTAACTTTATGAAACCACGCAAACTTATGAACTATAAGCATAATAGTTTCAATTTCCCTTATCATGCAAAATATTATTATGCTTTCATCGAACGGGCGACAGTTTTAATAAACGCCTTCGTGTATAAATACACACACACACACCTACACGCACATACATATATACATATATATATATACGTTAAGTATTTGTAGCAATTCTGTTAGCAAATTGGTCACTTTCGTTGGTGAAGTTCATAAATTTTAAATTTCCCTAATTAAACACTTTCCATATGTGGCAAATCGCTGTTGTCCACCATTGCTATATTCCATATAAATCAAGCCCATGCCAATACAACTCTGTGTGAAATGAGTATGCCAGCATTGGGCTGTCACGCGGTGCGAACCCGAATGCCTGGAAACGGCAATGCCGCGTGACCTCCCAGCGAGCGCGACAAGTGTGAACAAATTGACGCTGATAAGGCGCAACGGGCACGTACCAGCGAGTGTATGTGGCAACACGTCTACATACATATACACCCATGTGTGTGTGTGTGTGTGTGAGTAGCTAAATGTGATGTGTGGGAATAAGCCCATAGCCAAGGGCTGCATAGGCATAGGCGTCTGTGCATATGTTAAGGCGAATGAACTAATGTGCGTGTGCGTGTGAGTGTGAGTGTATGCATATTACCATATACATATGTATATATATGTGTGTGTGTGTGCGTGTGCGTGCGAGTGTGCCTACGCATTTGGTGTGAATTTATTAATGTGTTTCGCATTAAATTTAAGCGACCCTTGTAAATTTTAGCAATTATTATTGTTCTTCTTTTTTTTTGTTTTTGTACGTTGAGTGCGACTCGCTTGAAAATTCTGCATAAGCATAATAAATTTATACGACTAGCGGCGTCCCTGCAGGAATTTGTGTGCCAACAACGGTGCTGTTATTTTCTATGCTTTTTTCAGGACTATTGTTCGTTTTCAAATTATTAATTGGTTGATATAATATACTATATAAAATAATATAATATAATAATATTAATTAATATAAACGTTTAAAAACATCGTAATATGTGTGAGGTCCTTCTCTCTTCATACCCTTCTATGCAGTTAAGTATTCTCTCTGTCGCTTCTAATAAAATGTATCTATTCTAGAAAAAGTTGCATAAATGCACATACATTCTCATTTGGAAAGATATGCATTTCCCATTATTTAAATTACTTTTTGAAAGGCTTTCTTAAACACATTAGCATTGTAAAATTCTTCTGAGTTCCACTATTTTCGAAAGATGGCAACTCTATTTCAAAATATAACTATTTCTGTCAATATGAGTGGCCGCATACTTTCATAAATCCCTTATGTTTGGCACTTCTTGGGTAATATCTTGCTGCATTTTACTTTTTCCAATATATGGCAACCCTTGTCTGAAATATGTTTGAATTAGAGGCTTCTTGAATACTTCTTGGATGACTAGCCTAAATTTACCACACATATTGTAACATTTTTATTTTAACTATTAAATTAATTAACGAAAAATGAGGTGGCAACACCGTTTCAAAATTTGTTTAAACTAAAGCTTTCGGGAATATTTTCCCTTCCTCTGATCAAAAATTACTAATTTAGTTCATTTGGGACCATGTCAATAGTTATATCTTGGGAACCGATTTCAAAATAAAAGTAAACATTAGATAATACGCATGATCCATCGCGAGATAAAGATAGTCCAATGCGTTAATGAATTTTTAAAGTGCGAATGGCAAAAACAAGTACAAAAATTATCGATCTTACTACTTTAAGGGTAGTAAGAAACTTAATCTCTTAAATGAAATTCAACAAATGAAGGAGTTGGAGGCCGTTATCTCATGCGCCGAACATCTCATCTACGAATCGTCGCTTTTCCGGTGGCTATGCTGGAACTCTAATCTTTGGGAAAATTTCGATACGCAAGAAACAATATTAAACCTTTGTTTCATAAGCGATAAAGTAGGCATTAGTAAATCTTTTAAGCCTGCTTTTTTAGGGAAATTTTGAAAACCCGGTCTCTTAAACGAAACCTCGGCAATTGGAGGAAAAAGAAGACTAAAGACCAGAGGGCTTGTATCCTGAAGCGTCGAATCATGTCAAATTGATTTATAATTGCAGAAGATATATAGGAAGGTTACGATATTAGCACTCGGACTATGTATAGACACCTTAAGAAGGCTGGACTTAAGCAAGAAACAAGTTTTGACTGCTAGGATAAGTAAAAAAATATGAGATCTTTTGGCCTTAGTCGATTGGAGATTCCTAGTACTTTTTGTTGCCTCCAAAATAAAACTTTCCGGTTCAGTTAGATTGTCGGAGAACTGTTCAGAAATCAATATCTAAGACGCACGGTCAGGCAAGTAGGACACCAAATGAACTGGGAATGTTTTTTTTATAATGGAATTGGAGATCTGACAAAAGTAAGTGTGTCCAACAAGGGATTTCCATATAATGCGTTCATCCATTTATATGCATCTGTACTTCATACAATTATTTATGCAAATATATGTATATATTTAATTTCATTTAAATGCATATATTTACTTACACACACACATACACATACATAAACACTGGTGCATCAACAACACCATTGTTTATGCGTTTATTTATTCATTTTTGTTTGCTTTGTGTGATTATTGTCACTAATTTAAGCGCTCGGTGTTTGAGCGTGCGGTCGCGCGTGTGTGTGTGTGTGTGTGTGCGTTAGTAGTTAGTTGCCGCTACTCATTATTGCTTAATTTTTTTTGTTTTCGGCGCCATAATTCGAAGTATTTCTATTGCTGTTGTTGTTTATTTAAACAAAGGTATGCGCGCGGCAATTATTCACAAATCGTGTGAAAAGCCTAATTTTGCTGTGCCGTTGTGTAGTTGTTTAGTTGTGTAGATGTGTGTGTGCGTGTTTTATATTGTTGCATTTGGTGTTTATTATTGTTTTCGTTTTGCATAACTAATGTTAATTATCGCCGCATTCTTAGCCAATAATTTGGCCAAAGCTGCTGAACCGTTAAATAAACTGCAATTATTATGAATTACAATTTATTATATTTAATAAATATATAAATAACTGTATTTGGCATACATATGGAGAATTTGCAACGGCGAATAAAATTGCAGAGCAAATGTGTGTGTACAGTTGTTATAACAAAGAAGAGTGTTGATTGAGTAATTGAGTCGCCACGGCGTATACTTTACTCGCTAAAATTTTGAACAATACAATCAGTTTATTGTTTGCAATGAAATAGTTTTTCAACAAAGGGTTTCTAAAATAACAAATTTATTAATTCGGAATTTTAACAACAAAACAAATAAGCGATTATTGAATAAAAAATGTATGTACATATATAAATTTAAAGGAGATGACAAAAGGCCGCACAAAAGCTGAGTATTCGCTGTCAAAACAAAACTAAAATTTTCAGACCATATTTACAAAAAAAAATTAAAGATTTGTAAGTTCAAAGAATATCAGAACTTCAGAGGCTGTTCGTCTCTTTTTTTTTAATGTGATACAAACGCATGACCTTGAGAATTCTACAATTTGTAATTTTTTGATATTGGGATCCTTTTTATATTTTCGACCTTTAAGGAGCATTATGCAAAGAAAGTTTCCTTCAAAATTTTTCTCATATTATTTTCATTATACATAATTATCAGAACATTTAGTGTCAGGAATATCAATTCTCCATAGGAATGTCAGCTTTTGGAGCATTATTTCTATATGGAAAAAAGCATTTCCTATTTAACCAGAACGGTCGTTTTTTTTATTAGATTGGTACTATTTTAGAGATAAAGCTCACCCGCTTGACATTCGTGTATTGTCTGTTGGTTTCTCATATGAAACTATAACAATATCGAAGGCCATAGATGGGTGAGTTAACTGGATCGTGTGGTTAAAAGCCTTCGAAGGTGACTGGAAACAAAAACTCTCCACTATTTGTCGCATAATATCAAGGCGTCACCACAGATATCATAAAACAAAACTCAAAGAAACATTTTAACTATTTCTAGGGTTCACGAAAAAATGTTCGTCTTCCATTCTGAAGTCTCGCAACGGGTTGTTCGTTTTATTGTTATTCGACGGCAGAAATATTCGCCAAATAATTGTGAAGAAATGCCAAGTTGGCACTTCTTGGACGCATAAAAATCCGCGCCCGTTCCAGTTAGGTATACCCGAGTGTCTTGGGTACAGTATTGTTCGGTCTCGTTCACGGACCACATACTAGAAAGGAAATTCAACAAATATTTCTGATATCGTACATCTTTCTTCTTCGTTCTTTCTTTGTTCTTTTACACATAATGTGATTTGTATGACGAATTATTTACGTATTTTCCAGGAAAAGTAAGTCCACATTTAAGCAGTTGAACCACTGCACGCAACAGCGCCATTATGACTGAAACTTCATTTGTCTGCAGAAGTATTTTGCTTTTGGACACCTCAAAAACCACTCGGTTATACGCAGTCTGCAAAGCGGTAGTATTGAGTAAAAGCTTCTCAAGCCGTGTCATCCTCAAACCCACTTCCGGCAATGCTCAAGTGGATCCTGCGCACTTTGCAAGCCACTCACATCGCTGCTCAATCACTGGCCGCCGGTATTTCTTGAAAAGTAATCAAATGTAACACGACCATACGAACATGCGGTGGCTGCCAACTAGCAGGCATTGCTAACCGCACTACCTCCGCTGTAATCCCAGAAGCGTTGGGAATTACTCAAATTTTGGGGGTGGCGCCAAATGGCGTATTTTACAAATTCCCGTTGTATTTATTGTAATATGTTCATTGTTGTTTTTTCTACCCAGCTCTTGTTGTTGGTATAATTTGCGTTGTTGTTGTTAGTGTTGTTGCACTTGCTTGTGTTGTTTTTGCTTTATGGGGGATGCATTAGCCATTTTTCTTCGGCTGCGCTCGGAAAGCGCCCTCTTTTCGTCTTCTTCTATTTCTTAATGTTTATATATGTATGTATAATATTTTCACCCGGCGCCGCTTGTTCTTCTTCAACACTTTCATGGAACTATTACATTATGTATTTGCCACATTTTGAGCTACTACAACGGGATTGGAATAAATTAAACGAACGTAGAATGGCTGGCAACCGGCTAACGAATATGAGCAAAGAACGCTGTGCGGTAAATGGCCATTCATATTGTTGCTTGGTATATATTCGAACTTGTTGTTGTAATCTTTTTATTTTATTCATTGCATATCAACTGTTATTATTTTTGTGGTGGGTGATATTTCCAATGTATATATGTGTATGTATTAGTAAATAATATCACGGTTTTGTGCACCTCAACTTGTATTATATATATTCGCCCTTCTGGTTGGCCTCTTGGGGTCACAGTTGAGTGCATCGAACCTCAGATTACCCATGAAAAATGGCGTTCCTCATCGTTAAAGCAGTCAACTTATGTATTACATATTTACATTGCGACTCGCCAAGAAAAGAAATTCATTGAAAAACATACATACATACATATCTGACGAGAAGGTAGATGTACGCGGCACATTGCTGCAAGTAGTGACCTTCAAGGTCTTTTGAATATAAAATGGAAGATTTTGAATGAAAAGTATTTATTTTCAAATTAATTAAAACCACTTTAAAATATTACAGTAGCTTCGCAGTAGTTCGGAAACTATTTTAACTTGCGACAAAGACCAAATGTAACAAGAATACGGAAGACTGGAATCAGTGCTTCCCAAAACATATGATGGACTGGGTAATCCCTTCCCATGATAGTCGCACCTAACCGAAACCAACCCGGATTTTCATGTGGCAGATAATTGTCAAGTACATGCCTTAAAATTGTTCGGCGAATATTTTTTTGCAACTAAAACAAGAACAACAACAACATCAACACAAACGAGATAAGGCAAGAAGCGACCCAAGTAGACCCTGCGCTGTCTACAATAATATCCAAATGAAATAGTAAGAAAATAATAATGCAAAATCTGTGATTTGTTGTATTTTGTATGTATGTATAGCATTTTATATATGTATATATGTAAATATATGTGTATGTATATATGTATTTTATATATATGTTGGAATCATATATATATATATGATTTGTATAGATGGTAGGCCCCTTTACTGAAATAAATCTATTTAGCCCGATGAACGAACTTCACACAATCATAAAGAAAGCACACATTTCCATTTAACAGAGTAGGGGATGAACTTTAATCTCCAATGGAAGACGAAGTTCCTTCCATTAACCAGATATGAGGAAGTTCCAATGGAACGAAACTACACCGAGGCTGCTCATCGATTATCAACTGAGCAATTCCAGTTTTTTGTAAACTAAATATATGCTATCTAATATACAGAGGTTATCTCGAAAAATGCACAAATTATTGCGGAGTCAGTATACTTAGGATGGCTTACAAAATTCTATCCAGCACACTACCTGAATTTTTTATTTGAAATGTCTAGCGAAAAAATCGATAAACGATAAACGGATCGACATTCCCCCTTACATTGCCAACTCTCTACTTTAGACAACAAAGCGAGGTGAATGGGTTTATTGGTGAACGTCATATATTAATTTTGAGAAACCCACATAGATCCACATAGAAAATTACAGTAAAAAAAAGTTAATGACTTGATTTCCAACGCGATTTTGGATTTTAATTTGCATTTCAACAGAAAATTTTAACACTAATCTTATGTACCGGAACAAAATGTTGATTACGACTTAGAAAATTATCACTTAGAGTTCAACCGTGGCATAATCCATTGTTAAAAGATGGTTCTAAGAATTTTAATATTTCACGAAGTACATCAAAAATTGAGCAACTTTAACTTAGAGTGTAGAGAGCAGTGTTAAATTTTATATATTTGTGTCCATCGGAGAAATCATATTGGATTGAGGCTAAAAACAGAAGCATGTGTTTATTCTCAACACAACAAATGAAAGAGAGTTTTCTGAAGGTCTTTTTGAAAGTAAGCACGTTAAATTTACAACATGGAGCGGGCTGAATATTGGATATCCAGCATTCTATTCTCTCTTGTCTTGTCCCTGTCAACGAATTTAAGTGTAAAGCTTTCTGCTATATAACTTTTTTTTGTCGAAATACACAAAGAATTTGGCGTTGCTTGATGAAATACAGTAAATAATTAAAAAATATAGCAACATTTTAACTTAAGTTGCGTAGTGGTATATGCTTTCAATTATAGTCGGACAATAGACTATGGCAGTAGATAAGAATTTTATAGAAGAATAAACTTAAATGAGTGATTACTTTCTTTCTGTGAGTTTTTATTTCAAAAGATTAATTAATACATATTTTATTAAAATTATTCGGTCTAAAAAGTGTTAGTTTGAATATTTGCTAAATTATAACACTCCTAGCCACTAGTATACAACAACGGAAATTGCCAATGCATAACCGGATACCAACAGCATTTCCACAAATATTCACAACAACAATAACCACAAGCATCACCCATTATTTCACACTTTTGTAATTTTGTACTTTTGCCTTGGTTCGGTTATAGCCAATACTCATATTAAGCGCATGATTAATACACGTGGGATATTTATAATAAATACACTCACTTTCACTTGCACACTTTGTTTCCACACATTTCAGCAATTACAAACTTGATCACCACCAGCTACTGAACGAACAGCGCAATCGCTATTCACTAATTTAAACACATTACACTAAATTTCCACTTTATGGCAAAATAAAGCATGGCCTAGTATTGTTTTACATAAACTATAATTAATTATAAACACATTTACACTTTATTTTTCTTAATTATCAGAAAACTGCATTAAACAATTGAAATTTACGCATTTGTGTGAAAATTACTTGCTGCCTGCCAAATTACCGAACGAAACAAGAAAAGGAAAAATAACAACGTGAGCATATTAACGTCCGTTCACACCGTGGTAAATATTGAAAGAGTTCCTAGCACTCACGAACATTTATTGTTATATTTAATCTCTCTTTAATCTTTAATCTTTCTTATCTATGATATACTTTTTGAGCAACAGCATATTTTAGATTTTTTAATTTGAAAATTACATATATATCCCCTTGAATGCATTTGTACATTTCATCATTTTTGAAATATATGAAACCGGATATGGTAGGAAGAGCATACTCTTGACATATTTCTACCGGCGTTGAAGCCAGATCGATGTAAATTATAAGCTGATAGAATTTTAATTATTTTCACTATTTGCAACGCTAGCTGGAAAAACAAATAAAAGATTTCGCAGTAAATTTATTGTTTCGTTAATTGGCTTGTTCGTTTTCTCTGCAATAGAACTTTCTCTCTCTTACTTCCTCTTTCTTAAATTTCTTAAATTTTAGTATTAAATGGCAATGAAAGCTTGAAACGCATACATAACACAGTTCTTGAAAATTTAAATATTATTTGCGCGTTGCCAACTGAACTAATTTATTAGTCAGTTAAAAATAACGGAAACGAGAATGTGAAGCGCAACGACGTAAACGAAACCTCATGTTCAGCATGCACATTGATTACGAATAAAATTTCTTCTATAGAAATTTAACATAATTTCATTAAAAAAATAGTCGCTTAAAATATTACTTGAAAGAGAATGGCTTATTTACTAAAAAATTACTTGCACTTGCTGGTAACACTCCGGAACGCAGTGTTGCACAATGAAATCAAGTGGTTGTTGTCAATTCAATAAACATAAGCGGAACGCAACCCTAATGCGTTTCATTTAGCTAAGAAAAAAAACAGCAAAATAAATACAAATACTACAATTGTTTACAATATTTTATAATATCAATATATTTTTTAGTTTGTGCAAGGGGTGTAATATTATTTAATACAAAGCATAATTGTTTGCGAAATAAAAGTATAAATGTTGATGTGAAAATGCATTGTCGGCAAAAAGAAATATCTGATTTGGGTTGAAATGCAAAATTATGCAAGTTGCAAAAAGGACTGTACCTTCGAGTAGTAATAACTATTGCGAGTTATTATAACAACATTCCTTGCAAAAAAATTGTTTATTGAAAACTCAGTCAAGATGGATGTCACTAATGGTTTGTTTACATTTTATGTTAACTTCGCCCATGGCCGTCTAAATTGATATGGATGTTAATACATATTTCTTTTTTCACAGTAATATCATCAAAGCAGAACAAAACAGATGCACTTTCTCCTAATAGCAATAATAAACATCAAAATGTAACTCAAAAACATTCCGGTCCCTTTTATATCTCACCAACACTTTTCGACAACAAACGTCTGCGACAAAAACGTCTCCGTTGGGCCAAAGCTTTGTTGGCGGCGGCAGGCTTTAAGCAGCATCACCTATTGCAACGAAAAAAGACTGAGCGCCGCAAACATGTTTTATGTGATTTACGTGCAGACGTAACTATTGACTTATTATCGGATGAAGAGGAAAAACCGAGCAATAACATTTGTGACATTAAGACAACTGAAGCAAAACCAATGGTTATTTCAAAATGTTCAACAATGACAATTTCCGATGGCCCACCGCCACTCGTTCCGATTTCGAATGTACATTCAGCCTCCAAGCAACTATTTGCGCAAGTCTACGCTTTTCCCAACCACGCTATAGAAGTGTCAAAAGTGCCGAATATAACGCTTATTCCTGTACAGAATTTACAAAACACGCCTGCTCCACCACCGGTTGCTTCAGTAGCCCCTATGCCGCGTCGTGTTAAACGCAAACGTAAATCGCAACAACCGAAACGCCATAAACAACCAGTTATTGTCAATAATGAGAGCATAATTCTTAGTGATGAAAGTAATATCGATTTATCTTTGGTTGATTCTCTCGCTGAAACTTCTACCAACAATAAGTATTCGCCAGCATTATCGATTGCCACTGAAACAGCGCCGCAAACTACAACAATATCTCCCACATCCACAAATAATTTGCAACTTGTTGAACCGCCTTCACCCTCTAAATCGAATACATACCCCACACTCTTAACACCATACAGTGCACAAGTTGATGAAGAAGTTACCGTATCGATTGTGCCACGCTCATCAACAGCAGGCACTTGCCTCAAGTCCAAGGGCAACGAATTGTTTCCGATGCTACCCGATGAAACTACAGTGCATACAGTTATCGCTAACCGTACTTATGAGCTATCATTAACTAAACTGCGTGAAGGTTTAGCCTCCTGTGGTATATCGGAGTTTACAAATGGGCAGCAGAATTTAGTGCCAGTACGACGTAAAGGACAAATAGTGGATACGCCACCAATGGTCTCACCTAATCCGCCGCCCATATCTTTAAAATTATCCAGCGATTTAAGCATTTCATTGATCTCAGATGATGACGACGATAACCATGAACAACAACAACAACAACGATTAGCAGCGGAAAGTCTCTTACAAAAACAGCCGCAGTTAATGGTGCAGCACTTGCAATTGCCTGCAGGCGGAATCTTGCAAGCCGGTGCGAATGTGTCGTTAGTTGGCACGTCTAGGCTGCCGCCACGGCGCCGAAAACTCGGTTGAATGGGCGGGTATTTGGGCGGCCAAAGTACAAATCAACCAAGCTTTAAGTGCGTAATACAAAAATTTAGTTATTACTACCCACGCTTAAGTCAGTATCGGCAACCTAACCAAAATAAAGGGAATACGCATTTTAGGTGTAAAGTATCTTTGGCATTGAAATTTATTCTTATACTATACACATTTAAACATACTTATTAATTTTAGATTATCTCTTTTTCGCAAAGGAAGAAATTTTAATTGCAATCTTTTTAGCTTGTTCATATCCCGATTTGAGTTACTCCTACCCGGTGTAGTTACGTAGTCGGCGCCACTAAGCATTACTACTTTAAGTTAATATATTTTATTTAGCAATTTATGGAGTTTTACGCAAAAACAAGGCTAATTTTGGTTTTTGAGTTTTATTCGCCCATTTCGCGCTATGAAATTTTATAAAAAAAAACAAAAAGGAACATACGTTGAATTAACGTAGAGAGTATTTAAAAGTGTTTCTGTTAAGTGATAACAAATGCTTACATAAATTCATATTTACTTGCTTATATTTAAGATGAACACATGTATATACACATTTTCTGAATAAAACATAAATACTATATACAAGTATATTAAGTGAAAAGATAAAAGCAAACACAGTTTTTCATATAATTTACTTTATAACATTACAGCTAAAGCTTAATAAAATATAATCAAACATCATTTTCTTTTACCGCCACTGCGCTTCCGTCCATAGTCGATTTCGCTGCATAATAATGGATTATCCTTCTGGCTTTCGTAAGCCGCTTTCGCCGTGGAGTGATAACCGCGAGACTGCTTGGGAGCGCGTGTTAATGCAGTTGTTGCCACACGCTTAAGTGCCTTGGGCACTATATAGTCTGGTACATGTGATAAATGTGGTTGTACTTTTACCGTCTTCAGCGGCTTATCATGACGCAGTACTTGCAGATCTCTTGCGTTTTCATTGAAAAAGCCTTTCAGTTTTTCACTATTGAAAATTTCTATTCGGATTTCGCGCAAACGTGCCTCGTGCACAGCAATGCGTGTGATTGCACGCCAAGCATCTTGTGCTCGATAACGGAAAGACTCGACCTCTTCCAGTTTGAATTGATAATTTCTATAAAAGCAAAATGATGTTAACAAAAGCAAATTCTGCATTTTCGGTGTATTTATATAAATTAGTCTTACTTGATTACTTGATCCTCGCTCATGTAGCCACTACGCAAACGCTCTTCTACAGCGTCATTCGCTTCTTTATCATTTAAACTAACAAGTGACAAGACGCTACCCTTATTCGTGCCACGTGCCGTACGGCCTGCACGATGTATGTACGAGTTGACATCCACCGGGAAATCAAAATTAATTACATTCGATACGCAGTGAAAGTCTATACCACGAGAGGCGCCCGATTCGCGATCGCTTTTATTGCGGCCAGGGTTCTCCAACATGCGCTCATCAGATGCAATTATAAGATCGTAAATACCCTGGTTAAATTGATTAATGGTATGTATCCGAATTTTTGTGGGCAGTTCCGAATTTAGAACGCATGCTTTTATTTGAAACTGCTCCAGAAACAGTTTGAGTCTAAAAAAAAAGAAACAATTATGTTAGACTTAAAGGAAACAAAAACATACATAGACTTGAAACTCATGTCAGAGAGAAGATTAGTCGAATAAATCATATATGCGCCAACTTCTCGAGAGAGGTTGCGCAATCATTCCTTAAAATAAAACTTCATCATGCAGTTGTAAACAACAAGTAATTTCCTAACTGAATAACTTACTTATAGCAACGGTCCACAGAGTTTACGAATATTACATTTTTGCCACGTATTAAACGCAACTTCAATAAAGCATACAATATTGCTGGCTTGTCGTTCTCTTCAGCTGCTATGCGTTGATGTGTAAGTTGACTTTCCGGCACTAGATCAGGTTCTTCCAATTTCAATACTACTGGATTGTGTAGCACAATGCTTTTCATATTCATTACATCATCTGATAAAGTAGCGGACACAAGTACTGCCTGAAAAATACAATTTTTTTAGTAGGAATTTTTTAGACTGCTTCTTCCTTACTTACTTGATATATGGGCGGAAGATATTCTACAAGCTTTTTAAAATCTTTCTCAAAACCGAAAGAAAACACTAAATCTGCTTCATCCACCACTAGCATTTCAATTTTTTTCAAATCCAAAGCACCGGCCTCTACATGTGTCAGTATTTTAGCGGGCGTAGATATGACCACATCAGGACGTTCGGAGAGCACATGTCGTTGTGCAACAACATCAGTGGAAGAAAGGTCAACAATACGAACTACTTTGCCACATTTATCAGCCATTTGTTCCATTGCAGTGCGTGTTTGCTGACATAGTTCTTTACTGGGTGACAGTACCAGCGCACTGGTGTATTGTTCTGATGCATTTAATTTTGAATTTAGGAGCTTTTGTAAAAGCGGCAATGCAAATGCAGCAGTTTTTCCAGAACCTGTACGGGCACGCACTACGACATCCTTTCCTTCCAACAGTAAAGGTATGGCTGCCTCTTGAATAAGTGTTGGCTGGAGCCAACCCATCTTCGAAATGGCCTGCATAAAAATATAATTTGTTTTCATAGTAATTGAAATAAATTCAAGCATTATGTACCTTCAATAAACGTTCATCCAATTCCATTTCGTGAAATTGGAGAGCTTTTTTTCCACTTGCCATATTGTGGCTAATTTAGTTACACTAGCTTTAACAAAAAACAAAACAATAAATTATTTATATTTTTCAGCAAGTCTCGATATTTGCAACAGTAAGGAATCGCAGTCAAACACGCGCTCTGGCCTAAAATATATGAAAGGGATTTTCAATGCTGCCCAACGTTTTAAATCTAAAAAGTGTCGACAAGTTTGACATAAGATTATCTTCTATGAGATTACAGTTGGTTATTAACAACCATATCTATATGAATTGTCTCACAAATATGACCAAATAACCAACCCTTGGTTATGGAAAATTTCTAGTGACTTAAAATTATAATATTATGCTACCAATTAAAAAGTATTTTCTATTCACCTGCAACATCGAAATAAAATGAGCATTAGTTTAGCAGTGTTACCAAATCAGACATCTGTTTGAAAAGTGCTTCCAATCAACTCACCGATTTATAAACAAAAGCACATGAGTTTGTTTACATTTCTAATGTCAATATAACATTTTACCGGAAAAAATTTCAGACTTTATTTGATTCACACATATCAAACTTTTTATAAATTTCAAAATTATTAATATCTAAATTTCTTCGTTATGTCGACATCTATACGAGCACTGATTTCGGAAGGTCTCCGAGTAGGAGTAATTATGGCAGCTGGAGACGCGCTATGCCAAACATTTGTGGAAAAGCGAGAGCTGCATAATGTGGACGTAAATCGAATGTTGAAATTCGGTGCCGTCGGTGTTGTCTATGTTGGTCCCATATTAAAAGTTTGGTATGGAACATTAGACAAAATAGTGCCAAAGGAATCTCCACCTCTCAAACGGGCGTTGAAGAAAATGGCCTTGGATCAAACAGTATTTGCTCCATCATTCATTGCTAGTTTAATAGGCATCTTTGGTCTTATTAACGGTGAAAGCATATCAACAATCCAAAACCGTTTCAAGAATGATTACTTTACGATTATGTCCCGAAATTATATGCTCTGGCCAGCTGCTCAAGTAATTAACTTCTCAGTGGTTCCACTTAATTATCAGGTGTTGTATGCGCAATTTATATCCCTTATTTGGAATATCTATCTCTCCATGAAGCTAAATAATGAAACAAAATAACTTTCGATGAAGCTGTAAATTTGCAATAATCTTGAATACTCAAAAAGACAGAAAAAGAAAAGTGGGAAAATTGTTAATATATTACATTATTGAATGGTCAAAAGCTTTTTTACTGCATATATGTAAATCTAAAAGTATTAACTGTTGTAATTAGAGGCTAAAAGATTTCTGGACTCACAAACTACTACAATACTTTGGTCGTAAAATATTATTTTCTAATGTCTTATGTTTTAAAATCCATATAAATTTCGTTACTTACCGGTGTTTTGAATATATTTCTGGTATGATAGTTCCTTAAAAGCTAAATTAAGAATCTATTGGAAATAACCCAAATCAAAAGTGTTATATATAGTTTAAATAAAATATTGAATAATATTAAAATCAGAAAATGTGTTTTCTTTTAGATTTTATTGTTTTCTGGTTCCATATGAATTCATTTCCTCATTACGTAACGTTTGCAACATTCAAGCTGCAAATCAAAATCAGAAAGAAATATATATAGTTGGTATTTTTTCATTTATGTTTGCGCCCAATGTTGATATAATACCATATTACGCCCTGATACCCTGATACCTGATACGAATCGAAAACAAATAAGAAATATAAAGTTCATAAAGAATCTTGAAGTAAACTGTAAAATACGAATTAATTACACCTTATTCTGCAATATACACAATAATGTAATTCTTGATAATAAAAATTTAAAAACGTAACAAAAAAATATATATGTACGTCATTACGACAAACGTAATCTAAAACAAAATCGATACCTTTAGACCGTAAAGGTGCACGTATGCGTGCATATGAGTGCAAACAATTGTCAACCAAATGTATCCGAACAAGCCTCTTTGTGTGAGTCACTTTGCGAATTTGGCAGCACTGCGGCAGCCAGCTGATTAATATGAATGAAATTGAAAGAATGCATCCCGGGTAATAGTGAGTCGTATTTTTTGCAAATTAAGCATATTCAAAGTTTTTGTTCGGTAAATTTGTTAAAACATAACATAACATGTCTACTATTCGTGAGATAGTTACCTTACAATTTGGCAACTATGCAAACTATATTGGAGCGCATTGGTGGAACATACAGGTGGGACCAACCGACGCTTTCAACAACTTTTGATTGTATAGCATATTTAAATATATATATAACGGTATGAAGGTTTTCTTTAGGAATCCAGCTTTAGTTATAATCCTGAGGATGCGCCTTCAGAAATTTCTCACGACGTTTTGTACAGAGAGGGTGTTAATTTGCATGTAAATCTACTTAAGTTGATCGCTTATAACGCATAATAATTCTAATTATTTACAGAGGCAGGTGACATATACTCCCCGTCTATTACTTGTCGATTTGGATGGTTCCTTAAAGCATCTTCCCCGTGAAGGTGAGCTATATGGCAATAGTATAAAACGTACAACTGAAGGGGCGGAAACGTCTGACGGTGTAAAGAAAGTTAAAGAGCACCTTGAAAACATGTCCGCAGATGTGGAAGTCGTAGAACAACCACAAGTTAGTAGACATGCTTTCCAAAAAGATCTCGATAATCCCTTAATCGATATACATGAGAAAAACTATAATTTGGCTGATAATGTTGAAACATGGACGGATTATCTTTATACACGCTACCATCCACGAACCGTAAATATAGTTAACGACTATAAACATAGTACAGAGAAGCAAACTTTCGATACTTATGCCTGTGGTGTACAACTTTGGAAAACCGAGCAATTCGAAGATGAGTTTAGTGATAAAATTCGACAATACGTCGAAGAGTGTGACTTTTTGCAAGGCTTTCAAACATTGTTTGATTGTTTTAATGGTTGCTCGGGCTTAGCCACAGCGTGTATGGAATACCTCAATGATGAATATGGAAAAGCAAATCTCGCTTTACCAGTCTATTCACCACACAACACACTATTTGAAAATGCAGGTACGTGTAATAAAAAAATGATTAAATTTTTAACAATACTATTTCGTTTTATATATTTTCAACTACCAGATGAACCCATGTCAGACTCCATACGTGTCGTAAATAGCGCATTAGCGTTCCACAAGTTAAGTGAACAAGCTACTCTATTTATACCACTCAGCACAAGCGAACGTGTGTGGCGACAATTGAGTGCAGCGCGTCAACTGCGCGCACTTAATTACCAGCCAGATAATTTGTATCAAACATCTGCTGTACTCGCTGCTTACTTAGATACAATTTCATTGCGTTATCGTTTGCGCAATGCGCCCAGCGCGTACTCACTAGCTGGTTTTTGCGGCGATTTAAATAATCATGGGCGCAAATTTGCTGCCGCCGCTTTGGCTCTGCCATTCCCAATGCAACATAAGCAGGATCTCATTGATTGTTTGGATAAATTTGAAGGTGCGATTTTCACCTCACTCACACCAAATTGTAGCATTGGCACCGATTATGTAATACAAAGTTTGTGTGTACGCGGCATACCACGCGATCGTCTAAAACAGCCATTGGAGAAGGCGCAAGCGCAAATGCGCATGGCTGCCTACAAATGCGACAGCGTCTCTGAAATGTTTCAACTTTACTTGCAATGTGCGAATCATGCGAGTATGGCACACGTGGCATCGGTGTCAATGGCTATGCCAACGCGTTTACCATTTCCAAATGAAATGTTTGCAGCAGAAATGACGAAGTTCGGTTTTCTCTCGCCCACAACAAAGAGACAAGCCGAGGAGAAGGTTGTAACTGTGCCGACACTAGCCGCTGCACAGTCATCTAGCGAATTGGGTGATACTCTAGAAACGCTGCATCGCGAGGCTAAACGTGTGAAAATAGCCAAACTGCATCGGTATAAAGCAGCTGGCTTAGAGGAAGATGATTATGTCGACGCGCTCGAGCAACTATTGCTGTTCAAGGACAATTACGAAGACAACTTTGAGTTGTAAACAAAAGTGCAAACGCGAAATATGCGCGTAAAACAGTAACTCAGTTCGGTTAAGAAGATATCAATATGAACAACCAAAACGGAGTACTTTAACTTATAATGCATTACATAAATTGTGACTAAGCTGAACAGAATTACACTCATAGCAAACTCAAGTTAAGGCAAGGCAAGTAGCATACAATTTAGCATAGTAGTTAGTTAAAAATTAATTTAGTTAATAGCATAGGCTACGTCACTATATTGTTGTAATAAATAAATAAATGTCTATTTATGAAAGAACTATACCACTCAAAATGCCGTATGTTACCAACCAACCATACAATGTGGCATAAGTAGTCATAAGTGTATAATAATTTTAAAAATTAACGCAAATTCCACCAAATTTATAATATCTATTTATATTTTTATATGCCTTAACTAAAATATGTACGAATGCGGCAACATTAATGCAAGTTACTGCCACATATAAACTAGAGCCATTTTTTTTATAAACTGCTCTTTAAGCGCATTGCATATCTCAAAACGGTACTTCAAGTGCATGCAAGTTTTTTTTTTTTTTTTTTTTTTTTTTTTTTTTTTTTTTTTTTTTTTTTTTTTTTTTTTTTTTTTTTTGCCAACTGTATTCATTCATTACTGATGCGCTTTAACGGCACCAGCTGTTTATATTGCATTTATACCGTTCATCGGTGGTAACGCCAATCGCCCATCGCATGATTGCCCATCACAAGCTATCAGGTAAGGTCGTATCGGTGAGTACAATATGGTTACTTAATATACACAGCTGCATAGCATGTCTTTATTTCCGTACCTTCATAAATTGCATTTGTATTGCATTTCGCATTTGGCAAGCACATATTTGTGCACCCTTGGTGTTTGAGTTCCCCGTTGAAGCGTTGTTCCTCGGTTTAAACTTGTTTCTTTCAATTTGCGTGCTTTTCTTGTGCTTCAATCTTCTTCAGTTTGTCTGGTTGGCGTTGTAAATAAATGATGAGCAATGAACATGCAATTGCCAGGCGCCCGCATAGCCTAAATGAATGGTCGCTCAGTCGCTTTGGCTGAATGATAACGACGTTGAAAATTTGCTGTTTGGCATTCACAAAACTAATGGCAGGATATGGGGCACTTTGCTCTAGGTGCTTGGTAGTTTCCATTTCTTATTTTGTATGTTAAAAATTCTTTTTTTTTTGTTTCTAACTGTTTCTTAAATTACACAACTCTGAAATTATTTGCTAAGTCTGCAAGCATTGTAAATATGATACAATAAGTTCGGTTGTAAATCCCAGTCCGTTTCAATTTCACAAGACCCGACTGTCCCTTTTAAGTGGCCAATCTCTCCACAATTTTATCTCCATGCAGATCTATACATATGCCAAATTTACTGGCTTCAATTCTGCCAGCTATTGTTGTATCAAGACTCCAGGACTCCAAAACATGGCTGTTATATGCACTGAAATCCACGTCCTCTACAGATCCTTAACACTGAATAACCAGTTAGTAGTACCTCCTTCAGTGCTTCAACAGCTTTTTGTTCTTCTTCAGCTCCCTTGACTACATCCTTTTTATTGGGTGAGTATGCCAATGGCTTGGCCGTTTTGCTCACATCACTTATCAATTCCCACAAGAGCCGGTTCTATGATACTGATATGATATGATATATATAATACTGACCCGGATTTCTTATCCGGCCAAAGGCTGTTATTTAAAAAAAAAAAAAGAAAAGTGGTTTGCTATAACCGGAAATGAATTCTTGAAAACCCCCTTGAATTCTAGAAACGCATAAATGTATCACTGTGGTTGATTATGGTATTAATTACTCTTTCATAAATGGAATTTTTTCTGGCTCACATCGGGTACGCTCGCAACTAGCCACTGCTGGCATAATTTAACTGACACAATGATTAGTCCGCCTTTACTAGTTGCTACCGAAAATTCTTTCAGAAGAGTCTAAACCTTCTGGATCAGTGGGCCTTTTAAACATAACTTCGTCTTCATAATGTATTTTCTTAACTTTTTGAATTATAATGCCAAGCAACTGCTGAGCTTCATCTTGTTCAACGTCAAATGAGTATTATTACCTGCTCTTATCATCATTGCTTTTGTATCAATGCCTAACTTTGGCTTACACAGCATATCACGGCCCGGTTTTAGCATAAAACAGTCGTTTAATACCAACAAAGACAACTACAACAACTCAACCATCTCCTACTGCTTTTACATTTATCTACTTTAGTCTCGATTAAAACACCTCCACGCAAGTTTGTTAGATTACGACCTTCGTGTTCTCATTGAACATCGCTCGGAATCTCATCCGCTTTCAGCGAACAATTACTTTAGATCACCTATTTGCTGTCCTGCTAAGGTCTCTCATTGATTGTTTTAGCCCCACCCCCTTTACGGTGAGCCTTAGCCACGATCATCTCGATCGGAAAGCCAATGTTCAACATGGCAACAAAAAGTTTGATATCTTGAGTATCTGATATGTATGCTATTAAAAAGCCGTTACGTTTTTTAAATGACAGTGCTTCGCAAATGTTGTGCTTTAACCCTGATACCTGATTATAGTTTTACTTTTTCGCTCCACATTTTCTACCAGCTACTTACCCTGCAAGCCAACTATCGGTTAAGTCATACGTTAATTGCCAGAGCGCACAGTGATTGTGGTTAAAGTTTCTGTGAGTTTCTTAAGGCCGTAATGAGAAAACTAACCGAAACTCTTGTGCACTTATGATAATTTGGTTAGTTGGTTAATGTGTTGCAAAATGTGTATGTATTGGGGTCCATGAGAATGCTTCCAATTTATTAGAGTTTCGGTTAGCTGCGACTTGCTCAAACTTCGCGTCATTTCCAAACAGATATGAGAGAAAATTAAATTCCAGTGTTTGTCAAACTTTTTTTTGAAATTTCCCGCAATTCTTTTCACCACCTGTGAATTAATGCTTTTAAGCTCAGATTTGCTCATGAATTTTGAGAATTTTGAGTATTTGGATCTTGATTTTAACTGCTCACAAGCTCCCTGTTGGCATTGACTTTGTTCATTTTTTTTTTATTGATAACAAAAGTCCAGTCATTCTATAGATTTTTTTTAGAATTATTGTTTTTGGTAGAGGTGCTGATTTTAAAACTCCTAACACCAATCAATAAGTCTATTACTTCAAAATCATATTACAATATTTCCACTAACTTTAAAATGTTTAAATTCAATTCAATTCAGTTCGGTAAATATGCCGACGACAACCCCAAAACAAACGAAGCGTTACTCTGCTCAAACACCAGGGGCTGCAATAATCGCAAGGAAAACAAACGATTACAATTGATTTTTACAATGAGTCCTTTTTACCTTCGTTGGTTTTTTTTATTTTTTTATTTTTTTTGTTTTGCTTTTATTTCAAATTCTGTTCCGCAAAACCGCCCTCGCTCGCCACACCTTCCACACTCGGTCATCATCTGATTTGCCTACTTCGCTTTGTATTCAAAGCACTTCCGGCGGCAATCAATGTCTTCGCCTGTTTACACTACGAAATTCGCATTTAAGAGTAGGTGATTTGTGAGTACCTACCATCGAGCAAGCAATTGAAGGTGAACTGGCGGTAAAATAAGCTGAACAACATACAAAAAGGTGCGTCAAAGTTAAATTCGAAAAATAAAAAGAAAATAGAATGAAATCAAAACAATCGATAAACAAAACATAAGGAAGGCTTGCTTTTCAATGCCACCCAGACTTTTGCGACTCTTAACCCCTTCCAACCCCTTCCAATCCATTCCCCCTTTATCCCTTTATCCCTTCCCCTTCCCATTCCCCATCCCTTCTTTTTTTTTTTTTGTCTTTCATTTTAAAGTTGTTAACTCTAGCAATTGGTTGGTGCCTTGTGGAGGCAATAATCGAACGGAAAAGCGCTCTGGCATTAAGGATTAATAATGATTTTGTTTACGTACTTTTTATGTTTTCTTTTATTGTTTTTTTTTTTCTACTTCTTCCGCAGGCAATCATTGTGTGCTTTCATTGAATATTTTCTCCCACATACAATTTAGCTAACATCAAAGACCTTGTTTTGGATAAATTTGGATTTGTTTTCATAACAGTTTCTTTTTTATATTTATTTCTAAATTTGTTTCAAATTTAAGATTGCTGAAAGATTTAAATTTGGAAAAGCTATGTTTAGATTATTATTTGATATTTCTTCAACTCGGAAGTAAGTTATATTTTTAGAATGTAAATATCGCAGCGCTTGGCAACCCTGTTTTTTCCTAAGGTCTGCATTATTTTAAGTAATATTAAAGATTAGTTAAGTCTCAATTACTATGTAGCTCTCTGCTGGGCTTTAAGAAATATATGTTTAAACGATTCACCTGGCAGTTTGCCCTCTTTTCATTTGATCCCTTCGTTTTCTTTCGTTTTTGAGAGAACGAACGTAGTTCGATTGGTTGATGTTTTTTTTTTTAATGAAAGGTATATTTCTTAAGAAAAAACGTTTACTTCCTGAGATTTGAGACTTACCGATCGGAGCGCGACTAGACTATTATATTATTAGATTCATTCTGATTTCATATTTTTCCTAAGGATATATTGTAATCGGGTGAAAATAATAATATATCTAACTCGTA
The DNA here is from genome assembly GCA_021498325.1 of Bactrocera minax. Taxonomy (NCBI): domain Eukaryota; kingdom Metazoa; phylum Arthropoda; class Insecta; order Diptera; family Tephritidae; genus Bactrocera; species Bactrocera minax. The sequence continues at coordinate 414,238 of JAKEEE010000134.1, forward strand.
AGCAAAACAAACACTAGGGATACCACATTCTAGCCGAACTCTCGCACAATTCACATGCGTTTTTTTATTTTTTATTGCCGATTGGTCCAAAAAATTGAATGGTTACTTTTCAATAAACAAATTCGCCATTATTTGATTGAAATTATTTGTCTTTGAGACCAGTCAAATGCTGTTGTTGTTGTTGTAGCGGCAGAAAACGTTATCCAAGTAATGTTAAGGAGTGCTATCGATTTGACCTTCCATTGGTCGGATCAAATTCTGATTCCGTTCCTGTTATGTCGACTCAACAATGGTTCGATCGAGAGATCAGTCGAAACTGAAGGTCCGTTAGCATAAAGCACATATTTATTTATTTTTATGTAGAATCGGTTTCAAATGATTATTTCTAATTATTTTTTCGTTTGCTCGATCGTTTGTAGATCTTACCATCCGCTGTATGAGAATTTCATTGAGAAACAGAGAATTTTTTTGGCTAGTCTGAAATTATTTGAGCTTTTTGTATGAGATATTGACCTGAGCAAATTTAATTGAAATATCTCCAAGTTGGGTGAAAAAATTCAATAAATTCTTTGTACAACATTTTGCGGAGATGTTTTTTGTTTTAGTTCGAATCGTTCTTAAAATCAAATTATTTAATATGGCAACTCTGGTATGCATCTACCTACCTAATCAGCAGTGCAGAATAGTACCCATCGGCGATGGTGTTACGATTTTTACCAATTAAGGGACTGAGATTTCGACCTAAGCATCTGAGAAATTATGGTTCTAAACCCATTTGTGTAATTTGAAATTAATTTGTGTATTTCGAAACTATGCTGTTTTAAGAAAAAAAAAAATAAAAAAAATCGCCTTGGCTGGTAAATGTGCCAATTATATTTAATATAAGAGGTCACATATCAAGAATTCAGCACGCGGATTTCATTGCAGTTCTAATTAGAAAAGCAGAAATGGCACTCAAGCACCAAGAATTAAAATTCACGACCACACGCCGCGTTCAAAAAGAGAGATTCAAACATATTTATATTTAATAAGCAAACATGCGTCGAATTTTCCAAATACGAAATTCAAATCTCTGCTACAATTCGCCATGCCACAATTGCATTATTTGCACCTTTCCACCACAGCATTTTATATGCAATATTCTCCTCTTTTATTAACAACTTTTTGTATTTGTAAAGCCAAAATTAAGCAAATAATTTACGCTCTTAAAACGGCAACACGCTGCTGTCGCTCCTTACAATATTGTCGCGGCGTTAATTTCGTGTCTTTGGCGCATACGAAATGACTCGATATTGCCGCGCGCCTAAAATTATGCAAATCATGTACGCAGCTGCGAGCTTTTTATGCAGCTGCTATGCCCAAGAGACCCAATGAAAATTTTAACTCACAAAAAAATCTGATGTTCTTCAACTCTCCCTTCTCTCTTACTCTCTCACTCACTCACTCACTCACTCGCCGCCGGTTAGTTGCGTTTTTCTTAGTTATTTTGCCATTCACGTTTGTAAATTTAATTAGCTGCTCATTATGCATTAAATGGAGTTGATTACATTACAAATTTGCCACCGAATTCTCCGGGAGTAAAACCCGTTTTTTTTTTTTCTTGCTGCACTTCTAATCCTTCGCGGCAGCTGGTGTAAGGGTGCTGGGTTAAAGGGTGTAAAACACTCAAAAACAAGTTTTTAAGGAAATAAAATATTTTCTGCTGTAGGGTTAAATGACTTTCCGAATGCCAATAAAATTGGTTTTAGTGGTACATACTTTGCATTGCTGTGCTGAAACTTTGCATTATTCCGTGAGCCTTTGAATATAAATGAATTTATAATTTAATTAAACTTTTATTTAGGCATACCAAAGTACTACTTTGCAGATTCATTCTTCTTCATTTTACTCTGTTGAATAGTTTTGAGTATCATAAACGAATTGAAACATTTGAATTGGCCCATGCAGCCCAGGACCAGGCCAACGCACATCCAGCCTTTGCCTATGACTTCAGTCGCCCGTCGAAACTTCTCTATTTGGTATCAAAATGTGGGTTGAAAATTTTTTTTACACACTCAGATATAAGTATTTAATAAAGCCCGTATGAAAGAAATTCATTTCCTTTTCCTTTAGACCCAGAATAAAGTGTCCAGTTCTTTATGGCTCTAGAGTGGCCCTTAATCAGATTGCTGCTAGAATACTGCTCCGTAGTAGGGAAGCCATAAAATGAGACTCACTCAAATAAAATAGAAAAAGTCGGAGAGCTTTTTACTAAAATAAACTTCCATAAAATAATCACTCCTCATATTCTCGGGTTGAAAAGAGATTATCGATGTAGCTGAACAAAAGATTAGCTCTCTCATTAGTAGAAATTTCAACTCCGCGCTCAAGTCAATTTTTATCAATCGTTAAGAGAAGTTTTCGAAGTTGCGTGATACTCTTTCTTTCTTTCAAAAAGTGTTCGAATAGATCAGCCTTCGACACGCAGTACCAAAGAATTGATGGCATTTCTGAAAAAAAAAAGTTTTCGAGGAGGATCAATGGTATATACTCTCATAAATTGTAAGAATTTTGGATTTTTTGGATAAATTTTGGACTGATCCGTATTATAGCCGGTCTACTGCTGGTTATAAATTGTTTCCACTAAGCTTTATTGGATTAGCTCAAACATTGAGGAGATTTCGTGTAATTAGGCGCTCTCACCTTTAACCCCTATTCAATCTCTATATAACTTATAAATAATATAATATACCAAGAATAACCTCTATTGCTTAATTTGTTCGCCTAATTTATCACCCTGATCACTTTCATGTACATAGCCCTATATATATCTTATTTACTTTTAGGTGTTACAAACAACCGTTAGGCGAGCGGAACTGCTATATTCTGTGCAACATGCTGCGACAGTAAAAGAATATGTTTTAAAATTTTTTCTGCCTTCTTCTTCCATTTCACCCATATCGGTTACCCAATATGCCGTTAATTGCTAGCACTCTATTAAATTTTTATTTACACAACCTTTTGGGCAAATTTCAATTATTAAGCGGACTTTATCGTTCATAAATTCCTATGTGAATGTGAAAAAGTTTAGATGAAGTTCAACATTAACCAAAATAACAAAGGCAATAACCATAACGTAAACGTAAAATTGGTATGAGAGTGGTTGGCAACTCCATACTACTTTTGAAATGCTTAAAAATAATCGATTTACGCTAATTGCTTACAAAAAAAAAAAAAACATAAAAATATTGCCGCTTGTGAAAGTTTGGTTTTTTATCACTTCTTGTTCCACCATTGTTGTTGTTTTTGTATTAACTGTATTATGATTTGTAATATTTTTTTATGTACCGGCTAAGCTATTTCAAATGAATGCTGCTATTAATTGATTTATTTTTTGTTGTTCTTTTCTATTTATCTGTGCTCACTTAATTTAGTGGCGGCACAATTTATTAATAATTTAATTACCATATAATACAATTTTTAATTACAATACTTCGAGCAATTTCGTAGTTGTTCAACAGTTTCATTTGCTAATTACACGCTCGTTGACGGTCGCACGCACACACACGCACGCACATGCACGGCAATTTGACACATTCAATTATGCGTTCGCAGGCACACAACAAATTACGCATTTACAACAAAAACAATGCGCGCAATTACAACAACCAATTAGTGATGCTAAAGTGCAGTCCAATTGCCATTAATATTGTTGCCACCTTCTTTGCTCCCGCCACGCACAAACACACACAAACACACACACACATATATATATATATATATATACATGCAGTTGCGAATATGTGTGTGTGTGTTTGTGTGTGTGTGTATTGTTGTTGCATCGACTGACGCTGCTGTTCAATTGGCGTTGCACTCAAATCCCCACATTGATTAACACCAAATTAGAAGCTTATTAGTGTTGCAAGTTGTGGGAGTTGTGTTGGCGAATTTACTGCAACGTCGTGAATACACATACACCCGCACATAAATGTGCAATGGCATGCGCAAACAATTGCAAACTTGAGCGCACGAGTAATTACTGACATACTCGTATAGATGTTTGTGTCATGTGTCATACGCACAGCATACATGCATACGCACAGCATACATACATACGCACTTACTTAACCAACAAGTTAAACACACTGTCTAAGTGTTTCGGTTTGTATGTATGTGAGGGCTGGAGTGAGAGCTTTTCACTTAAAATTTCACTGACTACTTGCTGGCAGCTGATTGTGCCTGTCTATGTGTGTGTGTGTGTGTGTGTGTATGCTGCTGGATGTGTGGCACGTTGATGGCACACGCGCGACCACTTCAAGCGCTATTCAAGCATAAATGATGAATTCACACGAAATTACGCGTTCGCACACACACAAACATACATGCATACATATGTGAATGCACCGAATTGTACACCGAAAGTTTGTTCAGTTGCGATTGTTGGCGTGGAAAAATGTGAAAAGTGCGGTATGTGAGTTTTTGAAAAGTTTCATTTGCCTCGAAATTAACATTTTACTCACGACACTATTTTTTTTCTTTCTGTTTTTAATACTTTGAGAAAAATTCTTAATTATTTAGTACTATTTTTGGTGAGATAATATTAAAAATTTTTTTTAATAATTTCTGTGAGCATATTCGTCTCGTTTCTACACGAAGTAAACATATATTTTTGATATACACTTGTAAGTGATCGTACTTTATTCCTGCTGCAGTGAAATGACAAACTGGCAACTTATAAAAATCCTTAAAAAAGTGCAAAATCGCCGAAAAAGTTCTCTCACACTTTTGATCAAAAAATTATCGCAAAGAAACGGTCATATTGATGTTTTGGCGATGTATTCAAAAGGACGATCGCTGCATAATTTAAAATTTTTAATAAAATTCCTATAAACGCGTGTTGAATTCAAAGAGCTTTGAGCTTTAAGCTCAGACAACTTTCAAATAATAACATCAACATGCCTTGCATGGCAGAAATTATGACTAACGCTGTGAGTTTTATAGCACCGGGCAGTACTTGGTTTGAGACAGTCGGCCAAGGCAATACCTTGCTTGCTCGGCGGGTAATACAAAGGACCCCGGTATATATGCGAGAGGAAATTTTGTTAAATTAATCTTAAATTAGACATTCATAAAATCAGTATGTTGAAAGGGATCGTGGATCGTATATGTACATATCTATATGTATATGTTAACAGATGGATGGTGACTGGCTTTAAAACATTTGGACATCGAAAATGGATTTTGAAGTCAAATCATAATCTGCTAGACAGATATATCACATTACATTTTTTTGACATTATAACGATCCATTTGTATTAATTAATATCCAAATGTTAACTAATAAAAGTGATCGGCATACATCGGCGTATATAATATATTTGAACTAACTATATTGAAAAACACAAGAATTGAAACCATCTCCGATATATGCGAATCACTATATTCCCTGACGAATGGGTGACCCAATTTCTCTAAACGTCAACGGTATTGCCATAAAGTGGGAGTGTAAACTTCAATGTTCACCTTTTAATTGCAGAGTCAATTGTGCAAATATCTCTCGTTGTCACTTTAAAGTATTTTGTGCAAAAAGCAATTTATATGATTAAATTTGATGCAGACAAAACAATGAACGACAAGAATAATTCAATCAATATGCACCGAGTCCCTTCTAAGCTACCACAAAATTGACATTGATCCTCTGCCATTAAATTACCTAATAACAGCTTAGGCTAAGAGCCATGTAAATGCACAGCGATTAGGCGCAAAAAAGTTGCCACCAACCAATTAACACATAATGCTAATAATAACAATAACAAAAGCAAGCAAAAACAAAATTAGCACAAATGTTATGAAGGCAAATAAGTTTGGCTTAAACGCATACATACATACCTATACGTGTATATTTGCGCTTACACAACTGTAAGCTACATGTCTGTATGTATTATATATATATTTTGTTATTGTGTCAAGCAGCCGTCCAAGCCAGCCAGCTGAGCTCTGGAGTCATTCACATCCTTGTCACTTGTCGGCCCAAAGCCAGCATGAGTTCTTTGCACGTGTGTATATATATCTATGTGTGTGTGTGTGTGTGTGTGTGTGTGTACTGCGTACACTGCCTTACCGGCATCAAGTATCTGCTTGCCGCTTGCTTAACTCTGTACTGTTTTGGTTTGTTGTCGCATTTTGCTCTAAGCACTCACTCTTTGCTTCGGCTTTGCTCCGTTGACACTAATCACATAAGCTTGTGGGTTCTATAACATTTAATACGCATAATCCGGGTATTACTTTTTTCCAACCTCTCTCTTCGTCTCTCCGTCTCTTCGTCTTTTCGTGTTGTGGTGTTTGGCTTTCCTGTTGCTTGCTCTCTTGTGTCTTTCTAACAAAATTTTACGTCACAAAAGTTGCATTTATTTTGCCGTTTTTACTTTGCTGGAACTTCGCACATTGCCCATGTAACTGTTTCTACTGTGGCCGCATTGTTATTGTTGTTGCTGTTAGCTGTCGGACTGTTGTCGTTGTCATTGCTGAGGTGATTGAATTGATGTAACGAAAACACATATGTATGCATATACACACGATACGAGGTCTGACTTTAAAGGGTTAGGTCAGTCTATGATTTCAAAAAAGATATTGGTACTCGGAGACTATAGCAAGTATTCACTTGAAATTTTAACTGTAGCTTAAATAACTATTATGTAAAGTATGATCCCAATTTTTATTTTGTTTCTCTTCTTGGTAGCACTAGTTCTTAGAATCACCGTCACTCGTAGAGACCCTTTTGCCGAAGTTTCTGAATAGTTAAACGAAACCTGCTCTGCTCTGTCTAAATCTGGATCGATTTGTTTACGCATGGAAAACTGCTTTTTGGGCCGCTGGAAAGAAGCAGACTTGGTCTATAAGCATAATACTAATACTCTTGGCCTTGTCTATTTTTAATACCAAATATATATACGAAACATAAAGTTAATGGGGAAGTAGGATTAAGCTCTAACTTCGCCTTACTCGCTTCGCTTACTAACTTTTTATGTGTAGACTCGCCTTTTGTCTATATAAATCAAATATTGGAAATGCGTAGTGCCATTATTTTTGGTTTTTGCTCATTTTATATAAAGTATTGTATATTGATTTTCTTTTTATTCATAAAAAACCAAGAAATTTTTCTTTGCTCTATGCAATCGGTCGCGAATGTCAATATCAAAGTAACAATGATAGAAATCCGGACTTGCTTTAATTTCCTTTCCCTTGTAGAATGTTTACTTGAAGAATATCGAAATCGAAAAAGTTTCGTATTAATTATGAACAGTCGTTATTATTTTCAAAACGCTATTTTTATCATAATGCTATGGCGGATGATGGGGTTGCTATGTTGCGCAAACTAAGTAGGGCTGCCTCTTCACATTAGTATTTTCAGACTTTTTGGTATTCAGCGTTTTATTCAGCTATTATTCTCTTAAACTGAATAAATGCTGAAGTAGAAAAAGGTTTGAAGAGGAGGTATCGAGTTCCAGCCTAAATAATATTTCCTCCATTTAAATACTAAATACTTAATTTGGGTTAGCCTATGGTAGATTGTGAAAATAAATAAATTAAAAAATGGTTAAAACACGGTTAAATTTATTTAGACAACGAGTCTTGAATGCCTTGATATACATATCTTTATAAAATTTAAATGCAAATATCACCTTTTTTTCGAACAAATCTCGTACGTGTAACTTTTATGCAAGTTTGACTAATTTAGCTTTAGCTTATAGTATTTTAATATTTGAAAATATGTTTACCCTCATCTGCATTTATTTCTTGCTTTAGACTTAGTTATTTTCCATATGTGGGTCAACGATTGCATTTGTTGCAAATCATTCACTTTGTTATTTATTTATTTATTAGGGTTTTACTTTCACTTGACTCATACAAGCTTGTTTACATAACTACCTACACACACATACATGCATACATACATATGTATTCCAATAGCTCAATGTCAACGCAATATTTGTTATTGTTGTTTGTGTCAAAACCGGCCAAAACCGCTTATACTCGTAAGCACTTAAACTGTAGTAAATCTCTTAGTCAGACAGTCGAGACAATAATTCAGACTTTACCAAACTCGAAGACGAAGCAAAAGTAAAGTGCAGCAGTTTGCTAAGAATTGCTAAGAGCAGTAAACATTTGGGAATATGACTATATTTGTATATACATTGTACATGCTTGGATTACTCAGCAGCTGGTCAGACATTGTCGGACAACACTCAATGTATAATTTAATTACAACAACACTTGAGGGAATTGGTTGACAATTTTGGAGTCCCCGAAAACAAAAAGCACGCATACTCCTCCAACTCTACATATGGCTAATTTGTACCTATGCTTATTGCATTTACATTCTCAAAATGTTTATTTCTCTGGCTGCCAAGCTAAAAGTAGCTAATCATAGCGGCTCGTAGCAACATTCACAGACATCGGTGCGTCGTACTTCATACTCTGCTACTCTGCCACTCTGCCCCTCTGCTAATCAAGTGGTTGTCCTGAATTAGTAATTAGTTTTGTGGTTTACGCAGAAAATTAAAAGCAAGTGAGGCAACAACGTGCGTGGACTCCAGACGCAGGCACATATAATTGAGTAGTTGCTGTTGAATTCTTCATCCGACTTCAAGCATTATATGCACATACGAGTAAATAAATATATGTTGAGTTGGGGTTGTATGCATTCTCAAGCCATATATACATGATTTATTTGTTGTGCGTATACTACTTAACAGCAGGGGATACCTCAACGTGTTCACATATATATATATCTCAGTATTCTCTCACTATATATATCGGAATATAGACGAATATACGAATATGAGTATATTATGGAAATATATATATAGTATAGTATAGTATATATATATAGGACATATATATAGGATAGTATATTTCTTTTATTGTATACTTATTAGTTAGAAGTCGCAAATCAAATATATGTTTGCATGGAAGAATGGACGCTGGAAAATCTTATCCATATTTTAAGTTTGAAAGCATCTCCGAAACAAATTACTATTTTAATTAATAGGTGTAAATAATAAATAAAAAAAAATGCGCTTTGAAAATGCCTTGTTTTAAATTATATTTTGTTACAGACATGAATGCCTTTGTCCGGACAATATTTTTTAACAGCAGCTTTTGTTTACATATTTGACTCACTCTTCAAATAGCTGGTAGCTCTATTACTGTATACATATGTTTAAGTTAAAGTCTTCTTAAGTACTTCTACGAAGCTTTTCTTGTACACACTATCTTTATCATATATTTATAAATATTTCCTTCTCCCGATAGTTGCCAATCCTATTCTATAAAAGACTTAAATTAGAACAGCGAGTTAAAGATTTCCAGAAAACACAGAGAAGTAACCCTAAGGTTACTCGAATATTCTCTCATTTGTAATGAGATGAGAAACATACATGGTGGCGCTCATTTTAGCAAAAGAAGTTTATTTTGTATTCCTAGTGAGGTCGTTGAGCCCTCTTCTTAAGCCCTTATATACTCGTAATATGCCTAAGACAATGTGAATTCCATCTAGAATCATGTATTGACATTTCGGAAACAATTTCCTCGAACAATCTTTCCAAAACCTAGTTAAAAAATTTCCTTTTTTTATATTAATTTATATTATATTCCCTTTTTTATAAAAATAAAATTTTTTTAATTTTCTTTTTTATTAAATTAAAAGAAATTAAAAAGAATCTTCTTTTTTTAGTTTTACATGCAGTCCTGGAATAAGCCTTCTTCAATTCTTCGGTATACAAGTTGGTAAATATCATTTACTCATCCGATTCGTGTGATTTTGTCTTTGTAATTGCAAAAATCCCGGAATTCAACATTTCATTTAAAAATTATCATTAATCTATTGAAAAATTTTGACTTTTTTAGCAAACTATTTCTTAGAGCACAGCGTGAACTGAAGTGTCTGAAGATACTAAACGATATATTTAGCATTCTCCAGGATCAGCAGTCCACATACCAATAACAAACTGAATTTTTTGCTCCTAACACATATTTTAATAGTTGATTAAATATCTTGTTATATTCAGTGCGCAAATTTGCCATAAAAACTATTACCATAAAAAATATTCACTTGAAATGCACACATGCACAAAAAGGTTAAGCAATAAAATGTGTGGTATTTTATTTAATAACAAGCAAATAAGTGTCAATGTATTGGTATACATTTGAAAATAATCTTGCTGTGTTACTAAACGTTTATTACGACTTTGGCTACCTACTGTGTGGCAGTTTATCTCACAGGAAGTGACAGACGTGGCAAGCTGAGAGTTAAGCCAAATAAGCTTAAGAAGCTAGCTGGTGTGGAATGTGCTTGCTTCAATTTTCAATTAGGGTTGTCCCTTTTGCAAGCATATTTCCTAATAAAGGCTCCAATAATGCTTTGTGAATAAAGTTAAATTATTTTTTTAGATAAAAAGTAATCGTTATGGACACTTTGGTAGGGGTTTTCCTCAACAGTACTTCATTTGCACACAAATTCTTCTTCAGGCATTGACTTCGATATTTTTTTCTTTTTTTGAAGTTTAAAGTACCTTGACATATTCTTTAGACTGCTGTTAGATATGCATTTAAAAATTAAATATTGGCTAAAGTGACGTCAGGAAAGCATTTACTGTTTAACGCTAAGCGAGAGACATTTATGTCTATTGTAGTTGAGCCGTCAAACCCTTGTGGTTTCATAATCATGTCGAGGTACGGACTGATCGAAAGTTCTGAAGAAAAGCAAAGGTTAAGGAAGGACCACCCTACTTCATGTATATTTGAGTACCTACTTATCTATTCAACATGCACATGAGCGTCTATAAAAGTTAAGTGTTTAAGTGTGTGTGTTAAGATTTCGTTTGAACCCCGTAAAATAACTCTTAAGAATATTTAGAATTTTATGCTGTTTGCACAGCGTTTTTATTTTGCTCATGGAGTCGTATAAGCTAAGCACTTGGTTTTATGAATAACGGAAAGTAAAAGTCATAGAAAAGTGACAAAATCGAAATGAAAATTTAAATAAAAAAGAAAGCATATTTTCATTTCTGAGTTAAAGTGTAAATATATATAATAAAATATAAGAAAAATTTTGTGCCAAAAGAGTATAAATGCTGATTTTTTACACCGGCATTTTAATATAATGCAAGTGATTGCCTTTTAATTATTTTTTATACATTTTCGAATTATTATAAAACACTTTGAAGTTTGGCACTACACTCGCAATCAAAATATCAGAAGCCATGTTAAATCCACTTTGAATTGATATGAAATCCAACTCACTCAAATGTAATTAAAAGTGCATGTGTCACATTCGCTCCATAATCCATACTCTGTGGAAAAATGTGCATCTGAACAATCAATGAATATGTAAATATCACAACAAACACAAATATTGCATGGGATTAATGGATGACGTGGCATGCACAAATAGTGAATCGAGCCAGTAAAAAATGAAAGCATAATAAAAATTAAATCTCGATAAAAATTAAATATCTAATCAATGCTTTAGTGAGATTTTGTTTGAGTTAAATATGCTGCCAAAGAATATTTAAATAATTGTTCATAGAAAGTGCAAATCAGAATAACGAATAAAGTCAATACAAAAAAAATGAAGTAAAATAAATCAAATAGAATCAAGTAAAATCTATTGAGAGAACGGGTACAACATAAAGCACACACATAAAACACCTATGTACAACATGCATACATGCATATATATTATATTTATTATATTTATTTCAGAAAAAATGTTGATTTCCCAACGTACTCATGCCGTGATAGATGGCGCATTCGTATGTGTGTCTGTTTATGTGTATGTATGTAAAACAAAAGACAGAAATATACACAAATTTCAGCTCCAGCTACTCTCATGCACATAAATACAGTAATGTACATTGAAATGGGATACCTTAAATACGAACTCAAAACTTATACAATGTAACTTATATAATGTAACTGTAACATAAGAAAATCTTTTCAGAAATTATATTCCTTAATAGAGTGCTAAATTCTGAGATAAATGGCAAATTATTTTGTTTTTTAGCTTGTAGGTCCAGCAGCTTCTGAAAATCTTGTTAGAAAGATTATTTTATTTGAATTACAACGGCTAAAAAAAATAATGTGAAGCGAAATGGAAATTCTTGCCACATTGAAGCCATGTTGCCATATCGACTGTCATGTTGTGTTTCTTCGTATTAAGTTTTGATCTTATGGGACACAAAGTATATTAAATGATTGTCGAAAAAAGGCAAAAGTTCACTGGTTCATGTGTTATTTTCCCAATTTTACTTTTAAAAACTTGCTGAATCCTATATAAAGCAGGGGCTAGATAAGCTTATTTCTTACATTTGTTCTGGATTGAAGTTGGGTACTTCATATAGCATGAGACAGTAGAAAATTTTGATTATTATGGCTATTAACTATTAACTAGTAACTACTAATATATTTTATGCCATAGCGCTCCAAATGTCAATATGGTGATGATGGTGCTTTTGTACAAACATTTTTTGCTGTTAATGTTTCTAGTATTGTCTTCAAATATACATGGTGCTTTGGCATTTCTTTAATTTTGGTATTGTCCTCGATCAGAGTTTGAACTGAGCATTCACTGTTTGATATTGACAAACCATATCCAGAATTCTTGCATTTTGATGGGAACCATCGTTTTTAGATTATTTTTTCGATACACAATTTCGAATAATTTAAGCTATTTATCTTGTATTTTTATCATCCTTCCTTTATGTATGTAAATTAATGATTTATATCTTGTTTTGAGCGTGGATAACTCATATGAAAATTATAACATTTCAATTCAAGTTTACTGTAGAAAACTATTTTTAAAAGGTAAAAATTCAAATACGAAAACGCCATCTGTTGGCTGTATTGAAATTGGTTTGTGAATCCGCTTAAATCAGCGCAGCAAGCTAAATACGTAATACAAATATCTAGGCAACACAGGCTACAGCCGTTTAAGAGGTCAGACACTTTTTTATTGGGTCAAGTTAATAGTTTAAAAATACATTTAGATCTAATATCGTGCTCGAGAAAGATATTGTAAACCTAAAAACCTTCGAAGAGGTGGCCACTTTTGAAATAATCCGTTTGTTTCGAAACAAAATCTTAGGTTTACCTATATTTGGTCCCACCACTGTATCTGTGCAAATATATGTACACATCTGTTGATTTTGCTACCGATTGACCTAGAAACAACATCAATTATTTGCCTCAAATATGCGTAAATTGTATTTGAATGAACATTTTGTTTTTACCAGGTGTATCTTAGGAAATTAAACACCCAATATGCCTTTACGTGTTGCCAACCTGCATCCGTATACCAGTGTGTTTGTGTTTTATCGGTTTTTATATGTACGGATTTCCGGTGGACAAATCGCTCAAGCGACAGTTATAATCAAATAAAATACAATGTTGATTATATATATATGTACGTTTGTATGTAAAAAGTATGCAGAAATTCATTGTCCATTTAATTAGATATGTAAATTCATCAACAAAATTCAGCAAACAAAAATTGCCGAAATGTGTGCACAACCAAAAAATAAAGCCAGAGATAAAATTTTGGACTATTCACTCACTCACACATAAGAAAACACACAGAAAATAAAGCAAAAAGCATTGTATGAAAAGTTCTTTTAAATACTGGGTATTTTTAGTTATTATTTTATAACGGATTAAAAAATGGCAATGGTGGTTTAATTTAAACTTTTGGCCCCCCAAAAGGGCTTTCAACTACAAAAAATTCTATAAAGTAATATATATTGTAGTAGTAAAATATATTGCTAACAAAGTAAAAATTAATTAACAAATTAGATAATATCCTAAAATATAAAATAAAAATAAATACCTACATGCCAGAATATTCAACGCAGTTGAATTCGCCGGCTGAGCGCCCAAAATTGAAGGATTGAGAAAGACCCATCCGCTACTTAGGTCATTACGACTAAGTCTGCACTAGCGTCAAAACAGTTCTATTATCGAACATATATTCTATAATTAAAATAACTGCTTTCGACTAACTCAGTCGATCCCCGTAGAATGGAGGAGTATGGTAAGCACACTTTTTTTTGGCTGTTTCCTTGAAGTTTATTTTAGGTTTTGATTTGTCAGTAGTTGTGTCGGTTAATCAGAAAACCGGTTTAATACCGAAATAAAAACACGATTAACCAAAAATTATTTCTTGAACTTTAAAAATTAATTGAAAATTCGGGTTCAACAGTGACCTTTTATATCATACCTATTTAATTTGCATGCGATGGATAGATGGATGGATGGATGGATGGATGTTGGATGGCGCTGCTGTCAGTCTTTGTTCTTCTGAGTACGTCGACCAACCCAGTAGGGGCACTATGTCTATTAAGCGATCGATCACTCAAAATCAGTCATTGTTGGCAGTGGGTGTAATCAATAAGAATTGTGAAATTTTCGCTTAAATGGCGTGTCATAAGTCCAACGTATATTCTCACACCATTTCTAGGTGCAACTCTTGGTGAATAGTAACTTTAGTGGAGCCTTAACTTAATATGTCGAAGTGGCTCCATCGAAGTCAATGTCCCTTGCCCATCTTGACCAGGTGGCTACACGTCGAACGTAAGAGTCGGGAATGTGTGAACTTATCTAACTGCAAATCTTGCCCTAAAAGGACTTTCTTTATACATGTCCATTCAAAGTTAAAATGCTTACTTAATTTAAATATACTATTTTAGAGTGAACTAATAAATTGATTAAGCATTGTTTTTTTTTTTTTAATACACGTACATGAATGACCTACTTAAGTGTCTGCATAGTTGGCTTGTGTCTCTTTAAAATTACACCCTGAATTTGTTTTGAAATGAAAACTTTCCGGAAATGGGCTGCAATGTTGGAATTCCTGCAATTGATTTGTGATATTTTAAAGAAGTTACATTTCTAAATGCTCACTTCCAAAACGACTTCCAAGCGCCCGAGAAGCTTGTGTAACGTGTACTAAATATTTGCATATACAGACACATATATCTTTAAGTATATATATAAGCTGTGTTAATGACAGCTTACTGTTCATTTAAATGCACTGGAAATCAGAGTTTAGTTAAAGTTCAAATGCAATAAATCCTTTAACATTGTTTAACACATTGTTGCAGTGCAGCAAGGAAGCACACATGAATAATGGACTAATACAAGACATTCACATGTCAATGCACAACCACAAATAACCGCATACATGCTCATGCATGTGTGTGTGTGCACATGATAGTGGCTCATGCCAACGCGTCGCATAGTTTTGCAATGCTTGTTGCATGTTTGCTAAGGTTGCGCAAGCAGTTAAGTGCGCTTGTGTGTGACCAAATGATGTTAGGTTTTGTTTCCGTTCCCGCCGCCTAGCATTAGTGTAATATTCTCACAAAAATAGTAGGGAATATCTTAACTTTTTAATTTAATTTGTAGATTCTGAAAGGTTTAATTTAATTATTATGACTTAAATATAGACGGATCTCTTAAAAATTTTGATTAAAACTTTGAATGCATAATTTGTTACGGTAATTTCTTAATTATTTTAAAGAAGTAAAGAAAGTAATAAGAAAAATACTTTTATTTTCAGGAATAGTCCTGTTAAGATTTGGCTGACTAAGCATAGTCCTAGTAGTGAACCGAAATTTCATCAGGCTGAGATATTAATTGGCGCTGATAGCTCTACTAGGGCATTATATGCAATTTTAAACAACGAGTGTTGGGTTCGTAGATGTTTATTCATTAGTTTATTGTTCGGAGAGGTCCGTAGAAGAGTTTTGAAATTTTTAAAACTGCAAAAAGAATAAATAAGAAATATAAGAATAAATTCTTGTTGCTTGTCGCTGGTCTTCTTTGGCACTTATTTACTAAATATAGATAAAAAAATAAGTAGTCCTGAAGGATTTTTGTCTCAACAGAGTGGTATATGGATTTTGGAAGAAAAATGCAAATTTATGATATGAGGGGTTATGCCAGTTGTAAATCTAAAGAAATTCAGTTTTTCCGGAAGTTTTTGCGAAGAAGCATTTTATCATATAAGGTCTAGTTAAAAGAAATCAATTATTTTTGCTGTATATTGAATGTTTTATTTAGCATAGCTAGAATGATCCGATTTGGGTAAAATTTTTACCATTTTGTTCGATAACTTGTTGTCATTTTAATGGTAATTTCATAATGCCACTCTCATAGAAACCAATGTGCCTATTGGTAAAAAACTGGGAGAGTCTAATATTTCACTAGTAAAATCGTTCGCCTCCTGTCTATGGCGTGGAAAAATAATGAGACGAATTTATTTTTTTTAAACCCTAATACATCGAATACATGCACAATTATAAAATTTAATATGCTCCTGTAATCCATTCAATTCAATTGCTCCCGTAGATGATCCGAAGGTAATGCTAAAGGAGGTGTCTGGCGATGAGTAAGACAACTCTGGATCAAATTACCTGAAATCAAAAAAAAAAGAGAAACTGTTAATTTACTTTTAAGACTGTTAAAAAGAGGTAATGAACGAACTAATACTCAAACTTTTGGTTTTGACAAAATGGCGTTTTCCAAAAAAAGAAAAAAAAAAACTATAGATTTTTTCGAAAATATTCTCATTTAAAAGTGGCTTGAGAAAATGGAAGTTTTTGTCAAAAATCTTATTCCTTCCTTCGTTACCAAAAAATTACCTAACAAAATTGTGTATAAATTTCAAAACGACCAGTCCAGGCGATTCGGTGAAATTATGCTCACTGACTCTGAAAACACCGTTTCGAGAAAGGAGGGAAAATATAATTTACTTCATTAATGTCCATTTTTATCTGCAATTCTGTGATCAGTGTAATCATTTTAGATCTTTAACTCAAACCTACGTTATGGTTTTAGGAAATTTTCTTCTTCTATTTTTCCATTAAACTTTGAAAATTGATATGTAGTTATTCCCACGTAAGCGTCTACAATAGCGCCTAATACGTTTCTTGAGTTCAGTTTTCCACCTTAGAGACGCCATTTCGCTTCCTTCGCTACTACATTATTTCAGCGCTGGTGAATGTCTACACCGTTTATGGTTCCGAACGCGTAAAGCCCCATAAATCTTACGTAGAATGTTTTCATCGGATTTTGCCTCAATTTTTGTACCATATAATAGAACGGACGCGTGTATGATTACTTATTAGTCACTCTAAATTATATTTTTCAAATATGGGTTAGTGAAATAATTATAGTGTTAAGTTTTTACGAACAAACAAGAGTACTCAAGTTATCAATTCATACGTTTCATACGAATGGACGCACTAAGTTAAAGTTTGTTCAATATAAATACTAAGCAATGAGCGATGTTGACAAAGTGGTGTCTTCCAAAATTCTGACCTACGATTGTTTCCTGCTTTTATTATGATTCATACTAAATTTATTGAATCAATTTATGTTAGATGTGTCTTTAGTTCTTAAGGTATTCGAAATATTTACATAAAATACGACGAAATATGAGATCTAGGCAGGGTTATGAGCCGATTTTCCCCTTTTCAGTATCGATAGTGTTTTTTTTTGCAATGTCTCTATGCTTTTCCGGTTGCGCTATTTTTGTAACTTTTATAATAAATTAGGTTATTTGTGATCTCTTGTATGTAAAATCTCTTTGTAAATAACACAGGCTATCAATTTTCTACTGATATGGCAACACTATCTACTAGCATACTGTGTTGCCTTAACTTTAGCAGCCATCAACACTATTTGCGGTTGTGACATTCAGAGTTTCGGTTAAATACTGTCGAAACAAAACAAAGTTGCATCCGGTAGAAGCAGTAGATTTGGTCTTTCGGTTAACCAATATCGATGCTAAAACAAACAGCTAACTGTCAGACTTAATGACTAACTGGCTGCCTGACCAGCCAGCTGACCAGTTGAGTCTGACGATTGGTCGCAAGTGCAAGTGAGTGCTGACTTGTTGGCAGTGGCGCGCTTGTTTGTTCGTTTGTGTTTCTGTGAGCGTTGTTTGTGCAGCCAAGCACTTGACCAAGTCAAAGCAACTTATTGGCTACATTGGAAAATATCACAACTCCTTTGTTTTTGTTGCATAACTGCATAAATACACTACGCCACTAGAATATATTTGTCGTCTGCTCTTTGCCATTTCCTATCTGCTTTGCTTACAATTAGCTTATGTATGTCTTTCGGTTTGTCTCAATATGAGAGTTATTTGCTCTTGTTATTGGCAGCTCTATTAATGTGCTTTGTTTGCTAGTTATATTGCTGCAACACATTCTCATGAGCACTAGCAATTATGCGGTAATTCAATTGCAACAATAATGTGGCAAGCTTATTGGATTAATATAAACTACAATAACAATAAGCTTCTAAATGAGCTGATAAACTAAGTAAGCTTAACACGAATGTGATGTAGAGTATGCATGTAAGCTTGTGGCTTTGTTTACATGCCACGCAATGTCGATGGGAATAGTTCAATGCATTCAACCTTAATGCAAGCCTCCCTGCCGCAAATGCATTGTATTACAATGAAAGGCCGCCGGTCAGTGGCCGGGTTACTACTTTTATTTATTACTTTACTTGCTATACGAAATATACACACATTTGGTTCCTTAATGTGCTTGCTAGGGCCTGAATTGGAGAAGGCCACTTACACCCCTATTGCGGAAGGCTGCTAGATTATAGTTGTCGGTGTAATTGCTCTGGATATATATCCTATAGCAGTATTTAGCATGGCATAAGGCTACTGAAGGTAGTGATATAGGGGCTGAAAATGGAAAATTATTATTATCATCGATACTTTTTAATGGTATGAAAATAATCAATTCATTCTGAAGTTAATTAATCGATAGTCCTATTGATGGTATTGTAACTCTATTCTAGACCCACAAATGGCGCTCAGTTTTAAATCATCAGTTCAGTTATTCAGTTTCAGTTATTGGGTACAACATATTAGGTGTCGGAGGCCTACTTCATTTGAACGATAGACCCTGTAAGTGTAATGCTAAGCTTAGAGTACATTTTTAGGACAGAGCTAAAAATGATTAATCCACAGATACTCTCAAGAATACTTAAATTACTTACTTATTGCAAAGTAGTAATCGTTCGTAAAAATAATTACATCGGATTTCTATACTGACAATCTTTTCATTATATTTATTATGTTGGTTACGGGATAAACAAAATTGTGTAGAAAATTAAGTATTGACGACGTTACGCTTACCCGAAAATTCCTAGTTTCTAAAAGCAAATTATAAACTTATATAAAACATACTCTTTTTCTTCTAGTTTGAGACAATAGTTGAAAGAAAGAGCGGTACCCTAAGCGCTTACAACAGAGAGAGAGTAAATTCTTTCGGAAATTTTGGATTTTAGATGGCTTTTAGACTCTTTTATTCTAGCTTTGGCTTAGGTCATGAAAAATTTCATAGAAAAGTGTACATTATTTTGGTATTCACATATTTTTTGGGACAAAAGAAAAAAGAGAAATAAACACAGTAAAATTATGCTAGAAATCTTTGCTGTTGCTAAGCACGCGCCGAGTAGTAAAACGCTTTCAAATTGCCACTAAAAGTGCTGAGCGACACTTCAACTTCAACATGCAGCACACGTGCCACACGCAGCACAAACTATGCGCCACAGTGGCTCAATAGTGCTGGCCACTTTAGCTACACGGTGAAAACGGCATGCCTGCCAAATAAACCGGAACTTAGCCTAGCAGACGACACTTCAACTAGCAAAGTTTCGCCGCTTTTTCGAGGACACCAACTTTTTGCACAAATCTAATTTGCGGCAATTTCATTAGGCCTAACTAGGGCAATGGCCAACAAAAAAGCAATATAAAAGTCTAACATGAGAGGCATATAAATGTGACATGCAAAGAAACTAACCCAGAAAGTTGTTGTGAGCCAAACACACTTTTAGTAATTCTTAAAAGTAAACAATGACTGAAAGGAAGGTAAACATGTGCTTTACATACGAATAAATAAAATTGAAAATCAGAAAGGTTGTACTATACAAGGCACCGATAAGGTGTTGTTGGATAACCAGTTAGTACGGTTAGCTCAGATAATTCGTCCTTTAATAGTTTAACTACGATTTCGCCCAAAAAGTGATTCAATAATTTTTTTTTGGTAAAGTAGTAGATTATAGAAATATTGCCATATCTTCTAATCCTTTCTAATAATTACACTTTCGCCCTTGGAGACCTCTTCATTTGAAAGCGTCGGTCTCTTCGCAGTCTTACATTTAAAGGCCCAAGAATTCGGAGTTCGTTCACTGTTACAACGACAACTCACGAAGTCCTCAAGAAACATGCTTTCGGTTAAATTTTTGAGTATACAGATATTATCAGCACTTTCTTGACTCGCTCTGTTCTTTAACCACTTATCCAATACTTCTTTATTGTATTCACTAAGAATTGCATAAAACACGCCTAAAATGCACACAAGTACGGCTTTGCACTGGCAAGACTTTTTATTAAATTTACAGCTTACTGTACTGGTACCCTGAACTGCTAAATAATACAAAATAGGTGGGCCAATTCACACATAAATAAATACCTCACAAACTTATTCAAAAAGGTCCAATGTTCAACTAAACAATTCAGTAAGATGCTGACTACCGCTTGATTGACCAGTACACTCCCTAATCTAATCTGCCTCTCAGTTATCCACTTCTTTTCATCAATTATGCTTATTGGCGCTGGCACAAACACATTCGCAGATATTCCCATACAATTGCACGTGCTTGCCACCTTTTCACTTGAATGCCATATATCTTCCCTTTCGACCCTTTTTAACATTAGCACTCACCTTTGGGCAACAACACCTTCAACTTTCCTCTTTCTCCCGTCCCTTTGTTGTGTGACTCAATAATATTTATATATATACAAAGTAAATCTTAAATAACCCAAACAAATGCCATGTTTTCAGAGCTCATTTTCAATTGAATACTTTCGCAAGTGTGCGCCTGAGTGTGTGTGTGTGTGTGTGTGTGTGAGAGAGAGAATGCGCTTACTTCTGCCCTTTGTGTGTATTGCTGTACCGTTAAGTGTTTGGATTGAGCACCGTCAATGCGTAAAATGATAATGTATACAGTTTATTATCGCATTCACAATTTTATGGGCAAAAGGACATTGTCGAAGTCATTGAGAGATATTGAAAGGAGCTGCATGCTGAATAGGTGAACCGAGGCGGTCAGCTATTTAGTTTTACACAAACATGAATGTAATGGTCAATTTGGTAAACGGAAGTGAAAGCATGGCTAATATTGTACCCTTATTCAAGTAGTTGTATAGAAGATACATTAGGTTGGTGATTAAGGATAATCAGTTGGTTGTTGTAGACAGGATTTACGTATGGGACAGTAATGGATTACACTTAAAATACTAGTTGTGTTTATTAAGTAATGCTCAATATGGAATTAACAAATAAATTATTTAAATATTCTGAGAAGTATTTTTCGCCAAACAAAATAAATCTTGTTAGATTGATTTGGAGTCAAATTCTTCAACGGTTTCTTATACTTAATTGTAACTTTTACTACCGAAATTAAAACCCTATGAATTCCATGGTTAGCTTATCAGTTTTATCCAGCACATAAACCAAGAACTATAAGTAGTAGTCCTTGTCCCGATGTAAATATGGCACGATTTTTGCTTAAGCGCCTTTCATAATCTTCGACATACCACATCTATGAGAGACCGTAGATAGATTCGTTAAAATTCTGACGATAAAATAGTGGAAAGAACAATATATTCTTAACTTCAATCTGGAACAAAAAAAAAATATCAAAATAACTGCCATCCGTCAGGGTGCATGCCATTAATTCATTAACTCTTGAAAGCTAGTTGTATGTTTGAATTCTCCAAGTAGGGCTGACTTTCTTAACTACCACAACAAATTTACTGCGCTTCGAACATCAGGGACAAGACCAAGCCATAAATTCTCGCTAGTTTAGTTTCTTCTATCTCCGATTGCACAAATATGATTATGGGTTAGAAAAGAGTCTGAATATAATTAAAATTCGTTACATCTTTGTAAAGATAACTCGAAGATGGAAATTTGTGAGGTTTCTGGTTTATACTTGGGCGATTCACAGGAAAAACAGAATTTCGACGGGAGGTCCAACCTGTGGCACGGTCGGTTTAGTACTTCTCGGCCGAATAAAAATCGAGTCAATCCCAGCAACAGAGAACTGGCTGTCGTTAAATTGAAACAGAAAGAAAAGATCTGTTTGTATGAAATGGAATTGTTTAAACAATTAAACAATTTTGTCTTTGGTTTCTGTGGCTGGAACTCTTTTTCTGAACATTCCTGAAAAATTTTCCGCATTTTCCTTTCCACTTAGGAATAACAAAAGCGTTCGCGTTCTCAAATGGACTTCCTTCTTTGCAATATCAGCGAAAGCAAAGCTTGTAAAATCAGCCGCTTTTGTTTTGTATATCCTAATAGCCAAATACAGCTCTTAGAATCTTATTTGTGAAAAATTCAATTTCGAAATTTTATTTCCAAATTGCTTTACAGTGTAAACGCTCATATGCCGAAAATAAATACGAGTAGCTACTTAAATAATCAAAAGGATTGCTTTACTGTGATAACATTAATTTCTAAGTAACGGAATTGATCGTTATATAACAATCATTTAAGTATACAGCTTTGAGGCGTTTGGCTTAAGCCGCCCTCGGTAACCTTATTCGTGCTTAGAAGCTTATCCTTATACCAACTGGCATAGGAAAGCGCCGAAGTGCTTCGAAATTTATTGGCCTTTGATTGAATGGAGGCCCAATGAAATAAATATAAATGGAAAAACCAGCGCAGTTTGCACAAAATCCATTAAACGATATGTTGGCGGTGAAATGAATAATCATAATAACGGTAAAGGGATGCGAAAGGGATAATAAAAGTGTCGTTTGATTATCGAAGCTCATTGTTTGCGTAGATAATAAATTATCTGGTTTTGCTACAAAGTCGCCTATGTAAATCACAAAGCAGGAGGATATCCACACCCCCACAAACACACACACACACACACAAACAATTGAATCTGTAGATTGCCAAAGCCAACGAAGAGCAGAATTTTATGACGTAAACTTTTACTTTTGCAAACTCCGTGAATGCCAGCAACAACGCATCCGGTTTAAAAAGTGAAAAGTGTAGGGTTATGAACTGAGATATCAAATATATTAAATCTCAACGACTTTACAGCGAAAGTTGTAAACCCAAGAGGTTAAGAGCCGCATCAAGTTGACAAAGCTCTGTCGCATAAAGAATACTGCCAAAAAAAATATGTGAAATAAATGTGTGCGGCGAAAAGGAAAACGAAAACGATCCGTCCGCCCGCCAAGCCAACAAAGCAGTAAACAAAACCCCAACCCCAACCCCAAAGGCAGTTGCAAGGTGCTGAGAGCTCGCGTGCGGATTTACGCTTTCAATGCCACACAAAATTCCAACAAAAATGACTAAAGCGCTGGCAGCTTATAAAAATTTCCTCACATGATTTCATTTTATTGTTTTACGAGCCAAATGCTCACGCACAACGCACACACACACACACACCGATATCCATACTTATGCACATGGAGATCCGCACTGTCGCAGGGAAATATATGCGCGTGCAACAATAACGAAAGTAAGTTATATCACAGCGTTTGGCGAACAGCTGCTGCGTAACAGTCGACATGTTGTGGCAGCTACTTACTTGGCTTAAGTTTTGTAGTTTCTCCTCGGGGAATCAAAAATATGCACACATCCCTACACATTTTCGAGTTTTAATCCATGTGCGCGTATATTCAAGTGTGCAAGTGTAGGTGTGGTTGTGTCGGAGTGCGCCCAAGTTATGAATATTTTAAGGCCACTCACTTGCATATAAAATAACACACAAGCTTGCACTGACATTTGCAATTGACAATTTTACAACTAATTTAAGCAGTTTACGAGTATCGGTTGGTAGTGCTGTCTTCTATAGTCTTTGAGTATACGCATAATACGCTCTCTGTTCGATTTGGTATTCAATTCAATTATTTTTTGTTCTAGCGTTTCTCAAATCATTAACGCTATCCTTTCATTCGTCCTTTTTATTTTTTTTTGTATTGTAATATGACTTTGAAGTAAGAGTGTTTCTACAGTATGACCGTAAATGTATCTTGATACTCCTAAGACAATTCTTGTTAAAGAAAAACTTTGGAAATCACTAGAGAGCATCGCTCTAATCAGCTGAGGTTTGCTATTTTCTGCATACATTGTGTAAATCAGATAAATTCTTCACTACTAAGTGAATACTTTTTGTTCAATAAACAAGTTTCAAATGCTTTCTTAAAGCTTATTCTGAGCTCTTTTCAGTTTTCAGTTCCTGCTATTAGCTACTTTGACTTCCTAATTCTTGCAAAAATAGTTAATGCAGCGAGCTAGTGGGTGGGACTCGCAAGCAAAGAGTGGTTCTTTAATTATATGGCTTGTGTATTGCAAAGAGATTATAATTTGAACTAATGATTCTTTGTAATACTTTAAAATAATATGGTTTTTCATATCAAGATGCTGAGGCTGATATCTGTCTGTCCGTTCCTCTATCCGTGCAAGTGGCAACTTACATAAAAGTTAATAAATATATCTTGATGAAGCGCATATTATCTGCCATCCAAATGTCACCAATATTTCATATAGAAATTCAGACCATTGCCAGTCATTTACCAATCTTAAACTTGGTCATAGGTCCACACTCTAACATGGTTATTTTCTTTTGAAACATTTCCTTAAATAATTGATTCTAAATATTAAAGCT
Organism: Bactrocera minax; assembly: GCA_021498325.1. Lineage (NCBI taxonomy): Eukaryota > Metazoa > Arthropoda > Insecta > Diptera > Tephritidae > Bactrocera > Bactrocera minax. The sequence continues at coordinate 438,994 of JAKEEE010000134.1, forward strand.
TTTTCACCAAATTCTGATTGATTTTCAACATCACAACGCTGTGCTTTGATAAGTAGCAAGTATCGGTTAATAAGGTCATGGGGCAGGAATTGAACGTATATTTGGACCCAAAATTTGGCTCAGTGCCAAATTTTGCCCACTGCAGCTGCATATTGTTGCCATAACACCCTCACTTAATGTTCTCTTATTATCTCATCTGACAAAAATCTGAAAGAGATAAGTCAAACATTCCGGAAAATTCGCAAACAAAACTTCACCCGTAAAATATTTACTCTTGATATGTGGGAACTCTTTCACCAAATTAAATCGGTCCATATATTCTAGTCCATAGTCCAGCACCAATATAGCGCATACAATTATCTCAGTCCCGACAGTTAATTTTCTGCCACAATTTCGATCAGACAGGAAAATATCATTAAGAATAGACATTCTGGGATGGATATATATCTTCTCGTAGCCTCCATGTATTATTATAACGATTTTTGCACCTCCGTTCAATATTATCCTTTATGTATTGGTCAAAGTGTTATGATAATGCTACATTTGAAATAATACGATTTTGTTCAAAACTAGCTGAAAATGGTCTATAGCTTCCTGAAGTTCTCATATAGCGGTTCACTCTAAAATATTTGACTTGGAAACTAGGTAAGAATGTTAATACTAGCAATATCTATTTTTACACGAAACATTTTTGCGCCAACAACTTAAATATGTGTGTAAGAAGCCTTGAGAGAGTATAAAAATTTACTTTGTTTCACTGAATAAATTTTTTCCTGCACTTCATAGCTGTCTTCTATTCGCCAAGCTTTGGATAGCAGCGAATCGAACAAATTGTACCAACAACTATATATATTATTCGGTTTGGCACTTGCGGTGCTTCCTTTGGTGACTAAATAATTCTTTCCAGCATTTGTTGTTTCAGTTAGATGTAAATTTTTTGACAAGCGAGCAGAGAAATGGCGAATCGAAAACAGCTTACGTGTATTAATATATAAATCGATTCCCAACTATGATTAAAAGCCTAAATAAAAGTCTCTGATTACCTGCAAATATTATTTATTAGAAAGCTATATTTTCTGAGAAAAAGAATTTCATATATTCCAGCGAAAATGTTAAATTTTCACCAAAGTCATTCTGAAAGACTTCCTGCCCTTATAAACCGCATAGCGGCGTCCTTGCGATGCGTTGCGGTGATGCGAATGTCACAATTTAAAACGTTCACGCCACATGGCCGGCGTCTACCTAGCGCAAGAGGAAACCAACAACGGCGCCGGAGCGATTTGGGTAGGAAATACCAAAAGCCGAGTAAAACTGCAAACTTAAATAAAGAAAAAAGCAATGAATATGAATATGACACTTTTATGGCACTTTTATGTGCAAGAAGGCAAGCAGTGAGCGCAAAGCATAGCCACTTAAATACATCTGTATGTATACTCACACAAATATTGGTGGCAGCGCAGCACGGGGCGTATGAGCAACTTTCACTATTGTTTGCACTGCTCGTTATGGATAAGCTGTAAGGCAGCTGTTGAGGCAGAAAAGTGTTGTTATTTTTATGTTGACACATTGCTGCGAAAAAAATGTGTATAAACAGCTCGGAAGGATATGGCGAGTCATATTTCATTATGATAATGCATGGCAATGTAAATCCGTCATTTTGCGGTGCTCAGAAGCGTGGCGTGAATTTTTAAATATGAATGCTATTATTTTTTATTCATTTTTTTTATTTTTTATAAACTTTTTTTTATAAATTTTTTTTTATTTTTTTTGTTTTTTTTTTTGTTTTTTTTGTTAAGTAAATATACGAGCATTTTAAGTTGTAGACTAGCAGTTGTCTTCTTTTTTTGCGGCAGAACTCACATTAGGCATGTGATTTGCTGCTTCTATGACAATGCGAATTCCATTTCGTGAGCTCATTTTAGTGCTGTCTCGAGAACTAAAATCCTTCATAAGCTATCTTTACAATTGCAGCGTAAATTCATGCCATTTGCTTATATTTTATTTACTTACACCAACACATATATAAATAACTAAGTTAAATTTGCTGATTTTATGAAATTAATACAACACAACGGCGACCACAAACGAGCACCAACTACAGAGTTGTCATGCAACAGACAGTGCTGACCACAAATCTTGGCCTTTATGCGGTTGCGGAAGTGCATTGCTAAGGTCGAATACAAAGGGGTAGGGGTTTCGCTAAGATAACTATTGTACTTGTCATCTGGTTGGTTTTGCATTTGCTTACAACTGAATTAGTGTCATGTTTGTGATGTGGCAATACATGTGGGGCAGGTGAGCTGTGGAGGCGGTTACACAGCACGCATGCTAATACATATTTACATATATAATTGCACGATTATTACAAACTCAGCAATTTATTAGTGCAAAATTGATTTGCATTTCGACAATTAACATATTATTGCTATCATTATCTACATGATGGCGGTTAAGTGAGCGAATACATCCACACACACACACACACACACACACGCACACATAATTTATAGGTATTATATTTAGATGCCGTAAACCCGTAAACCTGCAAAGTTTGCATTTCCTTAGTCATTGGAATGCTGAATATTGCATTTCCGGTTTCCGCTGCCGTCATGCTTCGTGCAGCATAACAATTCTCCCACACACACACACACACACACACACACATGCGTTTTGTGAATCCACTGATGACAGGTGTCAAAATTACTAAAGTGTTCGCAGTGAGCGCCGCCATTCAGTGTGGTGAGTGTTTGACTGCCATTTGGAAGGTCGCGGGTTCGAATCCTGTGGTTCATCCTAGCAATCTATTGCAATATTTTGAGCGCATCTCACATAAGCCATAATGCAATAGAATTGAACTGCTGAAGTCATTTATGAGTTAATTAAAATTTATTAGACCCGCCATTTGTGTGATAACGTTTCATTTGACAAATATGTTGGGAATTTTGGCCTAAAACCAAGCAGAGTGAAGTATGTATTTGAGTAGGGATTTAAATGCGTATTTCAGCAAGTTTTATTCTTTCAATGACTAGAAACTAAAATCTCAGAAGAAAGTTAAAATATAGCTTATAAAGAATATGTATGAAATATATATGAAAAAAGAAAAAAAAAATATTTTGACTGGGTTCGATTTATTTTCGAACAACATCAATCAACATTATTTTCTTGTATTTCTGCGCCCTCCGGCAAATATCCTCTCTATTTAGTGGATAACAGAAAGACCCACAGCGCAGATGGTATGACAAGTTCGACCTAGCATTTCAATCAGATGATTTCAGAGCCTTTTAAAACAATAAGAAGGAATTAAAGAAGGAATAGCCACTATTTTTCAAAATGTTTCATACAGTCCACAATGTCCTGGAAAACTAGTTAAATAAATTTTTGGGGACATCTTGCGTTAAGAGCAGTTTCAGGACAATCAAGATAAATGTATTGGCTATTCTTGGAATATTTGCTTTTTTCAGTATATATAATACACATTCTTTTCTCAAGACGTTTGTAGCAGTTTCAGCTGGAAATTCTACAATATGTTTAATTTTCTTGCCTTGGAAATCCACGTGAGAAAAACAAGTAAACCTATAAAGTAGAAAGAGCTGTAGAACTATGCGCTTTAGTTAATAATTTTGAATAAATATTTCGTAAATATTTACTAAGAACTCATATTTTACTTTGGAAATCAATAGAAGTGTTTCTGAGCACTTGGGCCAATCTAGAGCCTTATAAAAGGCCGAACTTCGACTTTTTACTTTGGAGAAAAAGGAAAGAGGAATTTCATTTCTCTCTTTCGTTCTTGATTAAACATTTATTAGAGTGTGTGAAAAACTGTTTTGATATTCTTATACAAAATCTTCGGAATCACCCTTCTCAAGAGGGCTTCAACTGTCAACGGTATATCTAGGAATTCGTGCTGTCTGAAATAAAATAAAAAAAGACATCTTAATCTACACAATACTCGCTACTAAATGTCGTGCGTTATTAGTTTTACAGCAGTTTTTCGAAAAATGGCGAACTTGCAAAAAAATAGAAAAAATTTTTTAGTTAAAAAATTAGCAATAAATTGTTTATAAAAAGTTGTTAAAATAACAAAAAGAAATCGTACCTAGTTTACTGGAAATTGTTACGGTGAAGCTACAGTTAAATTTTCTGGGAGATTCTTGCGAACCTCCGAGTCGCATCGTAAGAAAAACGCTCTTAAAATTTTGGTTGCTAAGCTGAGTGACTAACGCTTCAGCACTACAGCAGATAATTTCGATAATGCGAATGTTTTTCGATATTCTACTCAGAATAATGTTTTTAAAACGCCAAAATGTACTTTAAGCAAAAAGAACAAATTTTTGCAAAATCCTAGACTAACCTAACCTCTTAATCTATATGATAACACCACCGAAATTACTCTCCTTTTCATAAAAATTTGTTTTATATTTTAATGGCAACGCCGGAATATGTGTTTTTTTAATGTACCTCGAGATGTAAATACATATTTTATTTAAAATTTTCGCAGCCACAATTTTTTTTTTAATTGCCACTACTCTTTTACGAACTTGATCTACCACTTCACTTTTTAGAAGAGTCCGAAGACTCGATTATCGCACCTGTTCTAGTCAACTGATTGACTATTGCGTTGCGCGAATTCTAGTAGCTTCTTCAGTCCCGAAACGTAACAAAAACACGACATGACTGTGAACTGCCCATGACTTCGAAATATTTCCAAATAGGTTTCTTTTATTATGTTTTAACTCGGTCATTATTGTTGTCGCCGAATATTCGGCGTCAGTATTCGATGATTTTATGCAACAAGACTGAAGATTAAACGATATACTATATACTATATATAGTATATTATAGGATTAAACGATATACTTACTAAAGTAATAAAACTAGAAAATTCTACGTATTCTGTATTAAAGTGGAAATTTTTATTAACTTCAAAAATTACATTTCGTTTCGCTGGCAGACTTTGCTTTGAAACTAACTGCAAATGTAAATGGCCTAACTGAAAGTAAATACATATGTTTAAATAAGACACAATAAATTTTAAATTTCCTCAATCTCTGAGAAACAATATAAGAACAATTTTTTTTCACACGAACACAACTTTGCCATATACACACACACACACACACATACACTCGTAACACCCACGAGTACAAAGGTGTATATTTGTTTCCACCGAAAATAGATGGTTAGACCAACAAATTTAAAATCATTATGACCCGAGTACATTTGTACGTGCTTGATAGGCATAAAATGCAAACAAATTACCAAAATTTTCACCTGTGTGGGCCGGAAGAAGGGCGAGTTGCAAAGCAAAAGACAAATAAGTGGAAATGAGCAAACATGTGAGACGGGGAATGGGTGATGTGCTTGCGCATAGACAAATGAACAACAATAACAAGTAAATAAAGTATCCGAAATGATTGTCTGTATAAATACAAGAGCACATATAAATTTGTAACCACACACACACACGTTCACACAGTACGTGCATATCGGTCGTATATTCTAAACATGTGGCAAGCACGAGACGCAATAAAACATATCACAAATATCATATATGTATATAGCATGTGAAATGTGGCTTAACGCACAGACAAATGTATGTGTGTACATGTGTGTAGATAGGCTCATCACCAGACAAATCGTCTTTGCTTAGAATTAGAAAAATAAGCAAAATTTTCTAAACTGAAATTACACTTGATTGTAGTTCCAAAGTAATATAGAGCATGAAATAGTTGGAAAATGCAAATAATTTAGACGAAAGAAATTAATGATGAATTGAATTAAACAAGTCAAGAAGGCCCTTAATTCGATATACATATATATGGTGTAAATTCAATTGTAGCAACCTAGGTCACAGGATTCGATATAATTAGGTACATATAAATTCAAGCCGCCTCCGAACAGCTGATACCTTATATGAGAAGCTTTATAATTTCAGAGTATACAGGGAGGTTTAATGTTATCTGCGAAGGGTCAAAGCTATTAGGGAAATTAACTTCTTTTGTCTTTAAAGATTTTGCTTCAACCAGGTTTTCACCCCATGCACTGGTCAGACTGTGTTATAATCTCTTATTAGTTGTTATGCATTATAACCCTAAATGTAGGCAACATTTTACTGATAATATCATTAAGATTAAGATGTTGCCCGAAATAAATAAGTTAATGAGTAATTTTTCTATTATAAAGTCAGAGTAGCTGAGAGAGCAGTCCAAGTTTTCCTATTGCTAACTACTGCTGAATCATGAGATTGTTGTGCAGCAAATAGGGTTCAGTTTGATGGAGTTAAATGTATATTGAACATAAACTTCAAACACATGTGTTTACTTTGACAGCTGGTTTGATAGCTATCCCTCTAGGAAATTCATTAACACTAAAAAATTACGCTCTAGAACCTTATATGTATCATTTATCTCGAGTAATTTACTGCATCACAAACAACCGCTAGGTAAACAAAACGATTGTAGTATAAAAATACCGAATACGTAAATACAATGACAAGCAGATTAATAAATCCTAAACATTTTTAAAATGTGTCTTTTTTAAAGCAGAAACTACACACATTTGAGTAGACGCTTTCATTAACTTTTATTTGAACAATTTATTTTTATTTTTGCATTGAATGTTTTAAGTGCAAATGCTCGCCTATTGCATATTTATAGCTTAAGCTATGGCTTAAGCTTTATTGGCTAGGCTTACTCATTTCCTTGCATATACGCCACGCTCCGTTGCTTCTTGCAATAAAATGCAAATATGCACTTCATTCGACGACAAAAGCCTTACAATGTATGCAAATTGCAGACTGCAGTGATCTTAGTTAAGGACCAACAGAAGATGATAAAGAAGTTGAAGCTGCAACAGGCGTTGGAGGACGGCAAGGAAATCATGAATTAAAAGATGAAGGCATAGCCATTTACATTCGCCAACGCATTAGCTCAAGCTTTAAGTTGATAAGACGTTAATGAAGTACTAATACCGTTGGCTGGCGCAAAATGGCGGCAAGCAAATTAAGAAATAAGTAGTAAATTTATATTCGAGAAAATGAAACTATGAGAGTTAATCATTTTATAAGTTCAAGCTTTAGAGAGGGAGGTCTCCAGCATTCTGGAAACTTGAATATATTGTAGAAAATAAATTTGTGTAGTGCCGAATGGCTTTCCACCATATTGTTCCATATTGTTTCAATGCTTAGACGGTATAAAAGTTCGAATATTATATTTAGGATGTGGGAAAATATTTAAGTTCAAAAATCAAAATATTTTCTTTTCGATAAATCTGTGATCTAAATAGTGTGCTTTGAACCTGTTCACTGCCTTCGCTTATATACTGTATTATGCCACGTGACTCATTTTATACGATTGGCCAACTAAAGAAGTGGAGTCTTTAATAAAATAAAGACGCTCAAAACCTGCAAGCTTTGATCAGACTAAAGTTTTCACACATTACTTACTATCTATAGTTCCATCACAGTTTTTCCTGCACAATTTGTTCCATTCATTTCAATGAATTGCAGCTGAAGCTCTAGTAATATCTTATAAATGCATTTATAATATAATTGCTCCTTACAGCTGTGGTATCTATATCACATCCTTCAATTTTAGTTGTGCCAGGATTCCAACCCACGCAGTGGACAAAGTGGCTATATTCTTTTATTAGTAGTTGTTCATTAACACCCTAAATGTAGGCAACATTTTAGTGGTTATATCATTGGGAGTGAGATATTGTCTACAATTAGGCGCATTATTTATTAAATTAATTTAATAATGAATTAAAACCAAGTTTCAGACGAAAAGAAAAGTCAAAATAGGAACTTCATTGAAAAATTTTACAGAAAATTTTTTTTAATATTTGTTTGTATATAAAACAAATTACAAAATTAAAACAGAAGCTATCCTATATATAGCTATATAGAAGCTATAAGAGTGCAAGTATATAATACATATATAAATGAAGGAATTGCCGACATTATTCGGTGTAATTATATTTATGAGTTGCCTGCTTGACTGACCGGAATGAAGCCGCACTTTAAAAGTAGCCTTTTTGCTTTTTAATAATAATTATTTTTAATGTCCATCAGCACCCGCACCTTCACACATGATGACATATGAAAGATGATTGTAAAATAAATACCATATTGTGTTTACATATATGTAGATGTACATATGCGTATGTTTGTGTGGGTCATGCGCGGCCTTAACACATTTTCCTCTTGGCTTCTTTCAGTCTGCTCTACGTCTCTCTGCACAATATTCTCTCTCAGTGAAAGGGGGTAATTTTTCATAAATTTAACCAACTGTAAATACTACAATAACAATTTTAAATCACAGTGACGGTGTGAAAACAACAACAACTTGTGTGTGTGACCATATGTTTTTACGCGCCGTAGAATGCAGTAGCCACTTGTCCGCCGTCTGCCTTTTCATTAGTGTGTGTGTGGATATGTATGGTCATATATAAATGTATGCAAATATGTAGGCGTGACGCATTGTAGAATAAAATGATTCTTCTTACACACACACACTCACGCACAAAAGCAAGCATATATAAATCCACTTATTAATGATTTCGTGGTCAACGCGACCGTTTTGACGTTGTCCTTCCCGTTGCTGGCTTTCCGTCGTCCATCGTTTCTCCCTCTGGCAACCCCTTTCTTCCTTTGTGACTGCTAAAAATTTATTACTCTTTATTGTTATTAAAATTAACATGGTGTAAGCCGTTATTTATCCATTGTTTTATTTTCTTTTGTTTCGATTTCATTTAACTTTTTTTCACTGATATTTTTCGCAAAATTTAATTCATTGCCCTTACTTGAACTTGGTTGATTATTATGTGAGGGCATGAAGCGGTTATGTGATGTATTCATCACTATTTTTTTCCTGCAAATTTTCCTGATTTTGTAATACAGTTATGAATTGTTCTTTGAAAGAGTTTCGTTCTCTTTGGAGTTAGGACATTCTTATTTAAACAGATCACCTCTGAAGCATTTGAAGTATTTGTTTAGAAAGTCTATTAGTTTTGGCAACTGCGTCCTCTAAATAACATTTTCAATGTCCAGTGAGTTGGTTAATTAAAGAAAAGTTATGCTGAAAGCATTAGTTAAGCCTCTAATAAGAGCTATTTGTCTGATTAGAGGAGTTCCCTATATCATGAAAAGTGCTAATAGCTTACTCGCTCGATCTCAAGCATAGATATTAAACAAAATGCTGTAGTGAACAACTTTATTTAAGACTATAGGGGACGCGAGGAGGTTTTTATGGGATATACGTATATATATATCTAATATGGAGCTGCTGCGAAATTTCAGTTTTGGTATTTCATTCGAAGCGTGTATACTACTAAGCTTTGTATATACATAGGAACGGTTTCATAAGTCAGTTCCAACGATCTTGTTCAGAGAGAGATTTTTCGTTTTCAACTTCAGTTAACTGGTGTCCGTTCGGAATTCTAAGCAAAAACCATTACATCTCCACTTGTTTTTACTGATATCTCTGCGATCACCAGCACACAATGCTTCGAAGGTCAATGCTTTTGAGCTTTTAATGTTAGGGTCCTTTTCGACGACGGGATCTATCTATTGATTGATTTGATATCCTCATTTTGGTATCCACTGTCGGTAATGAATATTTTTCTACAAATCTGCTTTGAAAAAACTCTCTAAGACCCACACCACCGACTACGCTTTCTTATGGAAATTATTAGTGAATAGTATGGAGTCGGACTGTTTAGGGTTATTGGTCATAATTTGAAGAGGTACTTCAAATTCGTACTGAACTTACGAGAGCCTCTTTAGAATTGAACTAGAATTAAAGTATGGAAGTATGGAAGTTATGAAGCATATAGTCGGCTTGTATAAAGCTTTTTTCGGTATCGAACACTTCCTAGACATCCTTCAAATTCTGATGTATGTGTATTGTTTATTGGCTTAATGTTTACGTCGACACCTGACCGCAAGAGGTCGCACTTAAGAAACTAGTTAGTTTATTGTGTTCTTCAAGAAACACTAGTTAACCGCAAGCATCAGTGGTTTGACTCCAATCGTTATTTCTACAAAATTTGTAGTGACAAGTGTTATGCTTGACTGATAAAATTCAAGTCCGGATTAACCTATTATTTCTTTTCAAACAGAAAAACTTAGACTTAATCCAATGTATCTTATTTTGTTGCTTGTTATAACCCTTGACCATTGTCGCGACTATTTCAGTGTTGTAGTTCCTCAAGTACTTCCGGAAGAATTTTTTTTCACCTTAAAGCCTATATGCCTTTATGGATTTAAATAACATGCGTCCATATTTTATCCTTCAAAGTAAGAACTTTTGTGTTTCAACAGCAATGGGAGTGTCTATTGCTGCCTGATTTGAGGGTGAGGTATTCAAGACACTGCAACACCAACTAACAGTGTTAAAAGTGTTAAAAGAAGTTGAAAATTTCGTTTTTATTTAAAAAGTTTGCCTGCGTAGTTGTGCGTTGTGTCAACAAAATAAGTAAAAAAAAATAGCAACTTAGAAAACCATTCAATTGAAATGACTGGCAAGCCGGTGGATTCTCATTGCCAGCCAACAAAATACTCTGGTATAAACTCAAAGCATTCGGAGAACAGGACAAACAAGAAAGAAAGGCATGCACACCACTTGGCTAACAACAAAAACGGCGAAAGTTCTTTGTTTTTGTTGTTGGCAATACGAAATTTCAATGAAATGCCAAAACTCCACAAACTGCCGGTAAAAAGTTGCATACACAGAAAGCGTGCATCTACGTCGCTCGCTACACACATGCACACATACATATTCGCATGCTCTCTTGCTGGCCGCATTTTTGCTACTTTGCACCTCAGTCAACTCGTTGCCGCCAAAGTTTAGCTGACGCTCCAAGTTTTGTATCGCTGTCAAGCGCCGCTGTTGGCATTGCTTGCTGTCGCTCCTTTTCAGCTCGTTGGTAAACAAATATATTTCGCTTGCACCACGGTTATTGCCGTGTGTGGGTGACTGTGTTGTTGTGTCTTTTGTTGCAAAGAAATCACATGCAAGAAGCTCCTTGAAAACTATGTTGCCGCCACATTTCAACTGCAATTGTTGCTTAAGACACACACGCATACATGGATTTGTTTATATTCGGATTTAATCAGTGCAAATTTAAGTTTATTTCACAACATTCTCCACTAAGTTTTAGATCAGAAATACATCTAGAGTTAACTCAGTCTTTGGTAGAGTTTGTATGTCGAAATAAAATGGGTACGGGGTCTTGGCTTGTTGTCTCTTGTTGTCCGATGTTTTAACTGCAGGTTCCCGGTAGCTTAACTGAAACATTACATTTGAAACATTGAAACAAACAACTTTGTAACATCGAAATTACCTGTTAATAAACAGGTTATTGATAAAACCCTGTTTTTTCAAGCCGTGATTTTCTCGGGCACTTTTCGGAATATGTATTGAAGGTTGGCGCGCTTTATTCTACTTTTGAGCTTTCTCAGGTTTCTACTGTACCTATATTTTTGTCGTCATAGAATGCTTAGAGCTCATTGCTCTATCTTGTGACATATTTCCCTTGAAGACCACAAAAGCCATGAAAACGCTTCTATGATCATCCTAATCGGTCGATGTTCTGGATTGAACTCAGGGATTAGGGCAAACTGAAGCTATTGTAAAAGGCCTAACTTTGATGACGTCAACAGGGCGTTAAGCGCTTTCAAAATTCCACTAAGGGTCTATAGCATTAATTCTTCCAATAAAATCTAACGATGTTTGCTTGCTTCTCGGTACGTGAAGAGCGATGTATAAATTCTTTTTAATACCTCCATACTGTTGCTTAAAAAGGGACATTTTTAGGGAACAGAAAAGTGTTGCCAACCCAATTTATTACTTTCCCCGCATGTCTTCTATTTTCAAGAAAGCATATCAGCAACATGGACGAACCTTTCAGTGAGCCGAGAATTCAAAAATATTTGTACCTTCTTCTTTAATATGGTCAGAAATATGGTCTCAAAGGGTGCAAATAGGTCTTCAACCAGGAAAGGCACGAAATTGATGGTATATGAAAAATGTACTGCAAGATTTGCGATCCCTGAGATAGACAGATCCATGTAATATGCGAAGTTAAACAGTTAGACAAACGAAGTAGAAGATATATATAAGAAGATATATGCAAACGCAATTAGGCATTTTCACGTATATTCTTATATTTTTACTATTCTCACACATACGTATATTTACAATTACGTGCAGTTGCCATTATAATCATCATTAATGGTCCGTAGTGACGTTCTGACAATCGAATGGCTGCCTGCTTGAATGATGGTGATGCATGCGCGACAAATGCAGAGAAGCACAATCGTGCTGGGCAATAGGCTAACAGTCAGCCATAGGTCAGACAGGGCGTTGCACGTCAGCAAAAATGCCACTCAATCAGCCTAAATTACTGCAATGGGTACTTGCAATCGATATTGAATGCATTGTGGTTGGTGTTGTAGTTGTAATGCGTATATTGCAACGTTGAGCTGAGCGACCAATCATGGTTCCATCATACACACTCGCTCATTCATCCATGCCAATCAATGCTAAATGGTGGTGATCTGTTGTGTGGCGCTTGGTCTGGGCAGCCCTGTTAATGTGTCTGCATTAAATATGTCAATAAGCGAGTATGTTGCAACATGCATTTTGGTCAAAATAACTAAATGTAAGCAATAAATGTGAAATATGAATGAACATCGTAAACTGGCACGTCTCATTAATTGGTCACACCCGAAGGCGTCGATAACGTTTTCCATGTAGGCGCTACGCTGTAACGTGGCATACAACAACAATTTGCTTTTGTTGCAATTTATGTCTATTTTGTTGACTGTTATGTACCGAAAAATCTCTATAATATGTTTATACTTCTAAAGTATGTTGTTAGTTTTAAACTGTCTGAATTGAATTCAGGTGATAAGGACTAGCTGTGGTAGTTCACTGATTCATCGGCAACGGACTTTAATCTTTGTTTGATTTTTGAAAGTTTTCAAGAGCAATCCGGTCTCTCAAGTTCTCATCCAAAATGTTCCCTTCAGGTCAGTGTTAAAACTATATGGTTAAAACAGAATTTATTTATTTTATATATTATATACTGCTCGAAAGTAGAAACACTTTTAATTGAACCTCGTTTAATGTTCAATGTTCAAGTACTTAGAAATGCCACATTTGTAACTGTTAAGCCATACGCAGAGAGCACGTCCCAAACATCATTTGTTCGGAAAAGCAAATATCACATACCTTGGTTATTCCATTTCATCCGGTATCCGTTGTAAATCACCCAAATAGAGCTATTTTACAATTTTTGAAAAGTTAGTGATTCTTTCTAATCTATATATTATCTTAATCAGTGGTCTCAGTGTTCATGCCGGTTCGAAGGTAAATTAATTGGCTACAACTCAACAAAGTTATCGCTGTCAACAGAAATGTGCGAGCCGAGATGCGGTTGCACTGATTGGCTGCCGATACCAAGTGATGACCGGAGGGTTTTCTTCTTGTTCTAGCTCGTCATCAGAAAGCAACTCTTATTGATCACGGTCGTTCTTGACTGCCTAGAGCAGTCCACGTGTTTTTTTGAAATATAATGACTAATATAAATATAATGATATAATGACTCCAATCGGCGATAGGTCCTCGAAAACAACCATAACGTTGGCGTTTTCCATTTAGCGGTATCCTGATACTAGAGACAACCATGTTCAGGGCCTTATCCAAGTCGATCACCCTCATTTGGTCGTCAGAAATTTCATTATGGAAACCTTTCATGATTACTTTGCGACAAAATCAACGCGAACGATTTTTAGTTGGGATGAGGTCAGCACTGCGTAGATGGTCCTACGATATTCATAATATCTTCCGCCAAAGCTTGTTTGGAGTTGCTCCCTTTGTTAGGCAGGACTCTTTTAGATTTTAGTCGTACTCCGAAAGCTTAATTGGACTTCAAGAGTTCTTTACATAGCACAGGATACCCGAACTAGGATCGCGAGCCGATGCTGAGAACTATAATTATAGCCAATTATCGGCTAACTTCACACTCACTTTTTCAAAGCGAGTTTGAAGCTCTCCAGCTAAGGATGTGATTTGGCTTAGTACAAATTTGTCTAAGAATATCTAGTGCCTTAGTAATTAGCTATGTTCTGTAACAATAAGAATTTGAATGAGTTTTTTTTTTTAAGTTTATTCTTTAAATTAAACAGATGACAACCATTCACAAAACTATCACCCACAGGAATCCTTTGAACCAGTTTAGTTTAATTTTCATAACACTTTAATCGCATGAAATATATTAAACAGGGGGCAACCCTTTCTCAATATATTTACAACTGTAAGTCTGTAGCTCTTGAGTTTAACAAAAATATTGGCATTATAATTAATTTATTTGATTGAATTAAAAAGATTAAACCCTTATACTACAAATGTGACGGAATTTCGTTGCGTTGCACATTTTCGTTGCAGTCGAAATTTTTTTTTAAACAAATTCAAAGCTTACATTTTCTTGCTTCTTATTAAATTCTTATTTGAAAATGCTATCTTCAGAAGATGTCTGCTGGAGCAAGAGAATCTTAGTGCAAAAGTGTATTTATTTCATTAGAGTGTGTGTGTGTGTGTGTGTATGTATACCTGTACACAAAATGTTATTATCGAAAAATAATAACATATCAGAATATTAAAATAAAATTCAATTCAAAAGCATGTTCCAGTGAGTTTGTTGTTGCCATTATGCATAAAATTTATTGCAGAGTACAAACTCTTTGTGAGCCAATTTCTTCGACATCACCAGTGTTATTGCCAATTCGGCTAACGTTTTTTCTTGTTGTTGCATATGCAAACAAATTGATTATAAATATATACGAGAATGAGAATCAAATTTCATGCACCACACTTTTGCAAGCGGCAGTAACTTAAAAGCGTGCTGATAGCGGAATAAATTTCGAAACGAGTAGGAGTCTATGTATGTTCTTTTGTGTGCTGGCATGCATATACGATATCTGCACATGTTGTTATGTTCGTTTCATCCGCCTCCTACAACTGAAGAGTGATATGCTTTCATAGAAGAATACAAGCGGGTTAAGCACAAAGGCGGCGGGGGGGGGGCGTATGCAAAGAAAAGCTATCGAGTTGGATTTCTTTGCATTTCATAAGCACATTGCCACGTTTTTATATTCGTCATGTTGGGGTGTTCCCAATTTTCGGCTAAAATTTAAAGTACTCAAAAAGTATTCCAAAAAAAAATATAATATGCGATGGAAGTGGTATCCTTCAATTTCAATCTAGCTATATTGGTGCTCAACTACTATCAGGGTTGAGATTCGCAAAATATTTTTTTCCAGACCAAGAAATAAAGCCTTAGAAAGTCTAGAAAAAACCTATTTAAGATTTCAAATTGATTCGCACAAAAGTAACTGATTTATTGATAAAAAGCAAACTATTACCTAGCAATATTTTTTTGTTTAATATTTAAAAGGTCCAATCAAAACTAACATTCTGAATAGTAAGCAGTCAAATTTCGAAAATTTCGTAGTGGTCTCAAAATTGCAAGCTTTTCTTCGTTTTCCAAACATTATTTATGTTAATTTTGAAAGAATGATTTTGTTAACCGAAGCGCAGTCTCGATTCGAAAGTTATAAATGTGCAAAAAGAATATAATAAATACTCTTCAAACTCACTTCTGATAAATCTTGTATAATTGTTGATAACAAAATAAATATCCTTGCAGCTTAAACTTTGCTTAACTCTTGACACGTTACAACAATATCGTAAGTGAACCGAAATGTTAAGGCATATGCAACCCTATTAAGAACCAATAAAACAGTTTTTAAACTCCGTCCATTTCTGAACACCGAGCTATGTTACACTTGTGGACGTTCGACCAAACTTCGTTGTTCGAGGAAACTTATTTGAAAAAAAGTTTTGAAATTTGCATCGGTTTCCTTAGAATCTTTTCCGTCGTTTTCGTTTAACAGCAGATGTTAGTCTGAGATATTCGATTTTATATCAGGCTCCGTATATATGTTTTAATCATAATGATTATACTATTTATTATGAATGATTATATTATTATGAATGATAACCAATATACAAACATAAAAATATATATGTTTTTTTTTCTTTATAGATTACCAAAATGAAATAGTAAAAAAGAAAAAGAATCCCACGACAGAGAACGAATTAACTTCGTTGTTTTTACAAGATCCTTTTTGATCGCCTTTTGGCTGCCATCTGTTCAGTAGTTAGTAGTTAGTCAGTTAGCTGGGGAATTTTATGATAAATTTTTCATTCCAGCAATGAATTTAAGAATTTGCCATGGTTAGTCAAGTCTTAATCGCTATTAGAATCAGCGAATCCAGATTCTGCTATCAGTGATATGTGCTAAGAAACCCGATTCTGTCTAGTACAAAGTTGCTCATAATTTTATTGCCGATGATAAGGGCCATAATGTCCCAAAACCGATCGTTGATCGTTAAACCGACGAAACGAAGTTCAAGTTATAAGTTAAAAATATATTTCTGCTGTTCAGGATCAGTTCAAAATTTGTGCGAGCCTGTCAAAAGAAAACAAGGAATTACCCCTCCCAGTAATTTGTTATAAAACTTTGTAAGTGGTTATGCATAGTTGTAGATATAAAAAATGTCCGGAACTTTTTGTGAAGAGACTTTATTTTTAATGTTTTATTATATATTAAGGTCTAGTAAAAAGAAATCCATTATTTTTGCATTAAATTCAAGGTTTTATTTAGCATAGTTAGAATGAATTACTATTTTAAAAGTGATTTCATAATGTCACTCTCGTAGAAGCACTCGTGAATATTGGTAAAAAACTGGACAGCCGATTTTCAAAAGCTTCTTTTAAGGCGAATATTTCACCAGCAAAATCACTCGCCTCTTCTCTATGGCGAGGAAAAAATAAAAATTTATTTTTACTAGACCTTATACATCAAACACAAATACATTCAAAGAATTTACTCCAAGACCCCGCAAGTTTGTTTTTTTAAGTAGTGAGTTCTCTTGTTCCTACAGTCGATCTTCTGAGGGTCCTCCGCAAAAAGGTGTCAACCAGTAAGCTATTTATTTTTGGTTCAAATTATCTCAAAAGGAAATAAAAATAATTGAGGATCTGTTTTCATTATAGATATATACAGATAATGCACGAAGTAGTAGTAAACTTTTTGATTTTCATTCATCCATTTCAAGTTTTGTTCTTTCGTTCATTACTTGAATGTATCTACGAAAAAAGTTCATAACGATTGGTCCAGCCGTTTCGGAGAAATTATGCTCACTGACTCCGACTCTGATAAAGACCGTTTCGAGAAAACCCACTTAAAGTTTGAATAGTCGTTTAATGGCTTCAGGACGTTGTTACAAATGTGCTTATGTCTCCGAAAATATTTGCCGGATCAACTTCAAATTTACAGAGAATATAAATAAAGATATGAGTAAGGAATTGTTTGCAAAAATATAAGAAGCATAGCTATGCTAATTATAAAATACATGTACATTTTAAATATTCTAAGCCTATCAAATGTAGTTTTGTTTTGGTTTCTTTAAGACCAATTCAACTGGAAGTAGTTGAACGCATTTTTTCCAGCGCAGATCCAATTGTGTTTAAGAAAATAAGAAATAATCAAATAGACTACTGAAAGAGATTGTGCGATAAGGCTTCTGAAATCAA
This sequence comes from Bactrocera minax, assembly GCA_021498325.1. NCBI lineage: Eukaryota > Metazoa > Arthropoda > Insecta > Diptera > Tephritidae > Bactrocera > Bactrocera minax. The sequence continues at coordinate 456,657 of JAKEEE010000134.1, forward strand.
CTGCTTCGACAAAGGCACCATTTTTAATACAATTCCAAAAGAGTTTTTCTTTGCCTTGCTCGTTTTTTTTTGTTTTTTTTTCTTTTTCTTTTTTCTATATCGTTTGGTTCGTTTGAGTTTTCTATTATGCCTTAACGCGATCGGCTAAGGAGTGCATGTGCGCAGTGTGTTTAAGAAAATCCAGCTAACTCGATAGCTTATACGGTGATTACATCGATAGGAACGTGTTTGCTGCATAGCCATTTTGTGTCGTTCGTTTTCGTTTTTTGCCTTTTGCTTCTTCTTCTTCTTTCGCTCTCAGCCTTTTTGCCATTTTGAGCAACAAAAATCGCAAACTCGTTTTACTACGTGCCACTACGTGCATGCTGAAAGTTGAGCAGGAAGCTAGCATGCTGAGAGTTATTTCAATGCGCTTGCATACAAATCGCTCGCTTCACACAGACTAAACACAGACACACACACACACACACGCATACGCACGGGCAAATATACATGAGTTTGTGTTTTGTGCTGCTGTTGCATATTTCATTTTATAGCCTTTTTCGAGTGTAAAGACATTACCAAAATAGTTACTCATACGCCACCACATCCGCTGCCGCTTTGTCTATATATACACGCAAATGTGTATGTATGTGTGTGCATGTGTGCATGTGTGCTTTTGTTTTGTTTTTTGTTTTTTTTTAAGCCAAGCGCTGCTCAATCAATTTTGGCGAAATATGCAGCAAACACGTACTGCACGACACAGACTGCTAGAGACTGCAACAGACTATCAACATTCAAGTACGAATTGTATTAAAAATATACATACACTTCCATACACATACATGTATGTACAATATGTATATGCAAGTATGGCCATGCAACACTATTGCCACACGCACACACACACATACACACACACACACACATGTTGCTTGCTTCTGTCGTCCTTTTTTTTTTTGTTGTAATTTTTGTTCATTTCATAGTTTTGTATGCGCACAGCTGCTACAAGCCAGCGGTAGTGAGTGAGTGCACGCGTGTGAGGCAAGCTGTTGTTGCATGTGGCAGACAGCAAGCGGGTTAAGTTGAGTTAAATGAAATGACTGAGATTCAAGTGCAACTCAATATGTGCACTTACTGGCATAACACTTTTAAGTACATGCATGCATGCTACTTGCCTTTCATTGCACGCTGAATACTTGTGCAAATTTGATTAGCTGTGATTTATTAGGTAATTGATGAGCTTCGAGCTGTTTAATAAGCGTTTATCGCTTATATGCTTTGCATTATTTAAATGTGCTTTGCAATTGTATAAAGATTGAGAATAGTGATCGCCAAAGTGGCCAAAAGGCTCACAGCCCATTTATGATATGCAAACACGTAAACTACGCTTCGCCAAATGGAATTCGAAATTTCTGGCTGTGGAGCTCATACCACTACATTTTATAGAAAAAAGCCCGAGTTGTTTCTTAAGGCTTGCGAGACTTTGCTGCAACTGTGTTTTCGATATTGTAGCAAGATAGACTCCTACACATCCAGACTTGTCCTTAGCATATTATTAATGTATATGTTCTGCCCACAATGAGTCCAGTTTTCTAACTAATCACATCACAGTGCATACATGTTTCCTCTTTGGCCGCTAAACGACGCAGCAACTCCCTTCGATTGCGCTTAAACATTATCGAAGACTGTTGTGGAGACGTCTCACGGTTGCACTTGTTGCCTGGAGCGAGTGAAATCTGTACCCATTGGGCCGACAGCTTTCTTATGCCCAATATTTCATGGATGATATGACTCATTTGGTCTTATGAGATGCCTATTGTCTCGGATAGCGCACCTACAATCGGTGATCTGCCAAACAAGATCGTAGACTTTGTCACGTTGACCACGTTGACCTCGAAGGTAGCTGTTTTCGAGGCACCTGGTTGTGGCTAATCAAAAACCGCCCTTCGACGACTTTGAAACTCGTTCAATAAATTTTTTCCGGTCACCATCGAAGAGAAGAGTCACCGTTCGAAGCAGCCACGCACTCTTCGATTTCAAACCGCGATTTTGCTTCCAAAAGCAAGAGTCGAATTTCCAACCGATACGATAAGGGATTAAAACAAGCATACTTTAAAATTATAGTTTCTTTTTGATAAAAATTGTTAGTTTCGGAGAAAGATATATAAAAGGGCTAACCGAAAAAATTTTTTTTGGAAAACTTTCATTATTCTTCTGAATGAGGGCTTATTTTTTCACTAAGGAAACAATTATGGGTAATTTGTTGCCATTACTCAACGTCTCGAAGATAATATTTGTCCATCTCGTTTGTGACCTGCTGACTTCTTTTTGTAAACTGATCGGTAAATTTTCTTTTTATTTCATAGTCCCTCCCAACTCCGAAAGGATGCATAAAACGAGCTTAAGTAGAAATATTCAAGAAAAACCATTTCTAAGTAAGAATATTGAATTAAACTGCCGCCTATGCTCGGCGCTCAGCCAGTACACATCGACGCCAATAACAGCTCCTTTTTGGTTACACTGAAGGAACTGAACACAAATATTTAAATGGAGGTAACCGAAGAACTGTCTGCAGCTTTCGGCGTGTGCTTTTCGCTTTATATACACTTAACAAATTTGCAGTAAATTTAAAAGGCAAATATTTTACTTGCTGCAAAATTGGATTTTCGCTCCTCGCTACCAATACTCAAATGAAAAGCGTCTGCGATACACGCTTCAGCTTGTGCCTGCTGGTAGGTGGTACTCGTATTGTTTTACGCGGCGTCACATTGTTACCGCAACTTGCAAACGAAATTCGACCGCAATGCAAACGGAAGATTCGCCTACGCTACTCCTACATATGTATGTGTGTGTTTTAAAGCGCACCCCTGGCAAATTTTCTGATACTTCCGGCGATTTTCTCCCGTGTTCTTCTTCTTCTACTTCTTCGGATTCGTCTTTTGTCTTTCTTTCCATACTGTTGCTATTTTCTCTTTTCATTACGTTTCGTTGTCATTGTTTGCTACATTATGAGCTTTCAAGAAAAAATCGCGCTTCGCTTATGCCGCTTTACTCCCCCATATCAGCATTCCCCTCCCTATTTTGGTGTTTGATTTAATTTATGCTATATGCATCCGCACTTGTATAATTCGCCACCTCGTGGTTATTTTCTTATTTGTTAATTTTCTTTTTATCTGTTGAAGTTTTTATTGTCCTGTCGGCTAACTATGTAACCGCTTACCTTCGACTGTGGCAGTCTTGTGCCCCTCATAAGCGCCAGTCAACCGGTGGCTCACTACAATTTCGTTTCTTTATTGTCTCCATTAGCTCCTTCCTCCTTCCTCCTTACTTCTTTCCTCTTCCGTTTTTGTGTTTCGTTATTTGTCCGTCTGCGAGTCTGTAGTTTGTTGCGTCTCCATTTGTGTTTCCAAACTCGTTTTGTAGTATTAAAAATTTAATTTTTGTCTTGTTGTTCACATTAACGATGCACTCAAATACTTGGTTTGTTCCAGTAAGTGACTATGGTTTCCGTTTTTGCAGCGTTATATGTTTAATTTTCGCTTTTCATTTTCAATTGCCATAATTTACTTTTGCTTTTTTAATTCCCACTGCAGAATTTGTGAGTTTTTGCATAATTCCCGTTTAGTTAGTGTTGTTGCGGTTGAGCACTTGCACCGACCACCATCTGCTTTTGTTTTATAAATAAAATTACTTTAAATTACTGAGATATTACCGTTAGTTTTTCACCGATGTAATGATTCCTTTGATGTTACTCAATTTATAAACTAAAATATTTCTCCGGAGAGGACTGTACTATCCAGTGAAAAAAATGATAAAGCTGAAGAGTTGAATATATTGTACTAAGCTTCGAACAAGGAGAAAGGACAAAAAAACCCAAACTCTATTATTTTTTGTTTCACGAAAGTTAAATGCTGGTTTCTTTCCATTACATCAATTTGATTTTGAGATTGAGTCTGTGGAGTTCCATGCTCCTAATGATGCTTTTAAGTTCGATAGACCACCGTAAAATTCCAAATAGAGTATAAAAATGCATTAATAGTATGGTATAGATAAATTTGTATTATTTCTGAAGAACACGTTTAAATGTAATCGCAATAGTTAACATTATCAACGACACTGAAATTACATTTAACAGTACCATTATATTTCCAATTACTTTGTGTACAAAATGTAGGTTAAATTATTATATTATTTTAGTTCTGATCATAACAATTACTGTAATTGATAATAGAATTACAATTAACATTATCACTACTACTCATTACGATTATAATTACAATCATCTTTACCATAATTATTTTAATTATCGTTAAACTTTCCTACTATTGCTTTTGCCAATGCTATTTTTTGCTATTTGTAATACCATTACCATACAAATTTTGAATTACTTTTACTGTTACTTGTATATTTACAATTGGCATTGCCATTCTGATTACCGTTATCATTATCGATTTAATTACTATTGATGTTATCCTCATCAATGCCATTAGATAGCACTATTACTGTTATCACTATCAGTACCACTACCGCTATCCTTACGATTACCATTATAATTACCATTACCATTATAATTACCATTACCATTATAATTACCATTATCATTATAATTACCACTACTTATAACATTACCGTACGATGTTTATAGCTGTTCCATTTTGTCATTTTTATAAAGAGCACTTCCAATAGCATTATAATTTTTTTCGAGAACAGTCTTATTTATAAATAGAGTATTTGGCAAAGATCTCAAAAATTTTGTTTCAATTACATTTTTGCTGCTTTTGTCTAAAATCATCTGCAAATACCATTTAAACGGGTATTCGGTTCTATTTTCTCACTATTTTTTAGTGTACACTTCACTCGGCGAAGTCCAGTAGGAATTCCACTTACAAGTCGAAATTGCTTTAATCTCGTAACTGTGTTTTACAATCCTACTGCGCAAGCTGTTTATAATAAGACAGGTGTAATAATTGAGTTAAGGTAACACCATTACCTGCCAGTAGCAACAACAAACAACAGCACCTGCAAACATTTCGCGCAGAACCACAAAAGCAATGAAAAAGTAACAACAACATACCTCATATTCCGTTATTACCCTTGGAGTACAACAATAAAATGTTGCACTTGCAAATGAAAGCATACGCACAGGCGTTGACTCTGTCTTTTAGCTCTCTGTCTTAGCCCCCCCAAAACCCTTGCTTCTATATGCACATGTATATGTACATTAACACGCTTAAAACTGTTTTAATATGCGCACGCTTATTTATGTATGAATGACTTTGTAGTGAGTGTGTGTGTGCGTGCGTTTATGCGCTGAACGGACGAGAAGTTCAAAGTTAAAAGTAATCTCATCAAATTTCGCTTTTGCACATAACAAAAAGTTAGTTTTTAGGTCAAAGTGCGGATGTGGGAGGCATAAAAAAGAATATGGTAACGCAGTTATGTGTGTGTGTGTGTATGTCTTTGTGCAAATAAGTGTGGCAACGCTGGCATATTCCTGCATGAAGGTATAAAGTGACATGTTCGTCTTTGAAGTGCGCAAATTGTGTTGTTATTTCCACCATGGCACTTTGGTGTTGTTGCTATTATTTTTTTTTTAACGAAAATAAAAAAGTTTCAAATTACATGACATATTTAATTTGTGACTTAATTTAGCATTGTGGTTTGTTAAGCACAAATTAGGTGTTTGCGGTGTTTTTCTTCTTTCTTGTTTGTTTGTTTGTTTTTTTTTTGGAATTATTCGAATCGACATGACAATTCAGCCAAAGTAATCGGATGTTGAAACCTACTCCATTCGGTAATAAAACTTTGCTTGAATGCAAAGAGAAACCGGAAAATGTTTTGGCAGTTAGCAATAACTGTTAAAAATACAAATTGGAAATTGGTTAAACACATCTGAGAAATTAATGAGGAGAGCATAGCAATGCAATTGGAAAATCTTTTTCGAAAAAAAAAAAACAAATAGAGTAAAGCATAAAACGAAATGCTCTTGAGATTAAATTCCAAGCCCTAGGTATTAAGTACCGTATTTAATATGATATTATTCTGAAAGCTATAAGTTAATTTAAAAAAAATATAGATACTCGCCTCTGTTTAACAAACATTTATACCGTTTCGGTCCAATTGCGTACCCGTAGAACTCTATTTAATCGAATATCATATTATTCAGAGTCTCCTGATATTGGTTAATTATTTTTTTTTTTAAACCTACATTTATCCTGATTCAAATTTTAATGTCAATTCTTGGTTAGGTTAGGTTTCGTGGTTAATTCCTGGTCGGTAGATAACCTTTGAAAATTTTTAGTCATGTCTTATAAGATGAATATTCATATATCGACGAAAGGTCCTGAGCTCATCACAGATCTGCTGAACTGATAGTTCCCCTGTGTTGCTAGAATTGTGTGACTTAACGGGTTATAGTCTATCGTAGTCTCGCAAAATCAGGGCAGTCAGGAGGGAAGTGTTGAAATATTTCACTCCACCGACTTCCAAATAACTTCTATGGTTGATATCAGTCAAAATTTAACCTTAGCTTTTTAGATGCCTGTCGGGACTTCTTTGTATATTATTGAGCCCAAGAAACTCGTTCAGTTAACCGCGTACAGTGCAACCGCGGAAGTAGTGGCGATAGCCCAACACTTTCGGAATTTACTCAAGACCGAACTGCCCCAGAATAAACAGCTAAAGGACTGAAAAACTCGATCTGCTCCCATTTCGGTAGTAATGAGACAAAATTGTTCTTCCTTACAAGCTCATCAGCTTGGGTTTTCCCAGCGATTCTGCTTCACTAGGTACCCATTTTCATTTTATTCAGAAATACATTTTTGTAATTGAAAGTAAGGTTAAGCAATCTTAAATTAGTTTTGCTCTGGCTCTGATATTTCTACGTAGAAATACTATCGTTTCTTGAAAGAATCTCCCATGAACCAACTATTGACTTATTCCCCGTTGATACGAGGTTAGGTAAGAAACTGAAAAGAACTAACTCGACGTCGCAGTGACCTGAAAAATTAGGAGTAGAGGCAAAATCCGTAAGGATCTAAGACTGGTCAAACCTCGAGCCATCTAAGCACAAATGCCTTTACATCTTAACAAAGCCGACGAAATGAAAACGTATTTCGTAAACAATTTTTTAAGCACCGTTACTAGGGTTACACGTTTATGTCTTAATTTGCTGCTTAGTTATAGCACCTTATCTCTTTTCGATTAATAGCATTTTGTGGGCGTGGCAGATGTTTAATTACCCCCATCTGCAAGCGTCTTACAGTGACAAAGAACACGTGTACCAAGTTTCTTCAAGATATCTTAATTTGCCTCAAATTATCGCTTGCACGGATGGACGGACAGACGGACGGATGGACAGATAGACAGTCACTCAGATTTCAACTCGTCTTTTCATCCTGATCATTTAGATATATATATATAGTTCTAGGTGTTACAAACAACGGTTAGGTGAACAAAACTAATATACTCTGTAGCAACATGTTGCAAGAGTATAAAAAACGGTTGAAATAATTATTTAGTCATTGGCTTAAATATTAATTACGCTTGTTTGCAACTGTTAAAGCTAAATACTCCACAATTAGCCAATATGCCCTTCAACACCCGCTAATTGACCCATTTAGGGGTTACAATATGCATTAAGCGTTTGCTATTGTTCTTGTTTTTTTGGCATTTACTTTCAAATTTACACACGAATTAGTAATAATTGCTAATAAATATTTAATTACAAATGAAATATAAATACGACGTAATCGAATGTAAATAGTTAAATGCCCTCAACAATGCCATGCTTTAGTTAATGCCGAGTCGCTTGACAATTCGGTGGATTATATAATTATATAATATGTGCGCAGTATAAAAACATGGCTCTTCTTAAAAAAGTATCGTAAAAAGAATAATAAAGTGTTTATTTTCACTTTTTAGAATTTTCGGTAAAAATCGAAATACAGGGGTTTTATGTTTGGATAAAAAATTAAAATTTTTTTTATTTGTTTTGCATAATTTTAAATTGAAATATTATATAAATGAAAGCGCGCAATTTTTTTATTTATTTATTTTTCTCTTTGTTTTATTTTGTTGTTATATTTTTAGAATTGATCATATTTGCAGCGGTATTTAAGAACTTGTATTATTAGGTTTTAGATTTTTGACACTCCGCTTCCGCTCTTTAAGGTATGAATATTTGGGTTTCTTTTACTTTTATTAAGCCTCTTTGTTGAATCGCCTTAGACTAAGATTAATAATATATATCCAGCTGATTTTAATACGATATTTTAGTAAGTAACCGTGTCATCCACTTTAAAGAAAAGAGAACCCGTATATTGCTCACACGTCGACTTGGCAGGAGATATACCTGAGCCATACATTTCTGTCGCCAAACCACTTGATGCTAAATATACCTAAATGCTTACCTCATTTTGGCTTCTTCCAGTCGTCGAAACACTTCTCAAATTCGATTCGATTTTTGGGATAATCCTTAGCTCTTTCAACGATGCGCTTTTAATATCATCTATACTTGGCCAAGCAATTCACGAACAAGCAAATAAGTGTGCGCAGAATTGAGCAAAGGCCATAAAATGGTTTTCCAAAATCCGGGCGTTTTTTCGGATTTCCTCACGCAAACTGCGTTGAACTTGTAAGTAGTACTCTATTGACCGTTATCTCTTATTGACCGTTTGATCTTGAGACAAGAACTCATAATGCACTATGCCATTAAAGTCGAAGAACACAGTCGAAATACATTCCCGTTATTTTTTGAACACACCACGTATATGCAGTAAATAGGGACTAGAGGTAGATTTGGATCTACGTAGACATCTCTAGAAGGTTTGAACATCTCTTGAAGGAAATAGCTAAACAACCAGGGTATCTCAGTTACTTTATTTTGACTCAATATTTTTGTCAATTCATCAAAAAATGAGGTTGTAGAGAATGTAATAATGGTTGTGGTCTGATTTTGCCTATTTTAAATTAATGTCTTGTGGAAGGTAAAAGAACATTTTGCAGGAAAGTTTAATGCAGCAGTGCCCACTGAAAGAAAATCCTATCGAGAGCAGTGTCTAAGTGGGCACTTTAAATGGACTATCTACGATGTAATGAAGAAACTTTAAATTCAGTTTTGCCGTTTAAGTGAAGATGGCTAAAATTAGGGCTATTTTCTATATACTTGGGCCTCTTAACTATTGCCTTCATAGTTCTTTTGCCACGGTAAAGGCATGGTTCATATCTTAAATTGATTAATTCGCTCAGTTTAACTAGAGAAAAAAATACAAAATTCTTGGGGGACACCCACCATTGTATTAATATTGTAATAGGAGAGAACACACTGCATCTCTTTTATTAAAAAAAAAAATGTATGTTTTAGTTAATAGAAAATTAATTCTTTATTTTATTTTAATATATGTTGTTTAAGGTTCATACAAAAATTGGTTTTAAAAACGCCTGGATCAACTTTCCGATTGATCGAAGGTGAGCGAATGAAAAAGGAAAGTGTGGTGTATATAAGTAAGTATGGTGTATAATGTTATCTGGTGTGTTGTGAATTGTGTGTGTTTTTATAAAGACGGCTTTAACGCATTTATCTACAAATGTATTAGATTGAGGCAATAAAGGTATACTATGGATATTGAATTCGCTCACAAATCATCCTTCTTTATGAGCACAATAAAGGTATATCTAGATTCTCTTTCGAAAAAACTTTCTATTATAACATTACAAGCTACAGCTTTGAACACACTGTACCAACCGCCACTAAATGTTACGTATACGCAATGTCTTTCCTGCTGAAATATTAAACCTTCTTGATTTAGCTGGATTTTGGGCAAGTTTACTCCAGCAACAATAAAGCTGTGCATTCGGTCTCACTTGTATACTCGTGCCTGGTATTTTAAAACTACTTTCTTTTACTATATATAACGTATGTCAGTCCACCGATATCTACTTAGTGGAATTTAACTTGCTCCTTTAGCAAGTACAAAGTGAAAACGGAAATGCCAAATGTTGTATCATTGTGCTTGCCGCACGCCATTTTGGGGCAACAACCAGCGCCACGTGCACTATGGGCGGAGAGCCTGTACTTGCTTACAGCGGAAGTCGAAAGAGTTAGTAATTCGTGTACATTACTCAAAGGCGTCGAGTAGCGCCGAAAAGTGCAACACAATGGCGTAGTATGCCACACATGCATACACGTAGCTAAACAGCTTTTGCTGAGCAAAAAAGTGCGGAAGCACCTTGCAATGAATGCCACAAACATCATTGAACTACAAACGTGTGCCAAACCGCCAGCAAACACTTTGCAAATATTTTGCGGTTTTCTACTATTTTTCAGCCACCATAATAATACCATACTACTTGTTCTTGTTGTTGGCATTTTGAAGCACACTACTGCATGTTTGCACTTGTAGCTATTTTCCATTTTTTTCACCTACTATATTTGTGCATATGTGCTGGCAAATTGGCATGCAAGCACATTAAGATTAATAGCTGCACTCGCAGATACGCTGATGGTGTACGCGGATAAGTGCATTTGTATGCATGTATGTATATATGTATGTGTGTATGTGTGTTGATGTGTGGGTAAAGTATGAAATTTAAGTAGGCAACCGTGGGTGGCTAAAATGGCGCACGTTGCGTCGACTGACGGCAGTGAGCACGTAAAAAGCGCATCAGTGGTTAAATGCAAAAATGGACAACAACAAAAACGTGTGCCTTTTTTTTTTGATGTGATAACGGAATGCAAAGCTGTTTAAGTTTAAATTCATACCAAGCGGTACTAGAAGCAGTCGTGTTGTTGCTAACATAAGCATTTATTTATTGCTGATTTATTGTAATGAACTGGGAGGCTTGCGAGACTTAAATATTAACTACTGTTACTATTACTAAAAGAAATTTGTGTTGTTGGATCGCAGATGCGTTGGCACAAGGTTTAAATAGACCTCTTCCAAAGAAATATTCGCCAGTCTTCACTACAGTCAACAATTGTAATTAAAGGGTATTTTAGGTTTTCTATACTCACATTAATTCCAAAAAAAATACACTGGGGCGGATAATATTTACCCTTCAACCTTGGCCAAATTAATTCTACAATGGATTTTCTCAATGTTTATGTAGAATTTCATTACTTGTTCTTATTACTTGTACTTATTTTTGTGTAATCTTTAGAGGGCGCTTAGATGTTGTCAAAAGTAAACTTTTGGAGCCGTATGTACTTTGTTAGACACTATACACTTTTGGTGTTGATAGCAATTTTCCTTGAACGAAAATGGAGTAGCCGGTGGGTCCAAATAATTAATCTTTAAGAATTTTGAACTTATTAAATGCAGTTACTAATAGTTCCGATGCGCGTAATTGATTGCTTCTTGACAGTTCCCATTTATCATCCGCTCATCAATTCTAAATTGAGAAAAGACTGAGAAAGATTTGAGAAGAGCGAAATGAGAAAAAGTGAGAAAATTTTGAGCTAGTAGATCATGTAGCCCATCTGCAGCCTAACTAAGGTTCTTCTGCCCTTTAATGAACTACGATTTAACAGTTATTTTTGATTCTGACTCCAAGTATTTTGTTCTGCCGCTCTTTGAAGATAGTTGAAGACATCTTGAGAAGCCGGTGTTTGACAATAGAGTAGTGTGCCTTGTGGAAAAGGAAATTACATAAAATAAACAGATATTTACTTACGTGTTATTTCTGAAGAATACCCTTGTGTTTAATATCATTTTTTTGCGAGTTTCACACGAATCAATTAATCGTCAAAATTGTTTTACAACAACAAGAATTGTTTTACAAGTAGGTACCTATTATATATCGTAGGCGCGGCGTGTCTGTCAGCTCGAAAATTATAAAAATCAAAGAAATATTCAGGAACTCACAAAAAGAGCCCCTTGGTTGCTCCTTTTTATCAATATTTCTGAATTTGATCCCTTTTGTGCTGCCGACTGTTTTCAGAAGTCTCATTAGCATGTTATGTGGTATAAAAGGAAGTACTTCTGATGTAATCTGTGTGATCTGCAGTGGTTTAAAAATTCATATGTGATAATGTTTTTGGTGTTTTGGAATCAAATACCATAATTTCTTGCTAGCACGTTTTTTTGAAATGTTCTAAAATCCAATAAAAAGTGTAAAAATATTGATCCTCCACCGTGAGATTAGGAGCTCCCATCGAGCGGTACTGGCAAACTGGGGTTTCAACGTGCTAGTTTGACACTTTATATTTTTCTGCTCGTGCCTCACATAAAAAACCAAACGACTCGAGAAACGACTTTCGGTTCCAGAACGATCCAACGATACATAGATTCCGAAAACATATTTTGAAGTCCATCCCTCATCTATGCTGGAAGAAAGTTTTTCAAAAACGCATTAAAGTGGATGCAAAAGGAAATATATAAACTTCAATGTAATTTTTTCCATTTTGAGTCCAGAAATGTATACAAATCGCAGCTCTTGTACTTAGAAATTATGGCGAATGTTGGATGATGCGCCAGAAAATAAAACCAAAATAAGTCTGAGGTATAAATAGATTAAAACCATATAGATAAAAGAATTAGTCTGTGTCTTGTTAGAATTAGTCCTTATTATCAATTACCATAGTTACACAAAAAGAAAAAAAAAAAAAAATGAAGGCAATTATAATGAGACATTAAAAAAAAAAAAGCGAGACGAATTATATATTCATGATGACACAAATTAATGAAAGCATTTTAATTTACCTACGCTACTAATGAAGGAATTCGTATAACTGTAGTAACTTTGCACCAATATAGGTATAGATATACCCCTCATATGTATGTAGATATATACAAATTTATGACAGACAGACATAAAATTCCGGCCACAGTTGTTACAGCCGAATACTGCTGTCGAATGTTGCCACATTATTTTAAAAACTCTCTGCCATTTGCGGCCAAACGCACACACATACATGCGTCCTGCTTAAGAGACACACCACACTTATCTAACAGCATGGTGGAAAGTGAGCTGAGGTTGAGTGCTTGCATTAAATCATTAACAGTGCATAAAGCGTAACGCGTTCGTTTCGCTTGCTTTGTCAGCACAATAAACACGAGACCGGTATGCAGGACATTTAAGTAGCTTCCTGTTGGCTTCGAGTTAACAGACTGGCAACTAACTTCTTCTGCCCATCCGAATGCTTAGTCGTTTCGCTGCCTTTGTTTGTGTTCGTCTACCGATTGCCTCTTATGAGAGAAGCGACTGGAGTCTTGTGGTGGCGTTCATTTGTTGGGTGTGGGTGATGGGTGGAGTGGGGTAGTTTGCAGTGACAAGCCTGTCATTGCAAAGTCTAAACGATGTGCTGCATGTAATTTGTTGTGAGTTTGTCGTTGAGACATGCTGTCTGCCTCTCTATCTACAAAATTGCATAGTTTTTAGTTCGGTTTGAAAGCAAACACTGTTTTTGTTTGGACTATAGTAAAAATCGTACCTTATATACTACTGTAAATATATTTATGTATGCACATTGTACCTATATCTAAATTCACTATCAGTGCTTGGTCCGTATTGCTTTGCCAATGCATTCAACCGCCATCTAATATATTCCTGCTGCTTGTTGCAACAATGCGTTGAAATTCCCCGTTGAGTCGTATTGCTTTTATGCTCTCGCAACATGTTGCTACAGAGTATATTCGTTTTGTTCACCTAACGGTTGTTTGTAACACCTAGAACTAAACGAGTTAGATATAGACCTATATATATATATATATATATATTTATTATATATATATATACCCATATATATATATTTATTATATATATATATACCTATATATATATACCTATATATATATATTTATTATTATATGATCAGGATGAAAATAAGATTTGAAATCCGAGTGACTGTCTGTCCGTCCGTCCGTCCGTGCAAACGATAACTTAAGTAAAAACGAAGATATTTTGTTGAAACTTGGTACACGTATTCTGTGTCACCGTAAGAAGGTTGGTGTTGCAGATGGGCGTAATTGGATATCTGCCACACCCACAAAATGCCATTAATCGAAAACAGATAAAGTGCTTTAACAAAGCAGACAATTAAGATGTAATCGTGTTATTTGGTACAGGGGATACCGCCCTAGACCACCCTAGAGTGGGTATGGCTCCGTCCCCCAATAAGTTTAATATATACATTTCGGACACCGTTAAAGATATATCAACCAAACCCCCTCCGGCGAAGTTTTTCTAGCATCCCTTCATATACTGAGAAAACTAGTAAAATCGGATAATAACCACGCCCACCTCCCATACAAAAGTTATGTTGACAACTACTAAAAGTGCGATAACTCGCTGAAGGAACGCTTTAGAAACATTAAATCTTGCAACAAATATGATACGAGAGGGTTGCAGAGGAATCCGTGTAAAGTTTTGGTGATGGGCGTGACACCGCCCATTTTCAGGAAGAATCCCATATCTTAAGATTCCCTTAACCGATTTCAACAAAATTTGGTAAGTGCCATTATATTTGCATTCTTATGTTACGTCGTGAAAACGAGCGAAATCGTATAAAAACCACGCCTCTTCCCATATAACACAATTTTAAATTTTCACTGATCCTTTTACTTAAAAGCAGATAAATCGAGCAGCAATTAAGATATGAAAATCAAGCTTTGTGGAAATATTGTTTTCAAGATATTCCCACTTTATGCAAAATAATGAATAAAATCGGGTAAGATCTTCCCCTAGCGCCCATATACCTAATATACGGATTTTCAACCTCTGGGTAGACTTTATGTCATATATTCCGGTCAATATGTAAGATATCTTAGCAAAATTAAGTGAACGTGTGATATCGGATATACCATAGTTTACTGCCGAAATCGACTTTACTGTGTGAAATCGGTCTACGAATTATCGCAGCTTCCATATACTACATATAATGATTTTCGCTATTCTAACAGACTTTATGTCGAATATGTCGGTGACTGTGTGAGTTACCTTCACAAAATTGCGTGAAAACATGTTCCCTAATATACTTGAATAATGAAAAGAGTTAATGTGGTCAGTGGAGACCTTCCTCTATCCCAAAAATGCCCGATATAGGAATACCCGGCTGATCTGACACGTGGCAAAATATAGCAATGAAAGTACATGAGTCTATGGCCTATAATATAAGTTAATAAGATACCAAATATGATTGCAATCCATTGACAATTTCTTCAAATAATGAATGTTGAATTCTTCCACAACATTTTTTAATTTAAAGTTATGCCAGCACCTGAAAGCGTATCCCCGCCTGTGATCCTTGCACGTTCGAGAGTATAAAATATTCGGTTACACTCGAACTTAGCCCTTTCTTACTTGTTGTTTTTGTTTTTCCGTCACTTGTCGCAATCGCATAAAAAGTTGCTATTTAACTACATTCTCATGTCCTTTGTTATTTGTTCTCCTATATTCGGTTCATTGGTTTTTTGTATTGTTTTGTTCTCTAATCTCAGCAGTCAGTATTTGTCTGCCGACTGTTTTTCGTTTTACATTAAAATTACCACCACTTTTACAATGCCACGAAGTAAGTCGTTATAGATGGTTATATGAAGATAATAAGTGGATCTATTTGATATCTCTCAAGAAAATTTTTTTCGAAGTTATTAATATTTTTAATTTCTTCCAAAAATTCAAAAATTAAGGTTACTGGTAATCACTAGTAATAGCGAAGCCCCCAAAATTCTTCTATCTAATGCAAAACATTCCCAAGCCTTTCAGAGGTTAGCTGTTTCTCAAACCTTTGCCTGTTTTTAAAGCTCAACCGTTTTACAAAGCCTAGTTTATTTAAAGCCGAGCTGTGTTTCAAACCCTAGCACGTTTTCAAAGCTTATCATTTGTTTTTAAAACCTAGCTTGTTTTCGAAGCTGAACTTTTTTCAGCTCTAGCTTGCTTGCAAAGCTGAACCTTTTTTCAAAGCTCGGCTTGTTTTTGAAAACCTTGCTTGTTTTGAAAGCTGAACTTTTGAAATTTAGTTCGTTTTCAAAGCCTAGGTTTTCGAAGCCTAGGTTTTCAAAGCCCAGCTTGTTTTTAAAACTTAGCTTGTATACATAGCTTGGCCTTTTTTCAAGGCCTAGCTTTTTACCGCAATTAACTGAGTGATCTTTTCGTTTGATCGTCTTGACTATGCTGAATGTGATCCTAATAGGGAAAAATTTTGCCTAGTCAAAAACCATCGTTAGTATTCATCAAGTAGAACCCATTTAATTGAGCAAATATCGTGGAACGATAAAATCTCTACAAAATTGTTTCGATATTAGCTGTTAGAAGAACTAGACCAAAAGAAATACCAACTTTTTTTATAGCAATTCCTTCCTTGAACTAAATTTGGTAAATGCTTTACAAAGCCGCTTTTTAAACTAATGATTGGTTGCTTGTTCGAAGTGATAATCGATATCGCGTAACCTGGTACTTATTTTCTGATGTTCAGAAAAATAATTTAGTTCGGAATGGACGTATGGGTTGTCTTATCTAATGCGCTTCCGTGTTTCACAATGTTCTTTCTAGTTTTTTAGTACACCCTCTTTTTTATTTATCTACTAAGCCCAACTTTGTTCAAACCCTAGCTTTTCCGGAAGCCTAACTTTTGCAAAGCCCAGCCTTTTCAAAACCTAGCCTTTTCAACGCTTACCTTTTTCTAAGCCTAGCTTCTTCAAAGTCTAAAAGTCAAAGCTCGATTTTAAAGTCCAGAATTTTTCCACAATTAACAGTCATCTTTTGATTCAGTCATCTTGGCTGTTATTCTTATAGATGTTTTATCTGGTCAAGAATTATCATATATGCTATTTTTTTTTCTAGTTCTCACATAAGTGGAGTCTTCAAAGTTTATCCGTTCTCAATTCAGTTAAATTGGATTCATTTCTAATTAAACATTTTTTCCCCTGAAACCTCAATTCGAAACAAAATTTCAATAAATAAGGTCGAAATAAAATAAAAAATTAAAAACTTAAAAATACAAAATTTTCTCCATAACTTCTACGCACCACTCTCACCAATGGCACCACTAAAAGCAAATGCAATTTTTCATAATTTTTTTTATTTATTTTATTTCATTTCATCATTTCAATTTTGCATACTTTGAGTTAGTTTTTATATTTTGTTGTTTTACAAATTTTTTTTCTCCTCACTTTTTCGCATACATTTTTATACTGGTAATACTTTGTCATACTTTACAAATACAAACATTATTTACAACAACTAAAACTAGGCATGAGTTATGACTATAACTATTTAATTTTAACATACATACATATACATATCCATATATATTTTACGCGCTATTTTGTATATATGTATTTGCATTGCTTTGCTCGTTTGACATTTCCAATGACAGCGAGCCAAATGAGCAGTTAACACAAATACTCATATATATATACATATACATATGTAAGTATTTGATTATATGCATATATTAATGATGCGATAAACGTTTGTGAGTTATTTACAGATAAATGCATTTTTTTTGCTTTTATTTTATTGTTTGAACGATACAGCTTAGGCGTCCTTGGTATTTCTTTTTTTTTTTGTTATATAACTATGTCATAACCCCTGCAGTAAAAAATGCTTTGTTTCTAGTCAGAAAATGATGAAAGAGTATTAGAATTGCTGTACAGTTATTGTGTCGGGAATGCTTCAAACCTCGCTTTGTAATTGCTTTACTTTAGTTATTATGCAACTAGTTCACAACTAGTACAAATTGGTTACATTGCGCAGAGTGCATTACATTTTGCATGAAAAGTCGCTGTCTAGTTCTACTCAAAAATTACATATTCAACACATGACTTTAGAGCCGGCGTTTTTTACTACAGGGTTGCCATATATTGAATATTTTCCATATATTGTTTTATGCACTGCATGTATGGTTTGTTATGCCAAATTTTAAATTTTACTTTTTGTTTTTATTTTTGCAACGTGAAATCGCATGCACTTCACTTTCGATGAATTTCTGACAACAACGAAGTTTTCATGAATATTTTATGCAAATATTATTTTCATATTTATTTTTGTCATTATTATTATAATTTTTTGTTTTTTGGTTTTGCAAATTTTAAATGTAATAATACTTATCGACTCTAGCTGCATTTAGCTAGCTAGCTGCTGTTTGCTTTGTTTTTAAATATATATATATATATTTTTTTTTTAGCATAGACACTTACTAATATGGCTTTAATAATTCAGCGATTTATTCCGCGTTGCTTACATATGCCGTTTGCCGTGACCAATATTACATGTTATTAGTTTATTATCCATACTTTTTTTTTAGGTATTTTAATTTCATAATAATTAATTTGTTTAACAAACATTTTAATTAAATATATTTTCCGCATTATTTCGCACAATTGATTTATGTGTGATTTCGCGCCGGCATTTTCTTTTCAGTTCACGTACACTTGCATTTGAGTGTACTTTTATTTATATATAATATATGTACTGCTATATTAATATATTTTTACTAAATTTCAATACAATTTTGATATACTTATGGAATTGGCGCACGTTTTGGAATTTCGCATTTGGATTTGTATTTTTGTTTGATTTCGCGACTGAAATTATATTTATTAATAAGTTTTTAGAATTTTTTTTTTTTTATTGGCTAAATCATAAATTATTGGACTCACGTATGATAAGTGTGTTATGTGGTAAAATGACAAAAAATAAAGGCAAACAGCAGAATTTTGTGAAATCATGTGAATTAAATACTAAATTGTATAAATTTTTTCAGTTCGATATATTTTATAAACTTTAATATAAGAAGTTAAAATATTTGAAACATTTAATAAGAGATTTAGTGATTGACTTGATTGAATTCTTATATAGCATAAATGAGAGGAAGTTTATGGTCATATTTTTGTTCTTTGCGGAAACACGCGAGATACTATTGCAGATCACAATCAAAGCAATAACCCTAACTGAGGATTAAATTTCAGTTGAGCGCTAGTGGGTTAAAGAATATCAGATATGGATCCCAAAGTGTTCTTAAGTGAAAAAAAAAAACTTGGTTATCGAGAATGAGCACCGTACAGCTCTTGAGAAACCACATCCAACTTCGCGTTATTCTTACAATTTTCATTTTTCATTCGTGTTATAATTATAATTACAACAGAAGCCCCAGAATAATACTTTGTGTCCAAACATTTTTGTAGTTTATTGAGTTTTTGCATTCCTGACGTAACGTTCTTTTGGAACTAATTAACAAAAATCTATGGTTTATAAAAAAATCTCAGTTAAAAGAATTTGACCTTCTCGGTGGTAAATGGATATTAAAAGGTTGGAGAGAGAAAGATATATATATTTATATGTTTTTGATATTAGAAAGAGCTTCGTTGAACGTTATTCCTCTATACATACATACATATATTTTGACGATTTAAAATCAGAACTTTCTGCTACTTGCATATATTGACGATTTGGCTAAACTATATTAAAAATAATAATTCATAATAATAATATGAAAATAAATCATCAATAATAATAATAATTCATTATGTATTGTATATATTGTCAAGATAGCCCAGTGCGTCCTTCGGCTGGTTGAAAATTTATTAAACTCTCAAATATGTATGTGTGCATGAAATTATAAGGTATGTTCGACTTTAGAATTTCTCTTTTCCTAACATACATGCGTATATATAAGAGAATTGGGACTAATATGACACACAAACAGCTGCACATATTTTAGTTATCTCCAACGATTTGTAACCTATTTTACTTATTTCACTTTGGCACATTTTGTAGCATTTCTGTATTGTTTTAACATTATTTACTTGCTTATAGAATATTTACTATATGGATTTACAAATGTATGCTATTTAATCTTAAATACTCTTAAATATATGTGTATACACATGTACATATATGTATCGTTGCAAGAGTTTTTGGTTATGCTGCTGGCTTTTGATTTAGCATTGTTATTAACAGTTTTAAATAAATGCATAGTTTTATATAATTCTTAAATATACATATATATATATTTAATGCCTTTTAGCCAACTAGCCATTTGATGTCTTGAGCTAAAATATGTTTTTGTTGTTGAGAAAGGAAAAAAGTGATCTTCAATTAGGATACAAATTGGTTTGAAAATGGCTCACTTATTCTTCAGATTGAACGGCCTTGGGCCACTTGAATTATACTTGTGCCCCCGTTTTAGTAAGCGAGTGAGCGGTGAACTGTTCCCGATGCCTAAAGCGGTGTTTGTTGACTTCAAAACATATGTTTTTGCCATACCACAATCGGAGTGGAAACAAGTTTCGAAATTCTGCAAACATTTATCGAAGGTCAATAAATACGGCTAATATTTTGATATGGAAATTGGCTCTCGATTATAGTTACTAAAACGGTTGCTTGTTTCAACAATTAGTGAGTGCACCTCTCCTAAAATCCGTCTCCTAAGACTGGTAGAATATTGAGGTGGTAGCCAGCTGAATAGTATATTTTAACAGAAATTTCCATAATCCCTATAGTTGCATAATCTATCTGACTGCTGTTTAGAAAAATTCTCGTAGACTCGTAAGAGAAGTGAGAGGAAGTTGAAGCTCATCTTTAAAAATTTCGCATAATTTTCCATAGAACTGTATACATATAATTCATTTCGAACAAATCCTAAAATACCCAGTGCACAATCGCCAGCAGGATAAGCATGAAAAATGTTTGATTTGAAAATAAACCGGAAGTATATATATAATTGTTTTTATTTTTTATTTTTTAT
This sequence comes from Bactrocera minax, assembly GCA_021498325.1. Classification (NCBI taxonomy): domain Eukaryota; kingdom Metazoa; phylum Arthropoda; class Insecta; order Diptera; family Tephritidae; genus Bactrocera; species Bactrocera minax. Next base: position 477,325 of record JAKEEE010000134.1, read on the forward strand.
TTTTTGTTTTTTGGTATTTTTATTTTTGATTTTTGAACACTTAACCATTCAACTAAATGTTGCAAGCGGCAATAATTTAACTTGCTTATTTTACTCAGTAAGAACTTACTATGGATAACCGTGCAAACATATGTACAGTGTATCTTTTTCAGACTGAAAGTATTTACAATATCAGAAGAGGCGCGGGTTATATTTCGTAAGCATTTTTCTTTACATCTAAATTATAAGTACACTATATATTTCATATTCTTTTAACAAATCGCTCGTAATACTGCTTTTTGGCTGACTGTTTTTTCATATTTAGCGTTCACATATTTATACATATACATGTATTTAACTTATTCTTCATTCTTCATGTATTATTTTTTATTTTTTTTTCAATTCAAAATTCAAAATTTATTTACACATTTATATGTGTATGTAAACTAATCCAAAAACTTATGCAAAACACTTCGTTTATTAATTATTTTTTGTCTTTTTTATGTCTTTTTTCTATTCGGTAGCTAAACAACTATATTTGACTTTAAAGTTTGCTGCGTTATTTAACTTCAAAGGCCGCGAAGCAACTCTTAGCTAAATACGTATGTACGTCAGCTGCTAAAAAAAATACAGTCAACAGTCATTGTCATAGAAACACATTTCGCTAGAGAGGTAACATTTAACTCAGTTATTTTTTGGTTTGCTTTATGCTAATACCGCTATAATTCAATATTTCTTCTGCATATTTCGTTAATTTAATTCATTTATTTATTACATTTATTTATTAAGTCGTTATTTTAACTATATTTATGCCTGTTTGTCTGCTTATTCATATACTCTATTTCCTTGCTATGCGTCGGTTTTTTTTTGGTTTGTTTCATACGTATGTGTTATATGTGTTTTGTTGTTTTTGCTTCTAATATTTGAGCTATAAATTACTTAAACTTCGCCTGCTTACCATTGCAACTGCTGTAGTTGTTATTGTGGCTGTCGTTATACTCGTTGCAAGTGACACGAATAGCGGTAGCACCAGCAAATACACTGTACGCGAAGATCTGCTGAGCGTTTGGCCGCCACTTTGCAGCTCCGCGTCGCTGCCGCGCTCCTTGTAGAGGCGTCCATTTTGATTACGTGAACCATCCTCGTGGCGATTATCTTTCAATGTCGCGTCATTTTTCTGTGGGGAAGATGTATGTAAGATTTTTTACATGTTTTGGCACCGCTGTCGAGCGCTCTGATCTCTTTTATAGTTTTAACTTCTATAATGCCCAAGATCCCACAATGAGTGAAATCGGCACAGCTATTAATGCGTTATGTCGAAATATGATTTTTTTCCCTATAATATATGTTCATATATATAGAAGCCCTATATATAGCAGTGAGATATAGAGCAGGGAGACATTAGGAAACTTAAATGTTCTCGAGAATATTCCGAGGTTTCTCCACCTCTTGAGTTAGTCAAAAATTAATCACATTAATTTTTTGCGCCTTAACTGTTCTAAATCAGTAGGAAATTGTTTTTGTTTTATTATCAGGTCAATAATATTATAAGGCTGGTTAGATTCCTCGAGGTTTTGAAAGAGGCTTGAAACTTTACATGGTAAAATTCCGCGAGGAGTATGTATTTGTGTAAACTCTTTATTTCAGTACTTAGTCTAAAGGCTCGACTTTCAGTCATATACACAATTAATATGGAAGATCACTAAAAAGTCGAATGTATCAAATAATTGTTCTTCTTGAAATGTAACAATGCTCTTCCAGATGAAACCCTTGACCAAGTTGATCCCACTTGAGCTGTTAATAAGGTCAGGGTTCTGCAATAACTCTAGATACCATATATGAAAACTCAAGCCGATTCATATAAAACCCATAAATATTTTTGTAGTTTTACTGATTGAAAGCTTACTATTAAAAATACTGTCATAACAAAGAAATCATTTTTGGAAAAACGAGCCTTTATTCAGCAAACTCCTACTTCTAGGAGTATAATTTGAAGATCCATTATTTTTAGTGAAACGATTTTCAAAATTGTATTTCTAAGAAGTGTACTTACCGTGATCTCGTTATCATCTTCCCTTTGATTTTTCTTGCCTGGCCTTTCCATTTCTATGAAATTAAATTCAGTTGTATAGATTAGATGAAGTTTTACAGATCAAAGCAAGTTTGTTTTTAATTACTAATTTATCAGATAGCTAAAATTGATTTAGAATATTTTAAAGACACTGAACAAATCTAAGTTCAGATCGCAGAACAGGGCGATCTTGGATCAATGTTTATTGAAATATGATGTTGGTATAGGAACAGAGGAACAGAGAGACAGAATCAGTCCAAGAAAGCGGAAAAACTTATTTTCATTATCCGAAACTAGTAAATATTAACTACCCAATTCCCAATTCTGCTGTAACTTATTCCCGGTTCATGATCTGGTACTACTATTACTAATTCGAAAGTCTTCTACAATGTAGAGACGAATTTTCCATTATCAAGGTGGGGTTGAGAAGCGACTGTCAAGCACTAGAAACAATAGACCGACATTTGCTTGTGACTATTTTTAGTAGAGGATTAAATTGAGTAATAGTTTCGGATTCGGTTTTCGTATATTCATTCTTCATTACATTTGTTAAGTGTCGGTTCCGGCCAAAAACTCTGAATAGCCCAGAATTCGTTACAGCTATTCGATAATCCTCTTTAAGCGGTTACAACAACAAAAACTTGGTGCTTTCATATTTAACGAGAGGAAATTCCGTCCACTAAGACTAATATGTTGAGCTTTTGGAACATGTTATCTTTTTCTTTCGTACAAAATCAAAAATGCCATTCCCTACTCACCGTATAATCGTATCGTGCCCTCCGTGTCGCCAATGCTATTCTTCGAGATGCATTTGTAGCCACCGAAATCACTGGTTTGCAAGCGTCTTATATGCAAAACCATCTCTATTGAGTACATATTATTTTCCTTTTCAGTAAGCACATACCGATCGCCGGCGATAATCATTTCACCTAAAATAAAAGAAGTAAGAAACTCAGTAAAATTTTTGTGGAGAATTCAGGAAAGTCCGGCGTATGACAGATCATCGAAAAAATGTCTTGCCAAGCAGAAGTCGAGTAAAACGGCATAAAAAGAATTTAAAGGCGAATTCATTAGAGCAGTGAAAATAAAATGCCGAAAAAAGAAAAGAGATGAAGAAACGAGGCACAACAATGTTGGCTCAGTGGAATGATTTAGGATTTCTCTTTTTTGTGCGCACAGCTTGTTTTAGGGTGACAATGAACTGTCACGTAGAAAATAACATGACATTCGTCAGTAGGGGCCGCCCGCTCCTTGCCGCCGGTCAGTGTGGCAAGTTCATGAAAGCAGTCACTCGGTCGTCGTCGTAATGCTGTTGTTGTCGTAGTGCGAAACTAGCACGTTGCAACTTCATTTGTTCAATGGCACGAAGTCAATAAGCTGCAAATTGTTTCTAGCATCAAGCTGCTTGAAATCCAGCAACTTGCAATTTTTTTTCGAAATTCTCAATTTTATTTGGCGATTTTGATTTACTCTTTCTCCTTTTTACTACTTTCTCATTTCGTTTTTCGGCTGTAGAAAGTTTAAACTGAACTTTTTTTCTGTCATTTGGTTTTTATTGTGGTTGTTGTTGTATTTGTTAGCAATATTCTCATGTAGCTAGCTTACCATTTTCTCTTTGCCAATAGTTGATTGCTTTCGGTGAGGCTTCGACATTACAGACCAATGTGACATCGGTGAGAACCGGCGCACCAACCAGTTGATTGGGAACTTGTACCAATGGGTGAACTGGAAAAAAGAGAGTATATATCGAAAATATATGCTTATTTTACAAATAAAACTTCGAACAAATTGGGTATAAAGATAGGTCTTTAGATTTTCATCGAAATACTTGTACTTCTAACACCATCTTACTTAAATAAATTAAGTTGCCAGACAATTCATTCCGCAAATATTCGAATGAGAGAGAAATACGAAAGTCAGCAGATTTTTTTATTACAGAGAAACTTTCTGATTCTATACATGCTGATCTTGAAATCAAATTTCATGCTCTGGTTGATGAACAGTATTAAGTGTGCGTTCTGAATTTTCGAGAAATTTTTCAACTTCTTCGTTTTCGCTTCAGTTTGGGTGCTCTACTTCGCGCTTTAATTGGGTTTCAGAATCTCATCTACACTATTGCTTTAATCAACTCTGTAAAACTTCTGGTGGGAGCCTGAACTTCTCTAACAATGCCTAATACGGATCCTAGTTTTGTACCACTCACGCTGAATCTCTGTATCAGTGAAATTGAAGCTCTAAGGCTTTGGAAAAGAATTGGTTTCAAAAATTGTTCGCTCCAAGATCGAGAGCTGCTAATATTTTACATTTAATACATATTTATTGGAGTATTTAGTTAGTCTGGCCTTTCAAAAACCATTAATAAATTCTCTTAAAATTCAAGAAGAAAATCTCTTCAAGTGTCATTTAAAAACTTGGCATTGGAACCTCCCGTATCCTGATATTTATGATATAGATCAGATAGAGATTTATGATATATTTAGTATATGGACACTAAGTAATGCACTCAAAAAAATCATATCCCCGGAATATAGATAAATTATCTTATATTCGGACGGACGGACGGACGGATATAAGTTGTAAGGTCAGTGAGAAAAATTAAAATTATGATATTAGATATATTTCCGGTAGGGCGAATACTAAATCCATTGTATCCATTTTTAGCACCAGATGACACTTTTATTGGGAAAAAATGCCCCCTTACTTTTATTGTGAGATACTTCACAAATCGACCGATATTTTCGGTATGCATTCATACGTAATCATGGAGGGTTTTCATGTTCTGTGTATAGAGAATGGAAGAGTAATTGACCAACTTCGACCATTTTAGATAAGAGTTGCCACATTTTCGGAGGCATTATTTGCTTAATTTTGTTTTAATATCTCCACCAACGCTTCACTTCTTTATTATAAAGTAAAATAATGTTATTATTGTTAACCGATTTTGTTCATTACATGCTAATGAAATCCCACTAAACCTTGTTGTCATGAGATGGCATGAAAATATGTAAATTGAGTCTATTACAGGACCCACTTAAAAAATTCATTTTTTATAATTTATTCCCTTTCTTGCCATGAGGGTGACAACTTTCAATTTAGTAGCTTAATTGGTGACTGCGATTTTATATATAGAATTTATAGTTTCTTCTAACAGCTTCGATTTCTGGACATGGCAACCCTCGTATATAAGGCCTAGTCTTTATATATAGTATTAAAAGCAACTTTATATATAGTATTAGAATGCATCTGAAAAGGATCGGCTATAAAGATCGGTCTTTGATTAAAAGTATGGTTTTTTCTTCGACATAATTTCCACCTAGAGCAATCGTTTATTGTAAAAGTCCTCTCACATTTCGATATCGGTTCGTTAGTATGAAGCATTGATATATAAACATTTATCAAGTCATTAATTTGCTTCAACTGTGCTTTTTCCCTCACTAGGAAACAATGTTTTATTAAAGTACGAAATACACATTTTTCCATTGCAAACCAAAATAGCACAGGTAGCGTCACTTTGAAACCTCTAACTTCAGAACAATTAGATGAATTGTCATGAAACTTTGGCAGTATTCTAGTTAAGTTGTGTTTTTGTTTTGTGTTCGAAATCACCAAGGGCCAAAGCTTTTACAGTCCATATGACATGTTTATACCATTTGACAAAGAAGTCAGTTCCTCGCATAATAAAAAAAACATATCAGAAATATAACTAATATCAAATCAATAAAAAATTATCATATATCATATCATATAGCATATCAGAAATATAACTAATATCAAATCAATAAAAAATTATCATTTCAAAATCTCTGCCAAGGAACAAATAAGTGAAATACTTGAATTTAAATTCATAATAAGAATACACGCACCATGTGGTGGCCAGAGAGGCTTAACCGCTATTGCGACTGAACAAAAAAATAACTCAAATATAATCGAAAAGGAAATAATAAAAATCCATAGCCAATCAAACCATTAGTTGCCTATATTTCTATTAGCTTTTCCTACTTTACTCCGCAAGCCAGCAAGTTTTGTACCAACAGAGCCAACGACAGCCGAGTAATTCAGACAACAGCCAACATATGGCCAATCAGGCTGATCAAGTGTTCAAGTGTGTTTACACCAAGGCACACATTCGTACATGCATACATAGTTACATATATACATACATATGGCAAATAAGTTGTGTGTTTGCCTACAAACTTCAAGCATATACATATTTATGTACATAAGTATGAGTGGGTGTTTCACATGCGCTTGTTGCTGCCACTGCTGTAGTCTTCGGTCAACCGTAGCACTGATCATTATTGTGTCTAACTGTTGTTGCCTTAACCACTTTTGTTGCTTTTATTAGCAATTTGACTTATTGACTTTTCGTTCAGTTGCCTGTCTGCAACATGGTACATTCTTTACACACGCTTATTTGTGTGTATATGTGTGTGGCTGTGAGTATTGCTGTTGCTTCTGCTGCTCTTTCTGTTGTTGTCCTTGCATTGTTGGCACTAGTCGTATCAAAATGTTGGCACAGATTATTGTCGAAGAGCAGCAATTGCTCCGCTGTCATGTATATATGTGTGTGTATGTCTACACATGCGAGATACATACATACATAACATATTGCATGGATCAATGTGTTTGTTAACAAACAGGTTACAGTTTTTATATATTTTTAATGATTCCACATAGTGTTTCCAAGCTGCTGGTGCATCTTTTGTTGCTCCTGCTGAAGTTTGTTTACTGACAATTTTCGGTTGATAAAATGGCAACATCTGTCCTTGGTTTAGCTTCTTGTTAACTACATATTTCACGTATTCATTATTTTACTTAATAAGACTTAAATTATTATCTTTAAAAAAAGCAGTCGGTTCACGATATATAAACGATATCTTCCTTGACGGAGCTAACTGAATGAATTTTGGCTGTATATTCTCTAAAAAAAAAAAATTTAACTCCGCATTGATGGAACAAAAAATTGTTGCATCGTCGCATGTGTCCCGGATAAGAATTCGCTTTAGTCGCGATATACTATATAGGGTGGTCAATGTAAATAACCATAACTACATATCCGCGAGTCTGTAAGCATTATATTACTTATTCGACAAATAATAAGAGCTTGAAAGCAGCAAATGTTGGTTTAGAGAGCTTACCAGGCTCAAAATCGGGTATACCATATTTTTTTTAATGAAACACTTGCACCCTTCCATAAACTTTAATTTGTTGTTGTTAATCTTGTCGTTGTTAAAGCTCGCTCTCTCTCTTCTCTCACTCATTTAGTATTCCATCAAAGTCTTCAGTTTTCCACATTGTTTGATTTTAAGCAAATTCGCCGACATCGTTAGAATTGACAAGGATCTCCCGAAACGTTTGATACTTAGACGGATAGCTTAACTGGATTATATTCTGCTAACACATTTAATTTATATTTTGGTACTATATTTCTCAGGTTCAATGTTATAAGCGCATATAACTGCTAGCATATGTCACTACTTTCGGCATTATTGGTCTATCTATAATTTTGTGTGTTATATCTTCTTTAAATTAAGAAAAGAACAGGTAAAAAGTGATTATAGGGAACGATAAACACATCCGAGCGGTATCTCTCACATAACTGTTGACAGTTATACAACAGTGCAACAAGTTATGTTTTGAAATCATACGTCTAATCACTATTCCACGAAGCCTTCGGACTGAATCGGCAATCGGCTTTCAAAAAAACGAGAAGTCGAATACAATTTTGAAAACAAACGAAAGTTATGCTTGTAGTATTTAGTGCAAATGATCAGGAAGCAATGACCACGACCGCTTCTAATTAAAAGGTTCTAAAGTGTGCGAAAAGAAGAATATAACGACAAAAATCGCCTAGGACAAAACTGTAGCTCCCCCAATTGAAATACATTCGACAAAGATCTGAAAGTTTTCAAATCATTACAAAATGCAGGCAGATTTACTGTACAAATATTTATATATATATATATTTAAATATATATATATTATTATGGAAAAGGAATTATTATAATGGATAGAAATATAATATATATGTACATTATTATTCAGCTAAGTTGTAAAACTTAAAAACATTAGGAGAGATTACGTAAAGTAGACAAAAGTCTCCTTGGTACTCATTCTCATTAAGACAGAAGGTATTATATAATAATAAATATTCTCATTTGTACACTTACAATGGACTTGCAGCTTCATACGTTTGCTCACCGACGGCGGCACACCATTCGAGGCGATGCACATGTAGGCGCCCATTTCGCTGCGTGTGACTTTGGTCAGTGCCAGCATTTCGCCTTCAACCGCCAAAGCTGTAAAAAGAAGTCAAAACAAAAGCACCTATAGTCGGACAGTTACAATAGTTAAGTAATGTGATAGGACATATTCGAAAATGCATACATTTCTCAATTGTTGTATCTCTCTGCTTACCTTTGGTCTTTTGATGGGCACCGTTACGTGCAATGATCTCGCGCCCATCCTCTCGCCGCCAAGTGATTTTAGGTTTCGGATGACCACGCGCACGACACACCAACTTCGCTGAGCCACCTTCTGGCACCATCATATCACCGGATGTCTCCTCATTGACTATATCTGGCGGTATCACTACTTCCAGGGTTGCCGTCTGGCGCAATTAACAACGAGGTTTCATATAAGTATGTTTATGTTTTCCAAATTTACGACTTTTGCCCAAAAATATTGGACTTGTGTTATGAAAAGAGTTTGTTATCTATGTTTTTAATATTTGTGATTTGTGTACTCTTACAACTCTCAAGAGTTGAGAGAATGGTTTAATTCGACGTCTTGGAAAATATTTCGTGTTCAATATATCTTTGATATGGACTTTAGTTTGTCAAAAGGGAAATAATATTTCACAATATCATTAAAACTCTCTCAGAGAATGAGTGACAAGTAGTTTTTTTGACAAGTAGACAGGTGTATTTTATTTTCCAAATGGAATAGAGCTATTTGGTGTCAATAACTCCTTTTTGAAATTCGTCTGGAACTTATTTTAAGTTTATCATGATTAAGTTATTTTATGCTGTAAAGACATGAACTCAAAACGAGAGAGTCAACTATTGTTATAAACTTATGCAGAGGATCTTAACCACAACGTTCACGAAAAGTGACGAATCATTGTTCATTTAATCATCGGCTGTAATAAAATTTGGTTATTCTCTATATAATTATCTCTTTTGCTATCTCTATCGATCTTTCAATTTCTTTCCCTCTCTCCCCTCTATCCCTATCTTTATGTCTCTCTCGTTGTTTCTTTCCCTCTATATTTCTTCCTCTCATCTCTGTCATTCCTTTTCTCTCTCTTTCTCTCTCTCTATATCAGTGTTTATCTCTCTATCGTTATTTCCCTAATCTATCTTATATATCACCTATAACCTATATTACCTATCCATAGCTATCACTCTTTCTTTTTCCTCTCTCACTCTCTCGCTATCATTCTTTCACTATCTCTCTTTCTCCCCTCTCTTCCTGCCTCTTTTTCTTTCCCTCTGTCATTCACCCCCTCTCGTTTTCTCCTCCTCTCTCTCCTTCTCTCTCCACCTGCTCTTTCTCTGTTCCGCTTTCTTTCTCTCTCGCTATCATTTTTTATCTCTCTCTTTCATTTTTTATCTTTATCTTTCATTATGTTTCTCTATCTATCTTTATCCCTTTTTTCTCACCCTCTTTCCACCCTCTCTCTCCCACTCCATATCTTTCCCTCTTTTTCTCTCTCTCTGTTTCTCTTTCTTTCTCTCACTCTTTCTTTCTCTCACTCTTTCTTTCTCTCACTCTTTCTTTCTCCCTCATCACTGTTTTTTCCGCCTCTTTCTCTCTCTCTTTAATAAGAAAATAACGTAACTTAATAACGTTTGCGAACCAATTTAAAAAGCTCACAAGTTAACCTAAAACTCAATGGCTAACGTTTCGCAAAGAAGCAAATTTAAGTCCGCTCTAAAATTGAAATCATGCATACGTATATCGTATGTGATAGCTGCCAATGTTAACCAAACGAAATGCTTACAGCGACCAACTGACGCTGACCCTGCCTCCGAGTCGTCGTCACTCATCGTGCTGATGACTGTTTTGTCAACACTCTTGTTGCCAGCAAATCGCTTTGTGGAGTTGCCAACAGCAGTCAACGCTTCCGACAGCGAATAACAGCGAGGCACCACGCAAATAATGCATAAAACATTGAAGAGTGCTCATATGTCGCCACAATTCAGCCTTAAACGCAATGAGTCTAGTGTAATAAGTTCAACGCTGACCTCCCTCCACTTGCCCGCAGCGCCCACGGAGCCACTCGCTACTCGCCACTCGCCACTTGTCGTGACGTCACTTAAACTCTTTTCCTTTAACTGTTGTCATTGTGCACTGTGCACTCTCTATCATTGTTGGCTTAACACTTGAGGCAATGCGCTGGCAGCGCCTGTCCTGTGCTCTCCATCGTACACAGCGCACACCATATTTGCCAATACTTGTGCATGCCTATGCGTTCCTATGGAAATATTTGTTTATTGCCGTCTTTTATTTATTTTTTACGATTATTGTTTATTTTTATTATTTAAGCTTTTATTGTCATTGTCCTTGACGGCTCCTTTTCTGTGCACTCCGTAGGCTCGCATATGTATTTATAGGCAATGAATGTATGGATCTATATATATATATATATATTTATTTATATATGCATGTAAATTTGTTGATATGTCTTTGCAGACTTTAGTACCTTCAACGTCAATCCGCTAGCCCTTTGTACTTTAAGTGTCTTTAATTTCGTGTGTTTGCAGATTCAATTCAATTGTTTCAATATTCAAAAATACAATTGGGATACAAAAGACATTTTTGCTTATTTTATTTTCGTGAGAACAGTCATCTTTAGCAGACAACAGCTTTTTTGCTGACAACTGAGAGTTTAATTTCAATGAGCCCCTTTTAACGTGTGTGTTTGTAGTTACTTTTGTAGCATATTTATATTCTACAATATATACAAATTATATTTCATTTGTGATTTAATTTCATGGGATTTCCTGATCGTTCAATGTTAAAGGCTTGCTAATTTTGGGAGCTCCTTATTCAATATATTTATATATATATTTTTTTTAAATTTATATGTTAAGAAAATTCTTTAATTTCATATGAAATGTAGTGTAAATATCGCAAAAAAAAATATCGTAGTGCAAATATTCGTACATACAAGCAAATAATAATTAAAGGGAACCCACGACGTATGAGTAATCATTGAAAGTGCATCTGTCCATATATACGAGTATTTTAAATGCCACATTTTAAGCTATGAACTTAACTAGTAAAAATTCATTACTTTTTAATTAAATTGAAGGTTTGATTTATTTGATTGGCTTTCACAGTATTAGTATCATAAGCACTATTCACATTTTCATCTGCTTGGCTTACATTTTCGCTTTTATCGAAGAGAAACTGTAAAATATGACGTATTTTCTCATTGCTGGTGTCCATTTTAACGCGTGCTCAAACAATACGGAGTTAACCAATCGCAAAACTGTCTGAGAAAATCGCAAAACTGTCTGTCTGTACTTTTTGGTACGAAATCTTACCTTAACGCGAGATATATATTACTAAAGCCATCTATTGGTACGAAAATTTGGGATTTCTTTTTACTACACCGCATATATATTTTAGATATTAAATATGGGATATTCGATATATCTAAGAATTATCATTTTTAAAAATATCTATATTCTATATTCCTAAGAAACACCTTTTTTACATATATCTATATACATTTCCGCAAAATATTTTATTTTACTTAAATCTCAAGGCTCCGTCTTTAATGAGCATTTCTTTGCCCAGAATGGATGACTTTAGCTCTTTTTTACTATTTTCTTAAATAAATTTGATTCCTACGCAAATTGTGGGCATTTTGAAGTGACTTCACGGAATACTGCACTAATCGCAATTTCAACGGCAGAGAATTTTTGCTTCGACAGCTTTTAGGCAACGACATAGCCTTGAGTTCACTTCAAGCAGATGGGAAGTGTCAATACGTATGCACTTACACACATATGTGTTATTATGTATGTAATATTATACATATATTTGGAGCTGAACAATATTTACACCTTCGCCATTTTCTTTATTTGCACATGTCACGTATACGCCATGCGTGCCCAAGTGCTTTTAAGGCGAACAAATTGGCTTAGTGGCTACTTTTGGCCGTCGCTGAGACTTGCTATGCAATTTTTTGCTGAAATTAATACTTTTTTTTGGCACAAGGTGAGACACTCAATTAAGATTATGCAATGAGATAAGCGTTTTTTTAATTTGTATAACAGCAGAACGTACACACACACACACTAAGATAAAAATGTACTCACCTACATGCCTACATGCCTACTATATGTACGCCTTGTCTGTATATGGGCTTATTGTGCGCAAATTGTGGGTGTTTGTAATAGGGGGAAGGGGTAATAACAAGTCGCAAATATCGTACAAGACAAGTGATTTTCGCCAAAACATCCGCACAAACGGCTTTACACACTTGTGTGCACGCCGTCTATTTGCGTGTGTTTGTTTTGAAGTGATTTTGGAAGAAGCAGAAGCAGAGGCAGTGAAGAGCTTTTCATTGCTTTCGCCATTTGGCAAACGGCGCTCATAAGCAATTAATCATGACACAGCCGTTTTGGTTCTCCTAAATAAGCGGAAGGATAACTACTACTACTACTACTCTCTCTCTCGTTCTGTTTGAGTGTTTGAGTGTTTGTGTTGTTTTTTGTTGTTGTTTTTTGTTGTTTTTTCATTGATTCGTTATAGGGCACTTACTTGCATTTTCATGGGATCCGTATTCACTTGACACATGTACTTGCCGGAATCCTCCATTTTCACATTCCGTATGACCAGCGTCCACGTATTGAAGTCATTATGTGTGACTGACAATCGATCATTGTTCGTTATCACATGCTCGTGTATGGCCAGAATTGCCTTCGCATCGGCCTTAATCCAAGCGACCTGTGTTGTGTTGTGGTGTGGCGTTGTATATTCAAATTGCAATCGGAGATAGAGAACGTCGTGTTTCGAGGCAGTTTGCCAACAGGGAATAAGAGGGAGGGGTAGAGGCACAGCAGCCATTGAGGTGGGCGTTGAAGCACAGATCGTTTATTGATATGCATAGGCATGTGTGTGTGGGTTTGCGAGTGTGCGAATGAGTGTATACCGTTCGGTCGTGTTATGGTTGTAGTGGTGAGTTGTAGTTTATTTGGTTGAGTGGTGGCAGCGGTGTGTGTGCGGTTGTGTTTTGGGGTTAAGTGATGCGTCGGTTTTATTTGCACAAGTATGTATGTGTGTTTGTGTGGCCACAGCAGCGCACAGCAGTCGCGTTCAAATTACAGTTTGATGTGTGTGCGAGTTTTTTTTATTTTTATTTATTTTTTTTTTGTGTGCATTTATTTTTTATTTCCGTTTTATTTTTGCATATCCGTTTCAAATTGGTTTAGTTGTATTTGTAGTGGTTAGTTGCAATTTTTTTTTGTTGTTTTTTCGTTATCAAAACCGGTCGTTACGCCGTGGTTTGATTAGTTTTGTATAGACAGTCGTAATTGTTAGGGATATGAAAAAAAAATACGAACAAACGAACAACAACAATGAAAGCAGCATTGCGGCGCACACCGTAAGCGAGATTAGAGTTGACGGGCGGAAGAAATCAGTGTCCAGAATGCAGCAGTCGTCACAGCAGTGACCATGTGGTTATAGTTGTTGTTTTTTTTATTATGATTGTTGTTTTTGTATCACCATCATCATTGTCATCAGCATTAGCGTTTATTCAACAATTTCCGGCATTTGCGCATTACGTTTTATTTCGCATGCGTTGATTTGATTTTTATTTCCACAATTGTACATTAACGGGTTTAACGTTTGTACGGTGGTTTTTTGATTTGTATAGTTTTTGTTTGTAAATGTTTTTTGAATGTTAGAAATTTAGTGGCGTGCACGTTTTAATTTCATTTTGATTCAGATTGGTATTTTTTTGTTTTTATTAAAAAAGGTAAAAATATTTAAATAAGTTTTAATATTAGTTTTATATTAAATTTAAAAAATTAAGTTTATTTAGTTGGTTTTTGTAATAATTATTTTAATTATAATGCATTTTTTTTTAATTAAAAAAATATTTTTTTTCAAATTTTGATTAATTTAAATTTTTAATTATTTTTAATTAATTAAAAAATTAAAAAAAAGTATTATTATTAAAGTAAATTATGTTCATTAATAATTATTTATATTATAACATTAATTGAAAAAATTGTTAAATGAAAAAACATTTTTATTTAAAATTATTATTTTTTATTAAAAAAAATTTTTTGTAATATTTATTTTTTTATTTTTTTTTTTAAATATTTTGTTTAATTTTTTTATTATTATTTTAATCATTATTTTTTTGTGTGTTTTTATTTAATGTTATTCATCAACAGCAAAATATAATTTTTTTTTATTATATTGTTAATAAATATTAACCATTTTTTTATTTTATTTTTATTTTTATATATATTTATTTTTTGAAATATTTAAGTGTTATCAATTTTCATTTTTGTTTGTCACATTTTATTTTGTACCAAAATTTTTTATAACATTTTTTTTTATAATTGTTATAATTATTTTTGAAGTATAATCGTTATAATTATATTCATTTGTAAATTTTTTATTGTATAATTTACATAGTTATTTAAAATAAATTTCTTTGCAATTTTCATTTTTTGCGTTTTCATTTATTTTGTTAAATGTATTTATATTTTTTTTTTGAAATTTAATTGTTAATTAAAATTTTTTTTTAGTTTTTCATTTTTTTTTAATTATTAAATTTTTTTGTTTTATTTTCATATAATTTGTTAAATTTATTTATTTTTTATGCAATTTCGGTTTTTGTTTGTTTTTTATTTTGGAGTATTCAGTTGTTTTTTTATTTTATATATAATTAAATAATTTAAAATTGTGGGATTTTATATTTAATATTACATTATTATTGGCAAAATTTCAAATTTAATGTAAACATAATTTTAAATATTGGTTTTCGATTTATTGGAACAATTATTTGTGAACAATTTTAATATTGCTTAAATTATTATTTTTCATAAATATTTTATTATTTTTATCACAAAGACCATTTCCGCGCAATATTTGTTATTGTAAAAATCGATTTGCGTGGAGAAGTGCGCCATGGCCATTTTCATGCAAAACAGCCACACAGTCGCATCCGGCAGGGAGTTAGTGAGCGAGGAATTTTGTAACCACAGTCGACCATTTCATATCGAATGTTTTTTGTTGTTGTTATTATTTTTCGTTCGTTTGATAGCAAAAGTATCGATAGGTCGGCAACATTTTGATCATTTGTTGTATGGTTTGTTGTAAATGTTGTTGTAGTTGTTTTCGATTTGGTAAGTCATCATTGTCGGGAGCGGTGGCACGTTGGCGTTGGTTCAACGTTCAATGCATTGTTGCCAGATGTCAGCGCAATTTGACGCCGTTTTCAATTTAGACGTTTTTTGTTTTGTTTTCAAATCGAGCAGTTTTTCAATTTCAGTTTTTTTTTTTTTTTGGTTTTTTTGTTTCATTTGAATTTTATTTCGATGATGGTGATCATTGTTGCAGCCGTTTTTTGTGTGCCATGAAAAAGGATATTTCAAGTGCAATTAGTGGGTATTGGATTATTTTTAGTATCGTCGTTATTTTCATTTTGTTTGTGATTTTGCGGTGTTGCATTTAGTGTCCGCGAATGTTTTCAGTAGATTAAGTTTTAGAGGTTGTATTTTCGATTTTTGTTAGTTCAAAGTGGTTTTTGATTTTGAATTATTTCGGTTTAAAATTTTTCATTGTTTTTTTTATTAAAATTGAATTAACATGAGATAATGTGTTGTTTTTGTTAAATATTAAATATTTTTGTTGTGTTCCAATTTTTATATAAAATTTTAAATGTTAAAAATTCGAATGAGTTACATCAGTTGGCACAATTTTCCACCGATGTCAATGGAGGTTTGAAGAAAAATAAGAAATATTTCAGATTTAGTTAAGATTTTTACAAAATTACCCATTTATATATATACATTTATGTATACACAACAAATTACAGTATAGAAAATGGAATAAAGAAATTAGAGAACAAAAAACTCATATGGTGCAGTTGGTGCATGGTTAGAATTAAAATAAAATATATTTTTAATTTTTTGTTCTGAACATTGAAATATGCATAGATATAGATATGATTTTTAATAATGTAGTAATTTTATTTGTAATGTTAACATATATCTGTTTAAGAGAGATTATGCTAAATAAATTATGTCAGGCAAAGAGGTTTAAGGATAAGTAAATAAAGGTAAGGCAATGAAGGTAAACATCAATATACATAAAGAAAAAGACCTTTTTTTTTTAAATAAAATGTGGCCTTTAAACATGCAAATAGAGTAAAATGTAATTACCTGTCCCTTGACGAAGGGTACTGTACTGAAATATCCGCTATTAAAAGTTATTGGATTAATTGACGGATTTTCTTTACCGAAATTCTCTCTTTAGATTTTTTTTAAGATTTACTAATACGGTTAGGGATTTATATTGGGATTACTTTTACGCGCTGGAAATTTCTAATTTCATTAACTTTATTACTGAAAACTTTAATTGAAGTGGTAAGGATATGAATACTTAACTAAAAATATTGATGACTTTCTTGTCATTAATTACTTAACCTCTGTTACAGGAAGAGCCGAAGAAGAGCTAGTAATGCTATCGGCCGTTATGATTAGATTTAGATTTCGTGAATAATAACTGTGTTCTTCAGTGGAGCAAGTTAATGCTCTTCAGTTTCGTATAAAATCCTAAAAAGTTGTCCAAATAACCCTCTTTTGCGTGTCCTCTAACAATGAGGTTTGGATAATTGGTCCCATGCTAAGCAGTGTCGCAAACCTTTTACACGTTGGTTGGGTTGTAATAAGCAAGATTTTAATGAATATACTATGTAGTTCCTCATATCATATTTCACACCATTTTACCTTTTGTCAAAATTAACATACTTCACTTCGTTGCCACACACATTGCAGGAAATGCATTATTCATGCGGAGATCATTCAGAAATCTTTTCACACGTTACATTAGGTATAAGGGAAGACCTGACTTTTCTTGACATTAATTGACCAGAAATAGAGTATATGTGGGAGATAGAAGGATTTTCTAACTTTACTATGATATCTCACAAGTCACCCAAAATATTTACCATATAAAGTTAACCAGGGGGATGGTAAACATTTTATTCGATATATTTATTTTTGGCTGAGATATAAACTTATTTCATGCTTTCGTCCATTTTTGATACGAGTTCCTATATTAGTATGATTTTGACCGTATTTCACTCTGATAACTTTAAGTTTGACAAATACATATGGTTTAAGGTCAAGGGAAATCTTAGAACCCAAATAAGTTCGGGAATGTAGCTGAATTGACAATCCTTGACCGGATATAAATCTGGGTCTATACCGGTTCCGTAGACTCTACTCTCGTGGGAACTGAGTTCTTTCACCAAGTATTCTATGAGCATTTCTATATGAACAAGTGGATTGACCACTCAACTTCGTCGTCAATTGTGTTAGGTAAAATATTTAATGATTTATTTTGAAACTGAAGCTAAATGACAAAAGTAATAATCTCGTAGTGATAATCCATTTTCTTACAAAAAAAAAGAAGAACAAAAATCGTGAGCTCTTTTCTTTTCATGGATCCGTTGATTTATATCTGATTTATATCGTATCGTATCGTATTTATATATAACGAATTTCAATATTTCCAAATACACGTACTTGTAGTGAGAAAGGCGAAACAAACCATAATAAAAGTGAAAATAATCGAAGCTACATATATTTGTACAAAAATGCAAAGGCCAATAAAACATTGAGGTATATAATATATTTACATAAAAAACACTTTGGAACACATGTTGGAACACACATATGTATGTATGTTGATAATATTAAAAAAAAAAAAACTACACTTTACTTTGCATACAGCAACACATACAAACATGCATTTACAAAATAGATAAACACAAATAATTGAGTGCAACAATTAAGTTGAATATTAAATGGTGCAAAGTTTGTTTCGGTTTTAAATTGGTGCGCTTAAAATTCGATATAAAGTTGTGAAAAAAAAAAATGACAAATAGTCAAGTGAAAATAAATAAAAACAGTAAATGTCATGAATTGCTAGAGTATTTGCGCGCATGTGTGTAAAATATGGCATACTGCTGAGCGGTAATAAATAAAGTAAATGGTGCATAACGGTATAAATGTTACTAAAAATTTTGATAATAAAAAATAAGGAAGAAAAACCAAAAGGCATACATATTGACGCAGAGAAAAGTGAATGACAGTTGAAAATATAAATATTAATTTTTCAACGCATTTTTCCTTCGTCAAATTTAATGGCAGTGAGAGTGATTTATATGCACAGACATATGTACTTGCATATCTACTTAACGGTATTCATATATGCGCAGACACGGCGAACGTTGGAAGCTAAAAACTCGACGGCATAAACTATTAAATTGGAGTGTTGAAATTTCCACAGCATAAATGCATATTTATGCACATAAGAATATATGAATGAATGAAGCCGTCTTTGACGAATTAAATTGCTAAAGCAGAGCAATTAACGAAATGAGAGTTTAACATTTGATTAAATACTATATAGCTTATGTGGACTAATTATTCCATTAAATTTTTTTCTTTCAACCAAATAAAGATGAAAAAGGATTGATTTCAACTACTCAGTTTTGACACAAAAACGCTGATAGCTTGATTAACGGAATCGTTGCGAAATTAATATTGTATGCTATATTTCTGAAATATAAAAAATTTCAGACAAGTGTAAAATGTAGTCCACGCTAATCCTTATCCTTATTGTATGACAAGCTATTCCAATTATCGAATTATTACCGAGAATAAAACGGCACATGGATCTCTAGGACCGTAGAATTTCGAGAGATAAAAATTAAGGAAATTAAGGGTTTTAAATTGTGAGTCGCACTTGTAACAAAAAGTTGAAAATTACATTTTTTTTATGGTATTTTTCCGACGTAAAGAAAAAGCAAGATTAGGAACCCACTCTGCACAGCCACATGTGTTTACTTTAAGGAATAACTTTTGGGTGAAACTCGATTTTTCATGATTTTATAGTTAATTAAGGTTAATGAGTTTTTCTTTGCCTGAAAATGAAAAACAAATGTCTCAAATGTAAGAATCTATCTAAATCTATCTATCTAATCTAAAAATTTATCTAGATCGCAATTTGCCTCAACTCTCAAAGCTATCTCAATATTGGCTGCCAGATTTATTAGGGAAAAACCAGTAAGCCTACGTTAGCGTTTCAAAAAAAAATGTTATAAAACGTTGCCTACAATTGGGCGCATTACTAGTTTTGATATGTAACTAATTTTATAGAAATGTTCATAAATTTGAGAAGTTTGGAATTCGTAAAATGTATACGACTAGCACTTCCAGCATTGCACTAACAAAAACCTACGAGGCTATTTTTAGTTGAACTTTTTTACGCATTAATTACGAAATACTCTAAAAAAATTACACAAAACCCAGACACATATTTGTATGAGTCTGCGCGGAGTTGTTGTCCATCATTGCTTTGATGTTGCTAGAATTTCGGTTGAAGAGCACGCATTCGCCGATTGTCTGTCTAGTTAAAAATCCTCAACACATGCATACTATATGGATTTTGTGGCATGTAGTCACGTACGACACATTTATTGCTTGTCATTTTTAGGCGCAGCATAGTTGTAGGCGCCGATGCAGGGACACCCCAAAGTTGCTGTTATAGGCGAATTTGAATGCATATGCGTTTTTACTTTTAATTTTTGGTCACATCCAGTTCACGTCATTGAACTGTGATGGCGGTAGTCGCATAGCGCAATTAACTGTTTTGGACCGCATTTGCGAAATATGAGTATGTCATTGGAAGTGTGCTTTTCAAATAAGGTCTTGTTTGCTTTTAGTACATAGTGTTTGTTCCTAGAAATCTAGTTACTGTTTACCTAGTTACATATAGCAGTTGTGGGTCAAGCACTCATTATGATACCCTACATATAAGTGTAACTATTCAGTGAAGTGAAATGACCTAGAATTCTGGTATTACTAAAAAAATATAAATTGCATGAACTTTTATTTTTAGGAAATGCAGGCTAGTTTCCGTACCTTTTGTTCTATGTACTACTAAAATACGAAAAAACAGGTTAGGATCACATAGATTTATTTGTATTTTGTAAATTTTATGCTTATATTAGAGGAAGTAGGAAACCTTCTGGTCGATTTATGACATTTCCATGTAGAAGTCACACATTTCCTGAGGCCTGAATTTTTTGCACCTCATCGCGAGATCATCAGCTTATTTACATTATTGTTTCTGCTCTATTTTGTTATACTAAAAATCTGCATTTTATAAAGAATAGCGTGTTTTCTATCAGGTAAAATATTCTCATATAAAATCTTGCCTACAATTAGGCGCATTACTAAATAAAAATATTTGAGCACGGTAACACACTTGGTACTTAAATTACAAGGGCTACCAATAATTCAACGATATTCTTGCTCTCGAGACACTTGGGGTACACATGGTGAGATAAAGTTCGCTCTCCGTGTGGTACTTTCGGTCAGGGATCAAAAAAGTTCAATTTATCTGAGCTATTTTGTATAAGAGATTTCAATAATCTAAAGTCTTATGCTTATTGCTTATTTTAGGTTAAGTCCATGCCGCACGATTTAAAATTTTTTTTCTTAAATGTTGCCTTTGTTTTTGATGCGAAAATGCTATTGTACTCAGGCAAATAAGTTAACATATTTATAACTTCAATCGGAAGAGTTTAAAATTGTCTATGGAAAGATATAATAGCGAAAGCTATACATTGCTGTTGTTATAGTGAAATAGCTTCTGTTGGAAAATATTTTATTCATCGTACCACAGGCCACTTGTGCTCTAGAATATGAGAATAACGTTGACGGAAATATCGTGATATGGATAGTTTCTGAGTCCCATAGAATATTTATGATATGTCGAAGAACTCAAAAGATCTATTTATTTTCAAATTTTACTTATTTTTTTAAATTTATTATTTTTATTATAGATTATTAAGAAATTTTGATACTTGCTCGAAAGTAGAGCTGAATTTTTTTGCTATTAATTAATATTTATTTTTTTTTTTATAGACTATTAAAAATTCTAGTTGCGTAATACGGATAATAATAGTGTAAAGGTCATTAAATTTTTAATGAGATGTTCATTCATTTTAGACAATTATTCGGAGGTTAGTCATTCCCTACCAATGTCCGCCTGCTTTTAGGGAAACTTTTCAATAACATTGTCGGAAGTTAGTGAGTGCCTTTTGGGGATAAAATTTCAGATTCCCTGCCATTTAGCTCCCACATAGAATAGCAGTTATATCCACTTAGCGGTTGAAATGGAGGTCTGGGAAATATGATTCAAATTTTTTTGGCTTTTATGGCAAAGACAACCCTAATGTACACATTCTGCGTTTCTAAAGCATTTTGAAATATTTGATTATTTTCGTTTTCCTTTTTGTTGAATTCCTGAAATGTAATATTTTTTCCTTATAAAGCTAGAGTTTCACCACTCGACTACCTTAAATATAATATCTTTGTTGGCAAAATGAAAAATTAAGAAATATAAATGTGCATATATATATATATATATATATAAATGAAAAAATAAAATTGAAATGACTTAAAAGAAAAAGATGCTCACTATTGGAAAAATATTTTCATCTTGTTAAATACATGTCTATTACATTTTTTGTTGTAGTTGTTATGTTGGACCTGTGAAATTGAATCAAAAAGTAAATGTTAATTGTGCATTAGTGCGAATTTACGAATTTTGATTAAGAATAAATCTAAAAAGTGCACAACACTTTCGTCAATTTTGTGCGCCATTACCATAATTTAGTGCAATGTTGCATTTTAATTGGCATGTGAAAGTATAGAGGGATTTTGTATTTTCACTTTGGTATTATTTTTGTTGTTATTGGCAACTACGTGATTTTAAAGTGATTTATATTTGATTTGGATACTTTTTTTGTACTCTTCAAGTTTACGAGTGCGCATTGGTGCAGTGAAAATTCTAATTAAATTTTTAGTGCGTTTTTAATTAAATAATAAAAATTATTAAAGTAAATTATTGAACGCAAATGGTGCTGTCAAAGGAAAATGTAAAACAATACGCAGGAATGAACAAACTAAAATGGAGTTTTATACGCCGCTTCAAAACCGATACATACCCTGGCCGTTGAGGAGTCGCCACTCACCCTGTGACCGCCGAGATTATTAACCACACACGTGAAGGTCGCATCGCGTCCCTGCGCTACGGTGACATTTTCCAGCGGGAAGACGAAGTCCGGCTCGAATGCGCCCACTGTCGAGATTTGGTTGGAAATGGAAATATCTTCATTTCAATTGGTTTTTAGGTTGTTTATGATTTTTAACGGTATTTTTTATTTTTTATTTTTTATTTTTTCGGTACGATTGCATACGATTTTGAGATTGTTTGGATGTGTGTTGGAAAATGGTCGAAATGGTAAGGAGTTGGGAGTGGGGAGTGAGGAGTGGGGAGTGAGTTTTATTAAGTGTGTGCAATTTGGTTTGGTTTTTTGTTTTTCATTAAATTTTATTGCATTTTTATTTTGGTCAGTCGATTTTGGTGTATGGAAATGGGGCAAATCAATTTAAGCAGCATTTAAAAAATCGCGTAAAAAAGAAACAAATAGAACAAATTGAACAAAACGCACAATTATAATAATTCATTTCTGCAAGTACTTTTCTTCAGTATATTACATAATTATTTATACATAAATGAGATTATAATTCAATACATAAGTGAGTGCATAATTGAAATTGTTGTTGCAAATCAAATGTAGCAACATAAGAAAGACGCTAATATTGTCAATCATCTGTTGTGCAACAAAAAGCCATACATCCACACCCACACATACACACCCGCGCAATAGGCATACATGGTCTCCGGAATACAGAAAAACATAAGCGAAATATATGAGTTGACTTTGTAAAATATTAGTTCTAGTAAAAAAAATCCATTATTTTTGCTCTATATTGAAGGTTTTATTTAGCGTAGCTAGAATGGTCTGATTTTGGTCAAGTATGCACCGTTTTATTCGATAACTTTTTGCCATTTTGCCATATTGGCAAAAAACTGGAACAGCAGAACTACCCAAATTTTCTCTTTCTCTTGAGGCGAATTGACTTGAGGTAGCAATCACTTGGTGCCAGGTCCGTGCTACCAGGTGGATGCATAAGAATCTGCCAACGCGAGATACAGAATACTAAAGCCATCCATTAGCAAAATAATGGATTTATTCTTACTAGACCATATATATATTTGAAATTTTTTCCGAAAACTATTATTTAATCGTTGTATATATGGCTATATGCTAAAGCATATAATATAATATAAATTTTGCATATATTTTCTATTAAGAGATCGAACTGTTCTAGAATATTAAAAAATCTGTTGCAACCTTGAGAGACCTTATTTAAAAACATTTTGCTTCTATATTTTCAGAGATATCTTAATTATTATACGACCAAGTTGTCCAACCTTCATCGAAACGTTACATCAAAAATAAAGTGTGTGACTCTTTCTTCTGTTGCTTTCTTTTATTACTACAAATGACGCCTAATATATTCCAGTTGTGAATAAACTCGAGTTTTAGGTTTTGAGTTTATGAATAACTGCAAAGTGTTCACCATACGGATCTTAAGCAGCTTTCTGTTTGTTGATTAGATGTATTTCCCTCTATACAATACGTGTATTTGATAAGGAATGGTCAAACCCACAACACTGTTGTTAAAAGTTGCTACCTTTCGCTCAAAAACCAAAAAAGTGGTGTTATAACGACTGCTTCATCATATTTCCTCTGGCAAACTCAGTGTTTCGGAGTGCTTGTTTTGTTGTAGTTGCAGGAAAATATGCAAAATAATTGTGAGGATAGTTGTGGGACGGCAGTCCTAAGTCGGATGTAGACCACGTAGATTGGAATCAGAATGGTGTTTAACTCTTTTACAATATATAATGACAGTCGAGCACTCTACTTGGTGGCCCACACGACAAAATTTCTCAAAGACTGTGTTTAGTTTCCCTCATTAATTAGTATGACCAAGATTTCCGAATACCCCTCTTTGTATGAGCCGTAGTACTAACAGCTCTACTCCTCTTACTATCCCTCCCAGTCCTAGCCGGAGCTATCACAATACTTTTAACAGACCGAAACTTAAACACTTCCTTCTTCGACCCGGCAAGAAGTGGTTCAATAAAGGAGGATCAATAATAAGAACTAGTAGTCATGAGAGAAAAGAAATGAAAGAATGACGTATTACACTAGAATTTTTTAGAACAATTTGTAGACTGGTTCTTTATATAGGCTCATGCGAATCATTCCATTTGAAGTACTCCAAAAGTCCTCTAAGCTGTTATTTATAGAAATTAGTCGGAGAAAAATCGCAAACCACCGAAAATTTCAACTGACGCTGTTACTAAGTTGTGCGACAGTGACTTTCTGTGAAAGATATCTAGCTGCTTGCTCGTTGGTGAACAGGGCAAAGAGAGCGACTGGCTTTTCTTGGTATTTGGGAAGAGGTTTGCGAAACGAAGAACGTCTGGAGTCTTTAATGTGAAGGTTTTGAAGCTTTTCAAAATGTGCTCTAAAATGTCATCTTTCATTAAAACATCAGTTTCGGATATAGTGTGAAGTTGAATTTTATTAGATTTCAGGTTGTCATATAAGCTGGTCATATCGCTTCAATTTTAAAGCCTGGTAGAATTTAAGAAACACAAAAAATATGACATTTAGCTTCCGCCTTAGACCCTGCCACAATATAAATCGCTGTAATTAAGCACAAAGTATTTTTTTTTTTTTTATTAATTTCCCTTCCTGCAACTCTCTCACATTCAAACGAAGATACACACTTATACTATGCGATATACGTATATATACATATATATATATGTGTCTGCAAAAGAACCTACTCACCAATACAGTTGCAAATGAGGAAGGCAACCAACAGTTGCCATCGTACAGCTGCGCATTGCTGCAGAGTTGTTGCTGTAATGACCAAATGTGCATTGAGTAGTCGCCGCATGCGGCTTGCAGTGGTGCACGTGGTGAGTGAAGACGATGTTCGATTGTAATAATAACGTTTTGTTGTTCTTGTTGTTGGCGTGCTTCTTGTGCACAAATTTTGCGGTCTAGCTCTTGTCTCTGTAGGCGTCCGTGATTGTGTTGTAGCCGGTGGTGGGTTTGTTCGGTTTGATTTCGACAACTTTCCTATTAATGTAGTGTCTGATGTGGATGCCACCTGGCGAGTGACAACTGTGGTTTCAATTGCGGTTGTTATCATGTTGAGTTGCTTGACACTAATTCCATAGCTTAGTTAAATTCCTTTTGATATTGTCACACGAATGACCCGAAATTGTCACCACCAGTTGTGTGTGTATGGCAGTGATGTGGGTTTGATTTTGCTGAAAAGAGGAAGAAGAAGACATATAATTTTTAATGTATTTCAAGATTTCAAGATTTACAGGCATTTCATGTAATATTTAATTATGTTGCTATCGAGAGTTGTAATTCGAAGCGGCTAATTAAATGCTTCCTAAATAATGTTCTATTGAGTTCGAAAACGCGGGACAGCTGTGCAAACACTGCAGATTCTGTAGATTGTAAGTACTACTAACGACGACGGACGGACGACGGACAAAAGCGACGGAAGCGATAAATCCTCTACAAATAGTAAACTGATCTCGAATAACAACTGTTTCATAGTCCTATATAATAATATGGTAGAAAGCGTAAAACTCTGTATTTTTCCTCCTATTTTTTTTAGGCACAACATTTTTATAAGCCTCCTGAATCCATTCGGGGTTGACTTGTAAACTTGTTAGATCCTCCACTTATCGCATAATATCACGGACTAAGACCCCGAAACGGAAAACATTTAGTCATTAAATTTAGGTATTTGATCAATCTCTTAAGAGGTGACCTTCAATGCAACGCAAGATTATCATGATTGGAACAACCCGAAGGAAAGAATTTATTTTAAGTTTATTTTAAGAGAGTTATTTTAAGAAATTGCAGATAGTCCTGAGTAAACTTTTATAATAACCACGCCCACCACACACATAACAGTTATGTTGACAAATCCCGAAAGTACGAGGACTGCTTAACGAAAATCGTTAGAAGCATTCAAATTAACCGCAGATAGAGTACAGAAGTGTCGCATGTGAATTGCTATAAAAGTAGGGCAATGTGCGTGGCACCGCCCACTTTTAGGTGAAATCTCATATCTCGACAACTATTGGAACAATTGCAAGCACATTTGATAAATTAGATTATCTTGACAGTCCTATCTTACAGTTTGAAAATAGCCGAAATAGGACTAAAATCGCGCCTACTTCTCATATAACCCAATTTTAAATTCCAACAGATTCTTTCATCTTGCCATAGTTATATCAAACACCAGTGAAGTCTTCGCAATGAAAGCTAGCTTGAAAAATAGCCTGCAATGTGTGACACCACTCAGATAAAAGTGGTCGAAATCGGTCTATTATTTTCGAAGCCCGCAGATAACGAATGTGGGGACCTCAGTGCCTGTAGTTAACTACATATCGAAAATATCCGTAACTTTGTAAGGTATCTTAACGAAATTAAATGGGCATAATGTTGGAATCGAAGTGAAGGAATCCATTTCGGAATCCATTCTTCCGTTGCAGTCACTCCAAAGTGAAATAAATTTTTTGTCAACAAGTTTGATTTAATGCAAAATTATGGGCTCCGAACCTGTTAAGATCGGCGAATTATAGTTACCGTGTATATATCTTAAACTAAAACCTTTAGCTTTAAGTACCGATGACAAGTACGAGCTGAGAACGATTTTACAGACTATCTAGTTTTAACTCTAAATGAGTGTGTGTGTGTGTGTGTGTGTGAATATAAACTTTCATTGGGAATGTTGAAATGCAAACACATTTAACACCAGCACCCGAGTATTACCTCAGCTGCATGTATCCAATATACCCGTGGTATATATGAGAGTGTGTGTGTGCGTGTATGCTTTGTGCCACACCGCGAATTTGATTAAAGCATTGCACAAACTCACCATCCTAGCCAGAGTTCTTTTATGAGGTCTTTTATGTGCTGCGGCAGCGTTTTGCGCTGAAAGGACACGCGCCGTATTTCTTCCGTAAATACCTGTTACAAGTGTCTGCATATGTTCTTAAGCGTGCACAAATGCACACACATATACGCATACACGGTTGAAGTGATATCAAACTGAATAAGTGTATGTGCAGGCACCCTTCCACTTGCACCCACTTGCAGTTACATTGCGCTTCGCGTGAAATCTACTAGCGTGCTGTACATTTGCCTATATATGAGAATATGTGGTTGTGTGTGTGTGTGTGTGTGTGCATGTCTTCTATACTTTTCACTATAAGCATGCAGTATTTTCGTTGATTTCGTCCTACATCCACAAGCTTTCCAATTTTATTACGCCGCACGTGCGCTGCCTGTCGCCATTTACCAACCGATCTGCTGCTGTTGTTTCCTGGCAACATGCCGCCTAGGTGGTTCACATACTAAAGCAACATAGTACAAATGTAGTAGTGTGCACCTGTCGCATTCGTAGCGCTCCATTGCCGGCATCTGGCCAAGTTGTTTTTGTGGCTGCCGGCTGCCGGCTGCCGATGTGACTTTGTATGTGCAGCGTAAAAGCCAGAATGTCCATGTGTTTGGTGTCTATATATTTGTGTGTGTGTGTGTGCGTTTAGTTGGCGTTTTCACCTTTTTGCTGCTGGACTTGGCAACGCGGTTTTGCTTCTAATATATTGCACCTGCACAAAAGCTTAACCAATACTCCCGCTCTTAATCTCTCTCTCTCTCCCTTTCCCTGTGTTTTTCTCTATCACTAATGCATCAAGGTGCTGCAGGAATTTAATTATTAAATTGCAAAATATGCTTTCACGTGCGGCGGAGCACATCGACAACGGCAGCGACATTTAATAAAGTGAAAGCTTGGTATGCCAGTGCCAAAAATTTCGATTTTATTTGATGCGACAAAGTTGAATGACATTTGCCTATGTACATTTCAACAATGTTGGTGTTTTAGATACTTTGGAAATTTTATGAAAATCATGATCTATTTTAAATGTCGACTGCTGTGATTACTCTCTGAATTTGCGGTTACTTACTAACTTTGCGTGATTTGGGTATAACATGCGCCTTTATAAGGCTTTGGATATATAAGTGACACACTTTTTATATAGAGTCGCTTATAATCAGGAATAGATTACATATTATTTTATTTTATTTGAAAAATAAAAGAACACCCACACTGCCGTCGTTAATCGATGGACCCAACATGTTCTTCCAATTCACCCAGGACTCCGCACCCTCTGATTTTACTGCTCCTTCGCCTTAGAGAACCCACCGGTGAATTAAGATACCCACTTTGGAAGAGACTTAAAGCGCTTTCCGTTTCATAGATTGCAATATTATGCCAGGGATTTTTCAGAGATTCGATCCTCGTTCTTTATCTTTATAGAAAGCAGTTGCAATCGGTTCGGAATTGGTTTGAAATATCTTTTTCGATTTATGTTAAGTTTTTATTCCTTTTTTTATCCGGAGACCGGCTGGTTTTGAATGCCATCTCATCGATTTCAATTGACCATTACTTTGAAGCCTCTGGACAAAACTTTGACTTGGCGAGACGGGAAATCTAATAAATAAATATCCGGTGTGTTCCGGTTCCATAGATCCTGCTGTTTTGGGAACAGGTCTATGATGGTAGATGTTCACCATATTTTCATATGGTTATTGCCTAGGAGTCTAATCCGATTAGATCCTGCAACAGAGTTTAGTGTACTGGTCACATAGATTCTTTTTGAGCCTACATTTTGGCGCGAAAGTAATAAAGGTGCGACGACTCTGTCAAGAGACTTGACCCCATTTTTCTTTCCAGCTATTGCTTATACTCTTCTTAGTCCTTTATTTTCGTTTTAATAATATTGAAATAGTGACGCTTCACATCGAAAATATTCTTTTAGTTGTGTTAACTTCGCGTGAAAAATTTTATGAGCGACGAAGCCTAGCTTATTCGATCGGCCAACGTTAATTAGGAAATCATGCCGTATTTGGGGAATAAAGAATTTGAACTCAATTCGCAATCGATATCCACTGGTTCACTTGTATGAAGATTATTTTTATTTGGCCAATAAAAACTAAACTTGTTTCTTATAGGGGACCAACTTAATGAAAGAGATCTCAAATAAACCATAAATCAGAAATCAGACAAACAATTATATTTATGCTAGCATAGAGATTTGTCTTGAAAAATCTGTTACCAAATTGCAACTACCTGATACTTTCCAAATAAATTCACTGCATTTACAATTGAATACTTGTTCTAGATACATAACCTTATTAATGCTCCCGGTAAAAGTGGCTTCGACTGACTAGACGACTTTTCAAGGCGAATACATAGTACAAAAGGCGCCATGTAAACGAAGAGAGTACTGTAGACTGGAAGGAAAGCGTCTGAAAAGGAGTAGAAGTTATAGCCCAAAGCGATTTGTCATAAAACGTCGACGACCAGTAGGATAAACAAAAATTTAGTAAAGTAGGAGGCGAAATTTTCTTATTCTACAGCACTTGTTATTCTCTCAATGTCAACACACACATACACATACATACAAATGTCTAGTTATGTATGCGCACATTCATTTGTCAGTGTGTAAATATAAACAACATTAAAAATAGTCGCTGCCATATGAACACCAGCAGCAATGGGAAGGACGAGGACGAGGACTAGGGAGGCCACAGCAAATAAACTCAATGGCATTTGTGCAAAGAGACTGCAAGGACAAACCTTTGCACGAGGAGTAAATGCGAGTATAGTCGCGTTTTAAAGTGTTGTTTACGCTCTCGCATCGCATTGACAGCGGTCTTACATTGCAAACGCTGCGAGAATGGAAATAAAAGCCACAACAAAAAGGTTGACAGCAACACAAGTAAACAATGCGATCGTTTTGTATGGACGATAAAATGGTATGGCCAAAAGTGGGGGAAACACTATAGGATGGAAGTTCTTGCGATGAAAGCTGGGAGTACAGTGGGCTGTTCAAAGTTAATTTTAATCAAAAAATAAAGAGGAAAAGGGAGCTATAGTAATATATATAATAACGAAGATTTATTTTATAAGAACTAAACGGAGAACTGAGCGAAAAAAAAATGGGCACAGATGAGTTAACAATTAACCGCTTTTCAACTATCTTTGGAGAACCACGACCTTTTTGTGGACACAAAATGGTGCAGCTTTGACTATGCTCTCAAATAAATCGGCTATATACTCTGAAAAGGTTTTCCCACGAACACGCCGAGGAATTAGTTTTGAACTGCCATCGAGATGCTCATAGCTTTCTATTTTGCTAAAAGAGAATTAAGTTGTTTCATATATTTGGAGGGTTAGGAGCATTTCTGTCACAGATATACACAAGCTTGTTTTTATTACAATGTCCGACGTAAACTTTTAGTACTAAAAGGTATTGGAAATTTCCTCTGAAAAAAGACATTGACCGAGCCGAACTTTTTGCTGGATGCTTCAAGAAAGACTTTATGTACTCAATCTAAACTTTATTTCTATTTTGATATCTCGCATATAGCAGTTCCAACAATATAATAGGATATGCGTAGAAAGAAGTTGAACGACGCAAGCGTATTCATTGGACTTGTTTTTTCTAATTAATACTGTTTGACCGATTTCAGTGCTTAGTAAATGAAAATGAGAATCAAGTAAGTGCCATAATGTGAAAACCCAGATTTTCTCACGTAGGTTTGGTATATATCGCTCATTGGAAAAATTTTACATATGAGATGCCCGGATATGGCCTACTAAAGTACTGAACGTCTTCGACGAACGTAAGTCCAAAACTTAACTTTCAGAACGGTCACTTTACGAATAATTTTCCATTCTTCATTAGTACATATCGCGAACAGTTTTGGAATATATGGAGGAAGTTCTCCTTAGCCTTTAAAACGTGATCTCCCAAAAAATAGTATCCGAATTAATGTTATTTGAAAAAAAAAAGATAATTAAGTTAAAAATTTCTATGAAAATCACACTGAGTTTTACCTTTTTAATTTTTATCGAAGACGAAGCTTCGATTTGTGCGGAAAACGGCATCGGTTCTAGTCAAAAGTTTTCAAGAATCGGTGCTATCAAGTCTACTTTCATCTGAAGAAACATTCGCTTTGTTCGGGGCTCTAATCACTTCTCAGACAGTCTAATTTCTATATTCGTAGAATTCATTGAAAACTTACTTGTTGTAGACCATATTATCCGGTACAGTTCATTAAGGAGGTGAAACTACAGGTCTATGAACCCAGATGTAATTCGTAAGAGCAGCAAAGGTCTCTCCAATAGAAAAACAAAAGATTTTTAATTATATTTTCGGGGATTTCTCCTTTACAAATTCGTCTAAAAGTTTGGTTTAGCCAAATCTATTCAACTGGAGAATTGGAACTTCGTGCATCGAAGGGTGATACACCTATCTAATTGTTGCATAGTGCACTCACTACAGCAAAGAGTTAAATGGAATTTTAGCGCAATGAGCAAACAAAACAAAAAAGAAACACAAAAAAAGGAGCAGGGGTCTGCGAAGAAAGTCAGCACGTGATCTTCTTTGCTTTTCTTTGTTTACCCACGAATCGTAGCATCGCGGCTGTTGTACTTAAATATGCTGTCGCGTATGTGTTGCGTATTTTCGCGCTTTTCTTTGTTCTATGAATACGAACGGACTGTGTGCATCATGCATCTCTTCCGCTTATTGTTGACACTGCCGTTATGTTAGCGTTATTGTCCGCTTGACAGCCGCACATTTGTCTTCGATGCAGAGCGTGCCGCTATTTACACTTGCACATAATAAATTCCAAAACCGCACCCCGTGTCTGCTCACTCATGACTCTCACTTTAAAGTCAGGGTTGTGAGAGGACCGGCGCCGGCAGGGAAGGCCAAATAGCGGACTGCAGTGAGGTGAGATGTGTAGATTGCTGTTGCTGCTTTGTTTTTCGTTCACATATGTTTTTTGAATCGCCGTTTTCTTGGCTATTTTTTATTGTCAACGCGTTTCGTGGTGGCACCATTACTTACGCCCAAGCTTTCGTGGAAACGTGGCGTGGACGCGCGACCAGAGTGTTCTGCCCGCTGTTGTGAGCAAGTCGGGTTCGTGTGGCTATAGATGCGTCTTCAAACTTACCAACTCAGCCAATGCTTGTGTACACCGGTTCACCACTCTCTCACGCCTCAGCGAAGTCTTCTTCTACCCAGCACCGCCTACGCTTCGCTTGTTGACTATCAACAGACTGTGTGGTCTTCCTTTTGTGTCCTTGTCACTACGCACTTATCGGATCCGCACAACGTGTTGCATTTTATTTATTTTATTGCCACGATTTTGTTCGTGTTTACACTGCTTCGTGCGCGGTTTCCATTTTCTTGCTGTTTGCCTTTGGTTTCTTAGAAGGCCGCGCAGTGTTGCAATGTGGCTGTTGGGTCGTTAGGGTCGTTAGGTCGCCGTAGTCTTTCTGTAATTTCTTATGTGTATTTTTTATGAGCTCGTGCTCGTGCTCGTGCTTTTTGCACTCTGTCCACACTCCGTTCGCTGTACTTCTTTTTGGTTTTTGTGCTGAAATTGATTCTGCAGCACGTAATGTCGTTAGATATCAGCGAAGCGATAAGTTCGAAAATGAAATTGAGGTATTTATTTGCTCACTTATTGGCTGCGCATGCAGTTGAAGAATAGAAATGTGTGACTCCTTTGCACGCGACCGAGCTCGGCTTGTGCAATTTGACTGCGTCGTTTTTCGTTTTTCGTTTTTCTTTTTGTTTTTTTTCTTTTTTGCTTCTTTCGTTTATCAGCTTTGCTTTGCTTGGCACGGAATTCACCGTTGATATCGGTCAACTGACTTGTGTATTCGACTAAAAGTGGAAAACTAATTTAGGAAAATCATTGGGGAATAAACATTGGCATTGAAAGCCTTTTGCACGTGCACTTAAAGGATAAGCTTTTAAGCTCAACTATCAACACTAAGTATTTGCCATATTAAAGTGTTACGTAAAGATACTCAAATGCAATTTAAGAAAACGTTGAATACAGAAACTTTTATCAGTTGTCAAGTTAAAAGAGTTGTGCTTTAATTTAAGCTACTGTTTTCTTAAAGTCCGGCTCATGGTAGATCTAATTCAGCTGCTTTCTAATAATCTTTCTATTGCTATAGACATCTTTAAACATTATAAAATTTTTGCTGCAAATCAACGGTGTACTTGAAAATAAAGTAAATCGTTCAAGTCAAAGCTTATATCCAATAGCTATCCACGGACCTACTATGATTTAAAACAAGAGTAGCTTGGTTAATATAGCTGTCTGTGAGCATATCATTATTCCGGCTAGACGTAGCAGTTCGAGAAAGGGAGTTAGAAAAGGCGTGTGTTTAAAAGAAAGACACCTCATCTGGCGTTAATAGTGTGAGCAAACATATTAAGTGCTTAAGCTGCGACTCTCCCATTTAACGATCTATAAAATAGCATAAATACAAAAAATTTACCTACAACCACGTCCAATTTCCTCATAAATATATAATTTAAACTACTAAAAGTGTGATAGATAACACCAAAAATGCTATTCGGTGTTAAGAATGATGCGGAAGTCTTATATAGGAGTTGGTTAAAAATTTTACGAGGGGCGTGTCACTGTCCACTCTGGGCGAATTTTCATAACTTCCAAACTGTCGCATCGAAACTTTGTACCGAAAAGCATTATTCTAATAGCCCTTTGCTACGCCCAGATATTTGATAGTTTTGAGTCTTGCCTATCCTATTTAAAGAAATGAGAGATGTGGTGAAGAGTGCTGAAAATTGTAAATAATGGGAATATTGATGGAGTCTCTTATAAAACATATTAAAAACTCAAAGTGATGCCTCAAAAGTTATTCAAGTTTTTCATGGCCTCTTTAGTGAGAGCTTTTCGGTTGAATCATAAAGGAAAGGATCTCTTTCAGAGGAGGAGATTATCATACAAATTGTTGATGGACGGACACACTCCATCCTAATCCTTCAGGTGTGTTCAACTTACTCTGTTGTTGTTGTTGTTACTATGTGTGCAGATGATTTTCTTCTCCTCTTCGACTCCCTGACTATCTAAATCAAGATCAAATTTTATTTTATCTTGCCAGAGCAGTTCGTATTAGCCAACTGCACAGCCAACTGTTCAGCGACTGCTAAAGACGCTCTTGAGGCGATCGAAACGGATCGGCTTATTTAGTGCTATGGTTTCAATTTCTTCTCGGATAGTTGGAAATTAGTTTTGTTTGGAAGTAACGTTCTTAACTTAGATCCTCCAACATTGTCGTTCAGCTGCAAGACATACGTGCAGTAGTGGAGTGGATCTCAATCCCACGCTGTATACTCTTTTTAGACATCCGTGGAGTGTTCGGCTTCCCCTGCTGTAACTCCCGAGTTTTTATTCAGTTGTTTATTTGGAGAACATTTCAATATCGCCAATAAGCGCATTAAGGCGTAGGTCTCGCTTAAAAATGGAAGTTGACAGTTCGGTTTTTTGTTTCGGTTCGTGAGAGTTCGGTTCGGACAGTTGATTTGTGATTTAGCTTGGGTAGCTGGGTTGTTAGTTAGGTCAAATACTATGTCAAAAGCTCTCCTGTGGCTCTTAGTTTTGATTTCGTTCTGGATTAAAGCTTTTAAGCTTTTGCTTAAAGCTCTCAATTCGTGCCAATTCACATAAATACGAACTAAAGATATTTCCCTTGTATTTCTCATATAAAAACTACGACAAAGTTACACACTAATAATTAATTGAAATTTTCTGAAGTATGATATTATCAACTTTTACATTAATCTTCTCAGTACTGTTCGGGATGTGAGGAGCTTTCTTAGCTTTGCTAATCCTACACAGACATTTCTCAACTTTGCACTTCATAAAATTAAATTTAGCATTTGATAAGCTTAAAATTATCCACATGTTTGCATGACTGCTTGTTTTTATCTACATGTGTGTGTATAATACATTTATATTCTATGTGTAGCAGCAATCACTACAATAATAACAACAATGTGAAATTTATATTGGATAATGTGAGTTGGCGGCAAATAAAGCAACAACAAAAAAATATGTAACAGCAGTCAACCCTTTTCTTGCACAATTCCAAAAATGACAGCATGGGCACTGTCGTACATACACACATATACATACACACATTTGCATGCACATAAACGCTTGCCAATGCTGCGGTATGAGCACATCCAGGCTAGGGCTTTAGGGCAAGTGGTGTGTTTTCAATGTAGTTGCTGTCGGTTGGTCGGGCTGTTGATCTTTTATCCTCTGACCTGCAGAAACACCAAAGGGGAGGGGGACACTCAAACATAGTCATAAATACACATACACATATACACATATACATGCATGTGAGCTGTGTGAGTTTACATTTTGCAACTGTTAACAGCGAATATGCTTGCAAGCGAGCGTAAATGCTTCCCCCAACCGCCGCCAACACTAATGCCGCCGCCAGCAAGCAAAATTGAACAATTCCGCCATTTGCCATATTAATTCGAAATGGAATGTGTGGGCGAAAATGTTACAGTAGTCCGCGAATACTTGCACACATGCTACTTTTGTATGAAAATATTTAAATATGCATATGTTTGAGTGTGTCTGTGTCTGTGTCTGTGTATGTGTATGTGTATGTGTGCATTTTTGGCATACCAACGCCGGCTTAGCGAGAAGCAAAAGGATTTTCGGATTATTCAAACAATACTTGCGCTTTGGTGGGCGACCTTTAATCTATATATATATGTGTATGTGTGTGTGTGTGTGTGTAAAAATATGTTGTGTGTCAACTGAAATTAAAATAGAAAAATTATTTAACAGCGCCCCATTATTTATTAGTACTACTAGTTTTCATATTACACATGCACTTCGAATAATCTAATACATATAGTTATATGGCTGTTTGACAAGTTAGACAGTTGAACGGGAGCTATTGCAAATTGATATTACAAATACCTCTAGGCTTCTACAACGAATTGTTCTACATAAATAACTACGTTTATAGACCGTTTAAACTTCTATAAATTTTTTTTTAAATTGTCGCTGAAAACATATATATTTGTTATACGAGGTGTGTTCAAAAAGTAACGGGAATTTCCGTGTTTTGAAAAAAAAAAGTTTATTCGTTCGTCTACATTAACGTTATCGCCTTCGAAATATTCTCCATTCGATTCATTATGCACTTATGCCAGCACTTCGTCGCCAATTGTCGAAACACTTCTCAAACCCGATTTAGGATAACCTTTAGCTCTTTCAGCGATGCGCTTTTATTGTCATCTATATTCGTAAAACGACGGCCCTTTAAGGTTGCCTTTATTTTTGGAAATAGGAAAAAGTCACACGGAGCCATGTTTGGCCAATATGAGGCTGGGGCATCGTTACAGTATTGTTTTTGGTCAAGAATCCATGAACAAGCAACGAAGTGTGAGCGGAATTGAGCAAAAGTGAGCAAAGGCCATCAAATGGTTTTCCACAAATCCGGGCGTTTTTTTCGGATGGCCTCCGGCAATTGGCGTTGAACTTGTAGGTAGTACTCCTTATTGACCATTTGGCCTTGAGGTAAGAATTCATGATGAACTATGCCATTAAAGCGGAGGAACATTCCCGTTATTTTTTGAACACACCACGTATAGCCACGTGGCTTTTAAGTCAAACACATTCGAATTGAGTTTTCAATGTTCGTTTTCTGTGATCTCCCTGAAACTTTATTTCACGAACGTCTAATTATTTTAAAAAGAGTTAAAAATGAGCTCTAAGTGTTAAAATTTTTCGTTTGTAAAATTAAAATTATTTTTTTCTGCTTAAAGTACACTTTGCTGTACTGTCCCTGTCCCTGTTCAATCCGCTGTAGTGTCGAACAGTTCGAGTTAGTCAACTTCAACACGAAAAGTTTGAATGCGTTCTTCTCGAAAGAGTTTTTCAAAAACGTGCTATGATAGTAATCGGGGGCTCTCAAGTATCCACTTGAAATTTTAACTGATGCTTCAGAGTAACATTATCCATTAAACTATGCACAATTTTTGGTTATTATTGCAATATTTTTGTTAAGTAATTTACTGCTAATTTTTAGATACAAAAAATTTACCTCCTTTTAAAGCTCAAAGTGGACCTATCTTACTGTGAGACCTTATGTAGATTAAGTTTAAATTTTAGATTTGTTTGGGATAGCACGAGTTTCTGGAATTACCTTCGCCGAATAGAGAGAAATTAGATTCCTTTTCCATATCCAAAGTATGCATTTTTTCAGACTACTCTGGGCTGTTCTAATCCCTTAAGTCGCAGTAGTAAATGCACGAATTCCAGTTCATTTGTACTGAATTTGCGAATTTCGGTGAGACTATATTTATTGTGAGGGGACACCGAAACAGAAATTAGACTATAGATAGCACGGGTAGCCATTAAAGTCTTGCTAATGTTTTGCCAATGATTTGTTGGTAGTCAATACAAGTTAGCATATAAACCTAAGGACACAGGGTCTGTCCTACTAGTTTCTGTCAAAGTAGCTATCCGAGCTGCATTTGACTGCAAAAGTTAAAGATAACAACTAAAGTTTTGTCAGATACAAATTTTTTTTCAATGGGTTCTGATCAGTTAATACAAATACAAGTATATCAATTATATATAGATATTATATTTTTTTGCTCACGAACTTAGTTTCACTAGCAATTTATGTATGTTGTGTTATATCTGATAAAAAGAGAGTCTAAAATATTTCAGAAATGAAAAAACTGCGTGTTCACAAAATGTTTCAAGGTGAACAATCATCAGGAGCATCGCAAAAGATGCCGATTTTTGAAATAATTTTGCTTAGATATTCCCAATTCCCCTATTCCATCTCTTATAATCTCTTGGAATTTAAGCACCCTTTTTGCATAAAATAATAACAATAGATAACTGTATATGTTAAGCTCAGAACAAAACGCAAAAGAGAACAGAAAATGCCCAGAACTTGTTCCTATGAAGACGTCAATATCCCTAAAGAGTACTTCTTCATAATTATTAAAATACATATGCAATCAGTATCCAGTTGAGTTTGAAGGACTAGAAAGAGATTACTACTGCATATAAAACAAAACCAGAACATTAGGAACCATAACTGAAACATGTTACATAAGTTCTATACTTTTAGACGATATTCTCTAAATGGAGAAACGTGTCTGCATTTGTCTGGTAGGTAGAAGTTAAGTTTGAAAGAATATTCGACAAGAAAATCCACTAGTTTAGGAAGCTGTTATTTATTATATATATAAAATTTATTATATATATTGTAGAATTTATTACACACAATATTTTTGTCTGAGAGAAATCTAGATTAAAGCCGCAAAATCACTTATTTTAATATATGGTGTATGTTTTGCAGGCCAGCAATAAATAATTATTTACCAATATCAGCAGTGAATCAGTTCACCTACATTAATTTCACTTTCACCACAAACAACAGAAAACACGAGAGTACACAAGAACGCACTTATTGCGTTTGTATGTATATATTTGCATATTGAGCCAACAGCAAAGGGCGCCATCAATCCACCGACAGCTATTAACTCTTAATTGAAATAATATTCAATTACCTTTAGCTTTTAAGGTAGTCCTGTGCGTGCTGTATTGCAAATAATGCTCCAGTGACTGCGCACAAATATTTAAATATATTATATAGTAAATATTATATAATAGTTCTATACTCTGGCAACTTGTTGAACCAGAGTATTGCACGAATAACACGAATGACGAAGATTCGGTAAAAGGTCGCAGCCACCTTTACATGGTTATTGTTTCGGTTATTGTTTCGGTTATTGTTTCGGTTATTGTTTCGGTTATTGTTCCGGTTATTGTTCCGGTTATTGTTCCAAACCCATCCGCTGTAACTCTTTGAGGGCTTAGGTCAGTCTAGAGCACTCAAAGAGGCCCAATTTTGTCACTTTATTTTTGGAGTAATGAAAAGGTATCAAAGTTCTCTCTTTCAGGCTTAATTAAACATGTTTTTGAGTGTACAAAAAAGGCGTACATCTCATTTGGTCCAAATGACTAGCAGTGTTCAGATCCCGATCAAAAAAATTACTTGCTATAGGCTCACCAAAGCTTATTTCCTTTAAACTCAATATGAAGAAAATCTTGGTAATATGAAACGATAAGCAATAACAGGAATATGGCTTGTCTGAATACTGCTGTCCAACAACAGAGATTACACGCCAGCAGTGCCACTGTGGTTGGCTGCTGTGCAAACTTTTCCGGCATTATTGTTATCACCAGTTTAGCAGGTGAGCAAACAACAAGTGGCTAGGTAGGCTAACTGTCGCCGCAGCGTGGCATGCCGCAAACCATTTAGCCACACAGTGGGTTATTGCCGGAAAATCTGTGAGCGTGCTGGGGATTGAGGGTTGAAGATTTTGGTTTGCTTCAAATGCGGCTTCTTGTTAGCGAAGGTAATCATGTTTGGCTTTGTTGCTGTTGGTGTTACAAATCTGTACATATTTGCTTCGTATTAGTTTGTGTGCTTGCTGCAGTAAACAAAGTGTCTGCTTTCTAGTGATTAAAGTCACAGTAAATCAACAACTAATCTCAATTATGAATTAAATCTTTCGGTTAAAGACTGTAAAATTAAATATCTGGCTAATTAAGGGTTTTTTATTTATGCCTGAGACCTTGGTTCAACTTAACTTAATAACTTAACTGATTTTGTTGAAATTTTGTGAAAATCCCAATACATGTTCAGAAGTATTGTTCGGCGCGCTCTGTTTGCTTTCCGTATATAGATCCGGACTTAAGATCAAAGTTCAGAAAAAAAGTTTGAAATTATTGGGTTGTTCGGAAAGTCATTTCGTTTTTTTTGGGGAACATGAAAGACAGTTTTCGTATAATGAATAAATATTTTATTAAATTATATATTGGCCATTCTGGTCCAACACCTTTTGCCATCTTTCTGGCAGTAACATAATTCCCCTCTCATAAAAGTTTTGGTCCTTGCTGGCAAAAAACTCGTCCAGGTGGTTTTTGACATCTTCATTTGAGGTAAAGGTTTTGCCATCCAAAAAATTTTGCAGGGACCGGAACAAATAGTAGTCGGAAGGCGCCAGATCTGGAGAATATGGTGGATGTTGCAGTACGTCCCATTCAAGCTGTAAAAGTTTTTGGCGAGTGACCAAACTTGTGTGAGGTCTCACATTATCCTGGTGGAACACTACACCCTTCCTGTTGATTAATTCGGGCCTCTTCTCTTTAAGTGAATCATTCAATTTGTCCAGCTGATGACAATAGACTTCTGAATTAATCGTTGTATTGTCCGGCAAAAGCTCAAAAAAAACGATTCCTTTGACATCCCACCAAACGGAGAGCATCACCTTTTTTTGGTGAATGTTGGCTTTTGACACGCTTTGAGCCGGTTCATCTTTTCTGCTCCATGACCTCTTGCGTTTAACATTGTTGTATACAACCCATTTTTCGTCCCCAGTAATAATCCGCTTCAAAAATGGATCATTTTCTAGACGTTTGAGGAGCGAATCACACGCGTCAACACGACGACACAAATTTCGCTCGGTAAGGACATGGGGCACCCACACATCGAGCTTCGAGGTTAAGTCCATGCCTTTCAAATGGCCATAAACAGTTGAATTCGACAAATTTAACCTCTCACCGATCTCTCGTGTGGTGATTCGCCGATTTGCATCAACTAATGCCTTTATCGCATCTTTGTCAGCTTCGACCGGCCTTCCAGACCGTGGTGCATCTTCGACATCAAAATTGCCGGATCGAAATTTTGCAAACCAGTTCTGGCACTGGCGTACTGTTAACACGCCTTCTCCATACACATCCGTCAATTTTTTTCTCGCTTGGACAGCATTTTTACCTTTTCTGAAGTTAAAAAGTAAAATATGACGAAAATGCTGCTTATTGCTCTCCATATTTAAAAAGGCACCAACCAAAAACTACTGGGTAGAATTAATAGAACTTTTTCACACACAAGCCTTGCAATATCAGCTCTCATGACATATAATGGTTATGGGGCTTAAGTGTGAAGTTAGTTTCGAAAAAACGTAATTAAGTCCTCTGGCGGGAAAAAACGAAATGACTTTCCGAACAACCCAATAGTTATTAATCGCCGATAGATGGCCCTGACAACGAAATATTTCTAAAATGCTGTAAACAAATTGTTTTTGTGCTGAAAACTATAAATGTCTATGAATGCTTTTTAGTGAGTATGGCGTGCCTTGTTTTTTAGCTTGTCTAATAGCTTTGACTGCACTTTTCGACAATCTTTTTCTACATCCTGGTTCACTTGTACTGCCGTTGATCGATATTTTACGGCTTAATGGTCTAAGATCTAATGGTCGACCAGGAAAGGTCGTCCCATCCGAAACTAATAAATTTGAATACAGCAAAACTTGGAAATGAACAATATTGCTCCATATATATACAAAAGATTTTTGATAATTTTTCTGCTCTTCTTCCAACTAGTTAGACAATTTTGTGTAAATTCATCTATTTTTACCAAAATAATATTTGAGTCGTATTTGAGTTAAATTGGACAATAAATTACAATTTTCGTAGTACATTGGCTTCAACGCCATCTCTTGAATTTTATACTTCATACGATCTGCCTTGAAATGTTCAGCAAATTTTTGAATGGTTTTGGTGTTTATAAGATTCTCGCACACCCACGTTTCCTCATCTGTTCTTAGCTGTCTTCTATTTGCCAAGCTTTAGAAAGTAACGAATCGAACAAATTGTTCAAACAGACTGACAGCACTTCCGTTCCAACCTTCCGCTAACAGTTCCTCTGAAGCATGCGCAGTTGTGTTGCGCTTCTATTTATGGTTGAGAAATACTTCTCTCTCTTGTTTCGAGCAGTCTATGCCATACGTATACAATTGTATCCAAAAATAGTTTTTATATATTTAAAATTCTGCAAAAATTTTTTTCTTCACTGAAGTGTGTTTTAATTGCCATGCGTCCCTATAAAAAGGCAGATATCCTCAAACAGGATAACAGTAAAATAAAGTTATTTTGTTGACTGGTTTCCAAAGGAATATCCCAAATTTGATATGTCTGGTGTTTACATGACTTGATCTGGTACCATTTTAACCACTTGACCTTGCTTAAAAACCATGAAATCACTTAGCCGCTATTTTGACTAAAAAAAAGTAGCTTCCAATAATTACTCTAGTAAAATCTATTTACATTGCTTGGATGATCTCAAATTTACCGACTTTCTTGACAAAATTTAATTTGTTGCAAAATAAATGATTTACTGACAAATTGCTGTCATTGAGGCGTAGCAAATGGAAATGAGCCACAGCCAGCGAAATCAAAGTTGAAAGGCATTTAGTTAACATTTATAATGCAGTGAAAGCAAAGACCGCGTCCATTGAATAATTAAATTTATTGCGGCTGGCCAGTCAAACTCCCTTATGTCTGCAACACAAACGCGGCTTAACGGTACTCTGTGGCGTAAGTAGTAATCCCTGAAGCTAATGAAGAGGCGCGCAAAGGCAAACAAGTTAAAAGGATCACGCAAAAGCATACGAAGGCCAATTTAGAGGGAGCACTAAAGCAAAAACGCTAAAATCATTAAAAAAAATATGTTTGCAAATATTTAAAGGAGTCCATAATATTTATAATACCATCAACAATATTTACGATAACGCTTAAAATTGCTATACTTCCTACACAAATCTGCTCTCCTCCATTCGCAGTGCCTTCACCTTGAAAAGCCACAGACACTCATACACACTTTATATAATCATACCGACATACCTCATTGCATTAAGCAGCGCCGCCAAAGATCAGCTCACTCACTTTCAAGTATCTCACCACAGCGTTTAGCTTTAGTATACTTTATTTCTGCATTTCTCCTTTATGCCGTCACTTCAGCACTCGCCTGCACTGACGGCAGCGGCAATGTTGTTGTATTGCAGTGAGTGAGTGAGTCTCGCACAAGAAAATTGCGCTTGATTCGCGTAAAACAAGTTAATTCCCAGCAGCACTTCACTTTCGTTGCCGACAATGCAGCGGCCGCAGTGAACAGACAGACGCGTCCGCCGTCACGCGGAGCGGCAGATGTGGAAGCGAAACAACGATAGAGTTTGTTTTGACTACTTCAAAGGATTACAAAAGCCCACTTAGTTTGCATTACAATGCGGCAGGTGTATAGTCACGTAGACGAGGTCGGTTGTTCTTTTGCGATTTGACTGCATACTCTAAGCTGTTCCTTTGCCGAGATGAGGCATGCAAAATCCACTTTCTCCTTGGAATTCTGCAGTATTTGCATGTGCCGACGCTGTGTTTCGTAAACACAAGCGTGAATTTAAGAGTAACACGTGCCTTTTTTCTTAAAGGAAGTTTTACTAAATTGTGGAAATATTTTTGAATTTTTTTTTTGCCCAAATTTGTTGGTTGTTGATTTAAGATGAATTATTTCTTGAAATAAAAAGCAAAAATTATACAAAAGTTCACAGCTATGCGGTTAGGTTACATGCTTGTCTCAGAGTCTTGGTGTGGTATCGGACGTGAAAACTTCTCTCCATGATCGCAGCATTTTAAGTTTACTTGTGAATTCGAGCAAGTACGAGAAGCTGTCGTTAGAAATATACTTCATGCATGAATTAATTCTCTAAGCCGTTGTGCGAATCGAAAACCGTTCAACTGAGCAATGAAATGTATGAAGAGAATGCTATGACAGAATCCCACAAGATGGAATTAATACTTTTTTATACGACTAAGAGTAGTTTGAGATCATCATTACTAGGTGATATATTCAGAGAACTTTTATAAGCTCTATAAGCAAATTGTGACTGATTAAAAACAAAAGTGATGTGAACTGAAAGTGTGTTCTGCCCTATACTTTCGATTGAGTAAGCAATCGAGAAAGGTTATCTCCCGAAGAAAAAATTGCATCAGTCTCTCATATGGCTGACTAATATGTACACTCTTCAGATGAGCCAATTCTTGGAGAATAACATGGACATAATATTTTCTTGAAATCCAGCGTAGAATTACTTTTAGAGAAAGTAGCAGTTTGGTCTGCGAAGAATAATAGGAAGTAAATTTCTCTCGACGCACGAAACTGATATTTAAAGTCTCTCATAGCACGTGACCGAGCATGCCGAACAGGAGTGTAGAAGATGATATTCATCTATCGCATATAACATCTCTGACGGTGCTATAATGAGAGGGTACTGTGAAAGATAACACATGTAATAGAAATTTATAACTCTGTAGAGTGATACTCATATTTATTGTAGTATTTTATGTAAAATTTTGTAGGAGTGTAAGATATATTCCAGATCCGTATCCGACATCGATGTTCGCATATTACAAAATTAGCCGAAAGCTTTGTTATAATCCATAAAAGTACAGCAGCATTTGGTTTGAGAAAAATACACTAAGAGAATTTTTGTTGGGACTTCATCGTGCAAACAGTCGCAATCAGCTCAGCTATTCTATGCGTTTGAGCATAAAAGTGTGAAAAGGACCTCTCCTGAATACTCCATAGTCAATTTCTGATTTTTGAGATTTTTTGAGATCAACAAATACGTGTTAACACTTCTTTCTGATTTGACATATGAAAAGTTGTACATAAATATACATATTATTTTGTAAATGGT
Source organism: Bactrocera minax (assembly GCA_021498325.1). Taxonomy (NCBI): domain Eukaryota; kingdom Metazoa; phylum Arthropoda; class Insecta; order Diptera; family Tephritidae; genus Bactrocera; species Bactrocera minax. Next base: position 522,161 of record JAKEEE010000134.1, read on the forward strand.
GAGAATTATTGAGACCATAACCTTTGGCGACTTTTTACTCCATTATGAGCAATATAATTGCTTCCAAGACTTCAAGTTTTTGCGGTGTTGTTTTATGAACACCTTTGAAGGTCATTTCGTCACTTTTGCTAAAGTGCTAAAAGACAAACTCTTTGCAAGAGCATTTAGTAGTGACAAAATGTCTGCCTCAGGATGCCAATGAATTTAAATGTGGTTCAAAAAAATTCCAAAATATTTTCTGCAAACATTTAATCGAAGGTCGAGTCGAAAAAATATGCTATCTGGTTGTTCTGAAAGGAGTAAAAGTGCCTCTTTTATTGATCAATATGATCGCTCTCTTCTTTGATCTTTAATTAATTTTTGCTGAAGTTTATTTCGAGAATCTACTCAAGATTAATGGTGGAGTTATAATTCATCCCAATAATTGTACTCTCACACAGCGTATACAGATTTTCGCAGGTTGATCTGTCGAAATAAATTTCCCAAGCCCAACAAATTGTCGACTGAGTGAAAATTCTTTCGTTTTTCCTATATAGACGTTTGTTTAGGGAACATTCTAAGTCAGTATCCGTTTGCTTTCAACCAACCTGAGCTTTTCGCTGAGCTAGAGTTTAAATTGAAGTCGAAGTAAATAATTCGAGGCATGTTGTCGAATGCTCTAGATTATTGACTATTAAAATAAATAGGAAAATTAAATTTTTTAATTTGAAATTTTTCTAATACAAAAATACTTGCTTTTAATTTGAATTTGTTGTTCCTCATGTAAATAAAGCTAAGGTTATTTAATGACAATTAATATAAATTTGTATTTATAATATTAAAGCCGCTTATATGACATAAATTATTCAGGATTCTATTTCCATTTTAGTTGTACTTTTAACATAAATATTGTCATAGAATGCCCGAAAGGCATTTCAACACATATCACATTAGGTTGTCTTTATCTGTTATAAATTCGTACTTGCTGTATTTATAGACTTTTTATGGGCTTAAACACATTTGTTTTTCGTACATTAGCAGCGCAGTTATTGTTACGTAATGTTTATTTGTTGATTGCCATTGTAAAACAATAGTTATCTGCTTGTAGCAACCTGCACTCCCCTTCAGCCTGATTATACTACTGTTTTCTGCACGTGGATCCAACGCGCTCACACGCATTCTACACCATGTGCCCAGTATGTGTTGCATTCATGCCTCGCATATATCAGTTGGAAACGAGCATAATAAATGAGGCTCAACAACGCGAACGGAAACTATGTAGTGCCCTTGTGTGTATTCCGAAAAAGCGCAAAAGTCAACTACAACTACAACTACAACAATAGCAAACACAGCAACGTTTATTTGCGTTAATCTATTGCCATTCGCGTATGTTACGTATACGCCCCGTGTGGTTTTTGTTCTGCGTACTCATATCGCACTTGTACTTTCGCAACTGCCTTTTCGCAAGCGACATATTTCATTCGAATCCACTTCCTATGTGGACCTGGAACAACTCACATGTTTTTGTGAAATGTTCGTTTCTTCATTTTTCGTTTTTTTTGTTTATTTTTTATTATATCTTTCTCCTTTCTCTTTGCCAATAAAAGCAAAAAACTTGCTGCTGATGCGTTTTTAATCGTATTTATTGTTCATGTTAGTTCAGTCTGCTTCGGTGCGTTTCTTTGTAGTAGTGTGCCCTGCATGACGCTGGAATTTATGTACAGCATAACCATATTGCCTGTGTTATTGTTATTGTTTTTGTTTTCGAAATTATTTCTTTTGGTTTGCCTGCACCAACTAATGACAAATTTTGCAAAATTACTTTCCGGTGTCATCGTTGTTGCATGCATGCATGTGTGTGTGCGTGTTTTTGTTGTAGCGGTTTTTATGGCACTTTCTATGCTTTCGCTAAATTACTAATTCTCAACTCATTTATCTGAAGTTAATGATGGCGTCTCCCTATTCGCTGGGGTTAAACGATGTGGAAGAACAATGTGTTTGTAGTAGTAAATATGTAAATAACAGAGTATGTAAGCCGACTAACTCTGGACGAGCTCAAATATATTGTTCAAAATTCATTCGGTTTAGTCATTGTGTTAGCAGTAAAAATAACAAAGTGTTGCATGAGTATGCAGTAAAATATAGGCGTTGTCTCTTATGGAATCGTCTAAAGTTTTGAAAAGCAAAAGTAGTTTTGGGTTTGTAATAAGTTATTAAAGTGCGTTTATTTTATATATATATATGTATATCGTTGTATACAATTTATTAAAGTTCATTAAAATAATTTCCAAAATTTAAGCCGAGCCTCGTTATTAATTGTCACCATGTTACTTCAGGATAGGCTCTATCGCTCATAATGCGAATAGTGAAAAGAAGGCTAAAATTACTTTTCTTTCTTCAATTGTAGATTCTGAGACGAATTATTTTATTTTTAAAATCTTATGTTTTATGTATAAAAGTTATTATTCTTCCACTTTCATTGTTGTGCAGAAAAATTCAACTTAGCTAACTAGACACCAAACCAAAGGCAAGATTTAGTAAGAAGTATCGTTTTTTCCGCAAACAATTTATATTTACCAAAACCTTAAAATTTTCTATCTATCTGCCAGTGGTTAAAGCTTGGCTTTAATATATACTGCACTTCCTCTGTATTAAAAATTTATAGAGTACTCAGCTTGAAGCCGAGTTATTTGCAGAAACAAGTTTAGATTTTGTTTTCAAGTTTTTCTACTGTCTCTCTTCTTCTTGTCTGTATTCATTGTATTTTGAATATCTACATATATCAAATATAACTGGTATCCATAGCCTACTTTAGCGATTTCATTATTACTTTTATTTAATTTTGAAAATTTTTTGATATTCTTGTTAGAGCTAAGCATTTTGTTTTAAATACTATGTAAAGATGATAAACCGTTGTTTCTACACTGAAGTTAAAATTTTTTATTCTTCAGGATTTATGTTTTCACTTAGCATATAGTTGTTGCCTCTTCGGATATAGGTTAGTTATTCCGCAACAGTTTTCTTTATATATATCCGTATATTATGTATGGTGATGTCGAGTGGTTGAGTAAGCGACGACATAGCATCTACTCCGCTGAGCGGAAACAAGTCTTTGACAGATTGTTGAAATATTTCTGACCATTACTTGTTGTGGCACTCATTTTAATGGCTTGTTTAATATTCTTAACCAAACATTTCAGTGCATTTTTAATTACTTAAATAGTTCTCTTGCAAGAATGCAAGGAACATCATAATATATCATTACATAACCGTATATTATTTTTAGTACATGGGAGAATAAAAGTGGGTTTTTAATATTGTATTGTCGCATATCGTTCGACATGTCGAAAGTAGATACTAAAGTCGACCATCGAAGAACTTACTATTGCTCAAGCAATTATTGAAAGTATTTTGTAGTTGTATAGTAGGAAGTAGGTAGTTTGTATGCCGTATGCGAAAGTCCGGTATGGCTGCTTTCAACTTGTGCTTTTTTTTTATATAATCTAGTTTCCGAATTGACAAAACCCAAGTTGCAAGTTTCTGCGGTGAAAAAATTAAAAACAAATCATCGGAGACTATTTGACTATCGGAGACATCGGAAATATTTTTACGATTGTCGAATTATGTGCTTGGAAAATTTTAGACATTTCAAAAATCATTTCATGTTTTTGTATGATAAAGTCTAGTCTGAAGTAGATAAAAAAAATTTGACTGCTTTTTTTTTTTATACCAAATTGGTTTTCTCTCAAGCAAAGCACCTTTTAAGGTCGCACAGATAACAGAATGCTTATTTATCTGGCGCTCAGTTGCAATTTCGTGAATTTATTATGTAGTATATTTTGTATTTTATTTTAAAATGCCTTGCAACACAATGCTGCTCAACGACTTGTTTCGATTACACAGTTAAATCTAAACAAATTAGAGGAAAACTTCAAAGTCACCTACAGACTATGTGGGCACACGAAAGTTGCCACCAAGAATTCCTAAAATATCGACAAAGCGCTTTGAGGCAGTCACTAATGATAAACCCTATAAGTGTCAAGAGCACCGAGCGAAACAGCAAGCTAATATCGTGAATTTCCAAAATTTTGCAAATCGTTCGGGACTCACCTTTACGTAAAGTTCAATGGCTGCAAATTCGGTTTACTTCCGGCAGTAGAATTTGCACTGGCAGGCAAATACATAGCGGTTACTGGTTGTCCACAGCTGCTGCAACAAAACAACACAACACAAAGTTCACAATGAAAGCGTGTACTTTTCTATTGCACTCCCTACTGAGCTGTGTCCCATCTTTGTGTGTGTGTGTGTTTCTCTCTGTGTGTGTGTGTGTGTGTAACTGTTTTGAGCTGCTTACACAGCTAGACTTTGGCGCTTCCTGTGCACAACTGTGTCCTGCTGCGGCTATTGTCGCTCTTAAATTTATGCAACTACAAGGCAGTGATGCCGTTACACCGCTGAGCGGCGTCCATGCAATTGTAGGCGTGTCTGTATGTGTGTGTGTGTATGTGTGTGTGTGTGTGTGTGTGTGTGTGTGTGTGTGTTCAGTTATGTATTTGTGTAGGAAACACAGCATTTTATTACTTCTTTTCTGTTTTGTCCAGTCTTTTTGTCGCGTTTTTCGACTTCGGCTTGCATCGAGTATTTGCTTTGTTGGCGCGCACAAACTTACGGCGCGGAAGGAGCGCTCATTGCATAATTAAATGTGGCTTTCCGGTGTGGCGCTGTTGCGACTCCGTAGACTAGATAATGCAAGGACATGTTAGAGTTTGTCGAATTGCGTTGCAGCGGCATGGCAAATGCTAGCGAGCGAGCAGCAAAAGCAACAACTGTTTGGCAGGTACAACTTACGAATGCTAATAAATCACTTTCCATACTTTGCGGCGTCGTTACCATAGACGACTGTGTGGCGGTGAATTGTGTGCGCACGAGATAATGGATTGAAGTGGGGAGAATAAAAATGAAATAAAAACTTCTCGACGGCAAGCAAAGAATTAATTGTAGTTTGAACAGCGGATGCTTTGCTGCATTTTACGTGCTGCATATTGTTTGGTTTGAAATTTTAATTTGACAACTGCCGTGCGGCACATGCAACACACCTGCGCTGTAGCTTACGCATAAAAAGTGCACACATTTTACGCGCGAAATATGCTTTTGTGCGACAAATTAGCAGTGCAAAAAGGTATTTATGGCAGTCGTATTAAAATTAAGAGTGGGCAAAAAATAGCAGAAGCAAATGGTGAAAAGAGAAGCCGTAGTCAACGGCGCGTCTGACAGCAACAGGAAAAGTTGCTGTTAAAACTGGGAAACAGCAGCAGCATGCTGCATTAATTTATGAGCATATAAATATCCACACATACAAATGTACGTGTATGTGTGCATATGGTGGCGCGTATGAATGCAAAATCATATGCATAAAATTTCATATATTTACACATATACATACGCACCGGTGTGTGTGTGTGTGTGTGACTAGCTGGCTGCAGGCGAGCAAAAAGTGGCTGCACGCCGAAAGGATGCCAAGTAGTGCGCACAGACACACGCCTGCTGTCGTATTTTTATGCGCATATAAATAAACATGCAAACAATGCACGCTGCCATGCATATGTGTGTGTGTGCGCGCTTTGTTTGTAAGTGTGTGTGTGTGTGCGCTTTGTTGCGCTTTTTATTGCTTTTGTTGATGTGCTGTGTGCTACAGTGCTACAGTGCTGCTTTGCTGCGCTTTTTGTTGTTGTTATTATTATATTGTTGTTGTTGTTGTTGTTGTTGTTCCTTTTGTTGTCATCGAACTGTGAGTAGCGGAAATTGCGTTAAAATTCACTGCTAGCTTATTATGACTTAGCGTGTCACACGCTGCCACTGCGGCTTACTCGCTTCTAGTTCGCTAGCATTTGCTTCGACACTCTTGCTACCAGTTTTATATTACTTTTATTTTTATTGAATTTTATTTTATTTCCTCGCCGCATTTCGTTGCTTACACACAGCCTTTTTATTTTTCTTATTTTCTTCAAATTTTTTATTATTATTATTATTATAAATTTTTAATGCCACAATTCGTATGTGTAATTACAGTTGTTAGCATTCAGCAACACGCACTGCATAAAATTAGTTGCTCATACTCACTGTTGCGCCTTGCTGCCGCTCCATATGCTGCCTGTTTAGTATGCTAGTATGCAGGCAAATATTTTATTAACTTATTTCTTTTGCATGGAAATTCTTGCGTTTCCACTTGCTCGCTTTAATTATTTATTTTTGACATCATTTGTGTTGCAAAATTATTTGCCACAGATTTAAAAAAAAATACATTACACACACTAACACACTTTCGTTTCCAATATTTTTTCTAAATTAGTTTGCCGTTTTCACTCTGCCCAGCAACTTTTAATTGCTTGGTTTTTTGTTTTTTATTTTGTTTATATTTTACTGCCAATATTTATTTTATATTTAGTGTTTTAGTTTGGTATTTCTACACGCGTTGACGCGAAACAACGCCGTTACGTTAAATGGTCGCACGAAGACTAAATTGTATCGTTCAGCAAGCAACACTCAGTGGCGGCAGCAGCAATCAGCAAGCTGCTTGTGTCGAACAAGCAGCCAACGACATCCTGCGCTGCTGCTACACATCGTTCGTGTGCAACTGGCCGAAAGTGCCGAAGTGTTTGCTTCGTTTTGGCATCGTTTCGTCGTTGACTGTCGTTAACGGTGTCCCAGTTTCAGTTGCAGCGGCGGCTGTTAACGCCAACAGCTGACTGTTAAGTCGCTGTTCTGTTGTGTTCTAAGATGTTGCGCAACAAATGTTGCTAAGCATTGTGTTTGTTGCATTAAATTACAGCTCAATATTTCGTTCACCCTAACTAAAAAAAAATGTAGAGTTTGAGGGAGCTAAGCTAATAATCCACTACTCAGGTATTTTGTTAATTTGTTAGTTTCAGATTCGCATTTGTAAGTATATTTCGGCAGAATACAAATACCTTTCAATATGTGAAATGTTATCAGCAGAATTATTACGAAATTCTATTTTCGAACAAGGAAAATCTGAGAATATTTCAGTATTTCTGTAGTAAAGCAAAATATCTAAACTTATTTGTAAAACTTATTATTATTCAAGACAATTTTTCATCAAGTCTCTTTCGCAATCCCACCAAAAACAGCATTTGAAATCCGGACCTCTCCTTTCAGTCGCTAAATAATTTTATAAAAATATAACAAAATACAATAAATTGGTTGTCCAGAAAAAATTCAATAGTTAAGTTCTTATTCGTCACAATTAAAACAAGTTAGAAAGAATGCCACAATTCTTTACATTATTTTTAAATGTTTTTTTCCTAACCTTTTTACCTCTAGGTTGAAGTACAACTTTTCCAAAGATTTCCTCGGCAACTAAAAATCCTTCTGGATTGTATTTCTATGATTTCTTGGTTATACGAAAAGAATTCTGCAAAATTCATAAATGTATGTATCCCTCTTAGATCTATTTTCAGTAATCTTTAGCAAGTACCAGCGTATATATCTCTAGTTGTTCCAGCGTATAGTTCTATATAGTATATATAGTTGAAAGTTTCTTGACACTAGTTCTGATTGTGAATAAACATGTATTCTAGCAGTTTCAAAGCTGCAGGTGGACATCCATCTAGGGCAATTTTGCAGTTTTCCTTTCCGAATTAGCAACGAGCTCTTCTTTTCACACGCAAGTAAATAGAACCTAGCTAATTAGCATTTGTTTTACCTTGAAAAACGTCTTAAGGTGGATGGTAAGCAAGATCGAAAGTGGTGAGGACCCTATACCAAAGGGATTTACCCATTTACTATGGAATAATAAATGCCCTGAACATTTTTATAACGACTTTCAGCAGTTTCTCGGCGATATTGAGCATCGGATTTGACTTACGGGCAGACCGTTGTGTTGAAAAGGCCATAAGCATCAACCTAAAAGGTTATCTTCCCTCCGTACCACTACTGCTCTGCACCCTTACCCGGTTACGTCATGAAATTCAAGTAATTAGGACCAGGTAAGTTAAAAGATTAAATTTGAATGCCCTTTGAGTCAAAGTTATTCTTAAGCAATGTCGACCCATATAATGTCAACTACGTAAGGCAAACTTAGAAAATGCTAACTAACATAGGAAGAAAAAACCCTACAAATCCGATGCTAAATTTACTGTGGGTTACAAGATAATCCGACGAGAGGTTCAATGGTATATTCAATACATTTGCTCAATCTCTCTCTAGCTAATTGACTGTTGTCCAACATACTTTATCTCTGTGAAATATGGAACCCGGTTGGCTTGCACTCCTAAATGTAGGCAAAGTATATTGCGCGTATAAAAATTTCAGTTATTGTTTAGCAAAGAAGGAAGCAAACAAGGAAGGTCATGATACTAGAGCTATGAAAAAATGTATAACCAAATATATAGTAAAATCTATAGAATTGAAAAAAAACAAACAAATCATACTTATAACTTCGAATACTTAAACTAAACTATTGCTAACTAGCAAGCTCTCTGGAATCCGCATCGAAATTTACACTTGCTGAGCAATAGTAATCAATGCAGTAGTTTTGAGCTGCCAAACTGCTTTCAGTGATTACCAGAAATATAATTTATCACCTAAATATTTCAAGTTAAAACAACAACAACTTATCAGTTTTGTCAATTAAGGTCATGTAATTTCCAAAATGATGCCACCCAACCACTTAAGACAGCTGATTATTCGAAAATTTACCCAAAACGGAATTACAAAACTATGGCCAATAAATTTTGAGCAAACAACAAAATCAGCAGAAAATTTTACACATAAACTGCAAATAATTATAAAATCAAAGGGAAACTCAGCAATGCCGGCATTGATGGCATAATAACATTAACAACTACGCACACACACACACACACACACACACACACACACATTCGCAGCGACCAAAGATAATTTTAGATATATATAAAAGTGTGTGCGTGTCTATATAATGCAAAAGTTATCAGAAATTAATGACTCAACATTAACACGAGCAAGCAAAAGCAACAACAACAACAACAACAACAGTGTTACTTAACTTCTTGTAAATGTAGGCATACAAAACAGGGTGCTATTATTGGGTGACTGGCTTAACAATTGCTTTTGGATGTATATGTGTTGGTGTGTGACTGTGTGCGTATTTAAGCACTTTTGCCAAAGACTTGTGCCACTCGGGTGTCGAAGTGCGGTCGGTTCGGTCGTTCAATGTACATTTCGCCAGCTCATTTGTGCGGACAAACAAACTCATGTAATCACTTTTAAAGTAGAAGACAATTTACGAGTGATCTGGTCGGTGTTATGTAGTCAACAGCAAAAAAAAAAAAACAATACCCATGACCTTACTATATAAAGAAACTATGTAATATATATACACATATCCATGTGTGTTTGTGTGTGTATAAATTTACATATGCCCTCTGCTTTGCCTAAACGATTGTACCCATTTCGGCGTCATGCCCAGGTTGTTTGTTTTAAGAAATTGTTTTCGCCGGCAAATTGTCAAAGCGCATCACACCATTAACATGGTGGAAACCTTCACTCCGTTCACTTCGGCTTTGCGTTGATTGCTGATTGAAGCGTACGCAATGAGCACCTTGAAACTTGATGATGTCATTCTATTAAAAACCGCAGTTTGCCACATAAACATTGATGTCCTTGCAACATTTTATGAGTCCCAAATTTGGTTTTGCTATATATATTTTTTTTTTTTGGGGGGGGTGCAATTTTAGCTCACTTGAGTGCTGTGAAAATGTACTGTATCTACTGAAGTGGTGAGATTGGAAACCACTAAACTACTGCTTGTCTTTTGTCGCAACATTAAGCGGCAATTTGATGGCAGTGATGGCGCAGCTAAGTGCGTCTGTATTGTATAGGCTCACCAGTTAAATGCGTGGGTGCGTTGGTGTGCGTAAATTGCTGTCACGCGTTACTTTGGTTGACTGCTTTTTGAGCAACCCTTTTCAAGCCAACACAATTTATTTGCCTTCTACCTTCTGCCCTTGCCTTTGTGCCGGTTATCTTTATTGAATCTGGTGAAAATTTTGTTGATATTCGTTAAAATTTATGAATCGTTCTACGACTATGTAGTTTTGTGAGCATATACTGTAAGCAATACCCAAAAATCATCACAAGTGTGCTTAAGATATTAGCTTAAAAAAAAAGTTTTAAAATGTACAGTAATCTATTTCTATATTTCAGGCATCGGAGAATATATCAATGATAAGGGCTTGATTGCGTTTTACAGCGCAGAGAAAAATTGCTTCACAAAAAGAGACCAAAGAGAGTAGTGTGATCTCCAATTTTTGATTTCTACTTTGACAATACCCAACCTGTTGTTTTAGTACTGTACTAGTACCTGTACTAGTGCTGTTCTGTGGAAGGTAACATAAATTCTTTTGGTGTACATTAAGATTTAATTTGTTTCAGATAGCGCGAGTTCCTAGGTTTGCTATAGCCCGTCTATACTCTTTGGAAAAAGGTGATTCCGATGATTAGCCCCATAAAAGCCACTTTTTATTAAAATGTCAATATACATTTTTTTATACACTCGAACACATTGTTAATAAAGCCTGAAATAGTGAAATGCGACTCTTGTTACCTAACTTAACAGAATTAATTGTCAAAGGCAGTACTTTTTTAGGGTTCTGTACCCCTTTACACTTAGCTCTCATTCTCAAGAAGGTCCTTATTTTGCCATTTTTTGTTTAGATATTGATTTCTGCTGAATTTCTGAACTGAGTTTGATTACCTCTTTCTCTTCGGGAAGTCGAAGGTCATCCAAATCGATTCATCGATCTTGCTCAAATGACTCCATCTATAACATCTTCCTCCTTTTCTTATATTTAAAATCATTCAAGTATAGTTAACTAAAATTTCAAATAAATTTAACCTACTGAATTCTTATGGCGCATCCATAGGTCGAAAGCAATTTTTACAAACCTTTTTAGAGATAAGCTTAGGTCACGTTAAGTACGCCGAAATAAATTTTTTTTTAGATGATGCCCCATATTGGGGCATTCTATTTTCTATTTGCAACGAACTTTCGATTATATAATGTGATATCAAATACAGGCAATCATATTTACTATCAAAAATCGGCAAGAAAATGCAACGTATTATTATGCTCGTATATATAAGAAAATATGTTTCCATATAAATATTGAAAATACTTTTACTTGGCTGAGGTAAGTGTGATATTTATACTATATTTAACAACACTCCATCGAAATTCCATTATGTTGAACGGATAACTCAACCGCACAGTTCACTGTCGATTCGGCTGTCGGGAGCTCAATATCATGACCATTGCAGGGAAATTCTGTTAGTTAAAAATCCCCCTCTCTATGCCGTTTTACTGCTCTCGACACTCAGATGCACACACTCGGATGCGCGCTGTGAGATCATGAAAGGTTAGTCCACTCATTGTCTTAACCAGTCAGTTGGAAATTATCTTCAATAGGAATTTATTGAAATATTTTAAAAAGGCAGTATTCTTAAGGGAGTAGGCCAATATAGAGCCGGTTAAAAATGTCTAACTTTGACAAAATAATCTGGGAGAATCAGAAAGAATTTAAATTTCTTTCATTTAAATTTTATTAAACATGTATTTGGGTGTATAAAAAAGGTTTGTATTGCATCTTCGTGCAAAATGGCGACTACTTCGGAATCACCTGCAGAATTGCTCTTCTCAAAAGTGCCTCGACATGCAGCGTTTATTCCAGGAACTCGTGCTAACTCAAACAAAATAAAAGAATGGGATTTTAATCAGCGCAAGAGAAAAGTGCATATAGTTTGAAAGTCCCAGACTGGTCTAACCGCTCCAGGGTTTATGAAAGTGTAGTTTAAAATTCCTCAGTAAACATTTGGATCTACCTTTATGAGACACTGTTATTTAAGGAGGTTATTTAAAATTGAGTACACAAGAGTTGACTATTAAAATTTACTAGGTCTATGTGGTTCCATTCTTTTCGGTTTTAATTTTTCAAAAGAACTATTCTTTAAGCCTTTGCTATGTTATTACAGACGGACTAAATTGTAGAAATGGTGAAAGTAAAGCTAAAAATTTAACGCTCTCCCGATAGCATACCCTTTTTCTTAAACACCTCTTTGTGTGTTTAAAGACAACATTTGTGATATTAAAAATAATGAAAAAAAAAAGAATATGGGAAACATTAAAATGTGTCATCAACAATAGATTTTATATGCCAAGCAGACGACAGTGACAGATCGCAGCAATTACTTACGTCAACGGATGATGGCCTATGAAATGGAGAAATTATGAAACGGAAACGTATAGAAAATGATAAGAAATACAAAAACAATAAAAGAAATAAATTGTTAAAGGGGAAGTGAAATGCAAAAACAATAGCAAATGTTGTGCCATGCAGAAATAATAACAGAAGGAAAGCAATTATGCAACAAATGTGAAGTCAACTGTTGGGACAAAACAAATGAAAAAACAACAATAAAAAACAACAACAACAACAACAGCTGCTGTTGGTACACTTTGAAAAAAATATGCACTGACAATATGGGTGTAGAAATGCTGAGCGGGGCCTAGAAAATCAGAAAAAGAAACCACTGACGCAGGCTGAAGCTCGTGCTGAGGCAGAGCGGTGAAGGATAATATGTGTAAAGTCAAAAGGATTTGTTATTTGAAACCGAAACAAAAGCCACAACAAACACAGGAAAGGCAGAAACAAAAGAATATAGAGAAAAACAACAATAACAACAACTAGCAACTAAGCATGCAGGAGGACACAAAAGCCGCTGCGAGAATGCGGCAAAGTGGATGAGGAAGCCAGCAACCAGTTATCGGAATGACGATGCATATGTGTGTGTGTGTGTGCATGTGTAAAGCTTTGGAAGCTGCAACAAGCACAAAAATAATAATAAACTCGTAATAGAATAAGCGTAACAATAGTTTAAGCAATAACATCAGCGGCAACAATAACAAGGCCTGGCAACAACAACAACAAAAGCGGTGTTAGCGGCAAGGCAAATGCGGCAAACCAAAACCGAACAAAAAACAAAAAAAAAGCGAAAAGCTAAGACAAAAAAGTGAATAACGCTGCGAAACATTTAAAAGAAGAATTTTCATAAAACTACTGCAAACGAGGCAACGGAAGCCGAAAGCGGAGCGCCGAGTCAAGGCAACACTTGCGCCATTTACATGCATGTCAGTGCGAAGTATGGAATACATTCGCACATAGAAATAACAACAACCAATAGCGCATAAGCTGTGACAACTACAACTACAATAACAACTGCAATAACAATAACAACAACAACAACAACAAGAGCGCCAACAATATTCTCAACAGCATCCACATCAAATGCGACGCGTTTCATATGAATTGCGGCGGATTGTGAATATGCCTGAGGTTTTTCGCTTATGTTGCAACGCATTTTTTTTGTTTTTGTTTTTTTTTTTTTGTTCGTTGCTTCCATCTTGTAGCACAAGCACGTTAGTGTTGTTGTTATTGTTATAAGCGGGTTTTGCTTTTTTCGCTTTTAGCGTAGCAAATAATGCTGCCGCACCCGCTTTTAAATCGTTGCGTTTGCTCTCATTTCACTACTAATGTTGCTGTTGTTTTCATTTTTCCACAACATAGTTATTTTGCTTGTGTCCGCACCAGCAGCAGCACCCCGCATGGGTGGGCAGACCTTTGTCATGTGTATGTGTATATATGCATGTGTGTTTGTATGCAGATAGCACATTTTCGAACCCTTTCTGTGTTTTCTCATCACACTTACTCACTCACTCCTTTGATCTCACTGCTGCTGTATCCATGTTATTCATTCATTTCTTTGGCATATCCCTCAGCTTGTCGGTCGCTTGCTGGCGCTGCTGTTGCTGTTGCTTGTGAAGATTGGATTGCGTTCTACAATTTTTGCTAGCAATGTTGGGAATGTTGATAAATTGCATTCCGAAATGCAAAAAAAAAATAACAATAGCTTTTGTTTATGCTAACAACAACAACAACGACGATAACAACAACAGTGGCAGAAGTATGTAAATTTAAAAGTATTTGCTGTTTGATTTTTAATATTGTATTTTGTTTTTTTTTGTTTTTTTTGCTGGTTTATGGTTGAGATACCCAAGAAAAATTCTAAGATATTTGCTTTCGTATACTTTTATTTCTGAAATAACTGGAAAAATTTACAATTAAATTAAATTTAATGCTATGTCAACCACGAGTATAGTGTTGGGTGTAAGCCAAATCGGAAAACCAGAGAAGCTCCTCAACCGAAGGCCCTCTTTAAAACGGTGATTACGAAGATTGGTCCAGTAGCCGCCATTTTGTAACAAAAAGTTGATATAAAAATTATTATACACTCAAATATACCTTTAATAGAGCCTTAAAGAGAGAAATTCGAATCTCTTTTCCTTACTCCCAGAATAAGTTGCCAAATTAGGCAATTTTTAGGGGTCTGGACTGGCCTAACCGCTTAGATCTACTCAGATCTGGTTACCTCTTTTAAAGCACAGTTACCAATGTCTTGTTCTGCTTCAAACCGCGAATCTTTCAGTACGGCTATCGAAATTAATCTGTGAAGGGTATTTTTTTTAGTGCTTTCACGAACTTCAGTTTCGTTCATGCTCGGCTACGAAATCAAAATATTCGGCTTCGATATTCAAGAAGCACATGTCAGTTTAATTTAATGCGTCGACTTAGGTTTCAACTTTATCGTCGAGCTACTGTGAAAGTATAATATAACACAACCAAAAAAAAAAAATACCTGTCTGATCTTTGTAAATTTTCATCACCATTGGTGACCTGGAAGCATAAAGGGTTGAATTTTGGGTGTATATTTCCGAATATATCCGTCAAAATTTTAGTTATCTTAATAAATTTGCCTGGAAATCTATTCTTGAGTACAGCTTAGTCAAAATCTTGGCTCCCGTAAATGTAGTATAAAGACTCCTGCCTTTATTTAATATAATATAGAGTTTTTTCACCATACATACGAGGTCACCATATAATCCAAAACTAATGATTATCTTCTCACTGACAAGTATAAATCCCAAAGATATTGCTGAGGGTTAGATCGCGCTATGAAACAATGGTCATAAAATAATTCTTACAGGTAATACATTCAGGCACTTAATCATTAATTACATTCAGGTAATTAATATCTATTTTCTGAGAATTTCCTAGTTTATATTATATAAAATCTATCTGCCATTCGTACGGCCCGTGGAAAATATTTTGGTATAAAATGCTAGATGCAAATTCGCATTGGATTCATTTACGTACTCAAGTCAGGAGAGAACAGACAATCCGACATAAATAAAAGCCGAAGCAAGTTTTATTATCAATTATATAACTTGCAAGAACAAAGCGACACTTCGGAGAGAAGTTTGAGCGAATCCACATCAATGAAAACATAAAATAGCTACATAAATTAAAAGGTACGAGAACATAGCTAAAATGGATGTAAATGTACACACCGAAAATCGCGGGCAAGTAGAAAAATCTATAGATGAGCCACTCAGAAATGCACCAAGCAACGACACAAAGGTGGAAGTGCGGCGAGCACTGCTTGAGGAGTCGAATAATGAACTCAATGAATGAGTTGAACTGAGAATATTCTTCTTTTCGCCAATAAAGCCAATATTTTATAAGTTTCTAGCAGCATATGACGAGGCGGCTCTTGGAATGTTCGAGACATCGAAACATTATGCGAAAATGATAGATCATAGATATGATCTATGTACGCTTAAGGGCATCTTGGTGTAGTGAACTAGCGTTTATTATGACCGAAGTAGAATATCTAGATGTACAACTAGTAGTGGCGGACCAAGACGGCGACCTGCTCTATGTTAGAAAAATGAAGTAGAGTGGGACGTACCTTCCGCTAGTCTTTCGAATTGATGTTAACCTGCATCGATGCAGAAAACTTGGTCGGTTAAAGAAACAATCAAGAAATGGAAGAATGTCAGTGCTGAACTCCCACTAAATTTATAATTAATTAGTATTATTATTTGTCTTCTTGCTAAGATAAAAAATTTAAAGATGAATTTAAATTTAGTAGTAACTATTAGGTTCTTAGGCAGGAAAGTCTTTAGATTCTTGCTAAGAGAAGCTCCTCTCAGTGTGACTTCTATTCAAAGTTTCTGTTATGAAATTCTCACCCCTTTTGCCTTAATCTATTACAGAGATGTGTGCTAACTGTTCGCAGAAATTTCCTTTTCACAAAACAATTATTGTAAAGATCCTCATCTCGTATACACATATATAGCTGATTATTAATAAATAAGTAAAAGTACAATGCTAACAACACAGACGCCAAAAATGGTTAAAGCACCTCCCAAAATGAGGTATTAAATATTGTTGCTTTGTATACTCGCAACGTGTTGCACAGAGTGTAATAGTTTTTTTAACCTAACGGTTGTTTGTAACACTAAAAACTAATCGAGTTAGATATAGACATATGAACATATATGACATACAAATGATCTGGATGACGAGACGAGTTGAAATTCATGTGACTGTCTGTCCGTCGGTCCGTCCATCTGTCCGTGTAAGCGATAACTTGAGTAGCAAATAAGATATCTTAATGAAACTCTTTACACGTATACCTTGGCACTATAAGAACGTTGGTAGTGCAGATGGGCGAAATGGAACCATTACATGTATGTTAAAAAAAAAACGAGAATTTTCGTTTCTTCAAAAAAATATTTATTCGTTTGTCTACATTAATGTTATCCCCTTCAAAATAATCTCCATTCGATTCATCATGCACTTATGCCAGCACTTCGTCGCCAATCGTCGAAACACATCTCATACTAAATTTTTGGGATCGGGGATGGGCTCCTTAATCCATGCGCTTTTAATGTCATCTACAATTATATTCGTAAAACGACGGCCCTTTAAGGTTCTCCTCATTTTTGGAAATAGGAAAAAGTCACACGGAGTCTGGCACCATGTTTGGCGAATCATCGATACAGTATTGCTTTTGGCCAAGAATTCACGAACAAGCAAAGAAGTGTGAGCAGGTGCATTATAATATTTTCGTCTTTCGGATTGCTTCACGCAAACTGTGTTAAATTTGTAGGTAGTACTCCTTATTGACCGTTTGACCTTGAGCCAAGAATTGAGCTAAGATTATTCAAACCCTCAAATACTGAATATGAGGTTCGCGTTTCCTCTGACTAATTTCATATCGAACTTACCAATATTTGCAAGATTTTTTAATTGAAATGTTTGCAAATAATTGAAAATATTTCACCGCCTCGCAAGTTACAAGAGTAGAAAAAAAATCTTCGGTTTAAAGTTTCAGGTTTCGGCTCAACGTGTTCCAATGTCCTGCCACTGAAATAGCTATATCTCCAACAATAATTAAAATTCTTCCAAATCCTCTAAGTAATATATTCTTGAAAGGTTAATCTTTAAAAATATGGCAAGAAATCGTGACAACTTTTGGATATCAACTCATTATGGATGCCAATCAAAATTTCATTAGGTGATTCAGTAGCAATAAATTTGGGTAACACTACTTATATTGCTATACATGAATTCGAACCGAATACCCTAACACCCTACTTTACTCGCGATCGCCTACAAGCCATGTAATCCTTCGCCCACAAATATACCTCCACCATAATTCACTGCTCGCATGCCGCTCTGCTCTCTATGACTCTCCAATTGTGAAACTGTCATCAGTGATTTATGTTTCATCAGCACATCATTTCGCCTGACACACAATTCTCTGGCCACACAATTATAGTGTGACTGTCATTCTTCTGTCATTTGCTGTGCCTCACAACCATTGTTGTTTGTATTGTTGCGCTATTAATGCGACAGTCGGCAAACGAGCAAACAGCGCCACCAAGCAACACTTGACATAGGGTACTGGGCTCGTCGCCGCCAACAACTAATACCCTTACCCACCCATAAAGCAAACAACAAACTGTGTAAAAGCAATAGCAACAACAATAGCAGCAAACTGCTGCAATCGGCCGAAGACATGATTTGCTTTCTAATAAATTTGCATATTCATTCCCTTGAGGTGATTGTGTTGAGAAAATGAAAAATGTGCCTCCGAATGAATGCATGAAATAATGAAAGAGCGAATGAATGAATGAAAGCAGGAAAGGGGAAATTGCATTTTCATGCAATATGTAGTTGTAGGCAACGGCAGTTCGAACAACCGGCAGCTGAGTAACATATAAAACGATAAACAACGGTAAACTAGTGCATATATATGTTTGCTTGTATATGTGCAGGCGGTAACTGTATGCACATAATGACTGGGTGGTAATTTTGTAAAGGCATTGCTGCACTTTATTAATTTTTGTGAGAAAACACACACACACACACACACATATATATATATATAAAACAAATTGAAAATATGACAAAGAAAATGTGTGTCATCGTTGAAAAATTTCTACACTCGCCCCTTTGTGTACCCTTTGGGGGGTGTACCCCGCATCTAGGGCGTGTTGATTGTGCTGTCACAAAATTATAGTGGCCTAGTTTGAGGCGTTCAAAATGTGTCCCTGTTGTTGTGCGGCGCATAATTACTTCGGTGTGATTGAGTATTTTTAATTAATTTCCATACACTGTTAAGCATGGTGAGCACTACGCGGGGATGAATAAGGGGTACACATTGGTGTTAGGAGTTCAATTTTATTGGTTTTGCTTTTAGAATTGACATTTACTTTGTGCCTGTCAGCCTTTTGAAATGTACCTTAGGAAGAAAATTAAAAAAATAAAAAGCAAGTAAAGAGAGTCTAAGTTTTACACTCTCACAATTTGAAAGTACCAAAGGTGCGGAAATATTTTCGGTTGTTGGAAAAATTTCATAAAAAAAAACGTTTCATTTGAATTCAGCATTCGTTTTAAATGAGATTGTGAATCGATTGCAAGCAACCCGAAGACGAAAATTATTAAATAGAGGGATTGGGGGTATAGATGGATGAATTTCATAAATCTTCAGCACCACACCATATTATTTTTAAGATATTTCATTAACTCCCATATTAACCGCAATAAACGACATTAAGTCAACCGGAAGTTCGAAAATTATTGTATTAGGTATATGGGAGCTAGGAGAAACTGAAGCGAAATCAACCGATTTTATCCATTTCTTTAGAAACAGACTAACAGAGAAATATGTCCACTTAATTTCATTAAGATATCTTAGAAATTGTCCGATATTTTCGGTATAAAGTCCGCAATAGCCACTGAGGTCCTCATATTTGATATCAGAAGGCTTGAAAAGTTGTACTCCGAATTCGATAGCCTCAGATAAGAGATTTGTATATTCTCGCAACATGTTGCTAGGGAGTATATTGGTTTTGTACACGTAACGGTTGTTTATAACATCTAGAACTGAACGAGTTAGATATAGACATATATATATATAAATGATTAGGATGAAAGCACGAGTTGAAATCCGAGTGACTGTCTGTCCGTCCGCCGGTCCGTCCATCCGTCCGCGCAAGTGATAACTTGATTAAAAATTAAGATCGTTTGATGAAACTTGGTACACGTGTTCTTTGTCACCATAAGATGGTTGGTATTGCAGATGGGCGTAATTGGACATCTGGCACGCCCACAAATGAAAACAAAACAAACATTAAATTTGATACGGAAGCAAAGCAAATATGATACGGAAGATTGCATAGGAATCTTTGTAAAGCTTTGGTGATGGACATGGCACCGCCTACTTTTAGGCGAAATCTCATTTCTCAAGATAAAAATTTGGAATGTACATTATATTTGCATTTTAATGTCACATTGTGAAAATGGAGGAAATCGGATAAAAACCACGCCTACTTCTCACATAACACAATTTTAAGGTGCAACTGATTCTTTGACTTTAAAATAGATAAAGAAGCACCAATTAAGGTATTGGAATGAAACTTTTTGCAAATAGTGCCTTCAGGATATGCCATCACATGCGAAAAAATAATCGACATCGCCATATAACTTTTCAAGCCCCCATATACCCAATTTAAGGATCACAGTGCTTCTGGCTGACTTTATACCGAAAATAATGGTAAATGAATAAGATTTCTTAATGAAAATCTAGGACTATCTTTCGATGACAATAGTGTTCTCTGGTATCAAAAATGTGGAAAATCAGGTATATACTTCCCCTAGCGCCCATACAAATATTAGTGGAATCCATTCGCGGCTTCGTCGAATAATGAATGTTGTATTCTTCCGCAACATTTTTTAATAAAATTTTATGCCAGCACGAGAAAGCATTTCTCCGCCTTTGATCCTTGCATACTGCGAGAGTATAAGATGTTCGGTTACTCCCGAACTTAGGCCTTCCTTACTGCTGCTTTGTTGCTTTAATGTGTGTGTTATACAAATAATAACAAAATAAATAGCGGTGAACAATACATTTAAATACATTTTAAAGCGCGTTTGTTTTAGAAGATTTTCCCGAAAAAGTAGTGCTTTCGCAAAAACTGATACCTTATATTTTTACATACAAAATATACAAAAAAGCAAAAGAGTTAGTTTGGCAGATGGAAAACCTGTACCTGTATTTGCTACTTATACATATTCCGCGACGGAATTCAGTCGAGTAGCACATGAAATTTTAAACTGCAAGCGAAATTACAAGAACCATGGCATCTCAAAACAACGCCAAACATGTCAAACGCAATGACATCGGCACGAGCCCAACGAGGAGGATACACCCAATCTACGAAAATTGGACTACGAGCGACAAAGTTAGCGCCTCTCCCGGCGACGGAAGTGAGTTGTTCATAAGGAAAAACCCATAAGCTGGAGTTACGACCAAAGCCGACGTTAAGAATGAAAAAAAAAAACAAGTAAGAATGAGCCAAGTTCGGGTGTAACCGAACATTTTATACTCTCGCAATGTACAAAGATCAGAAGAGGGGATATGCTTTCAGGTGCTGGCATAACTTTATATTAAAAAATGTTACGAAGAATTCAACATTCATTATTTGAAGAAATTGTCAATGGATTGCAATCATATTTGGTATCTTATTAACTTATGTTACAAGCCATAGGCTCTTGTACTTTCATTGTTATATTTCAAAAGTGATATATGCGATATAAACTCAACCAAAGTGGTTTAATGAATATATTAGATATATGAGGAAAAATTCAACCAGAGAAAAGGAAATCATTATATTAGGAATGAGGGGCTTAGACCATGGCGTTTTTATCAGATTCCGTCCGTTTTCGCAATGTGACATATGAATCTATTGGGTTGTTCGGAAAGTCATTTCGTTTTTTCCCGCTAGAGGACTTAATTACGTTTTTTCGAAACTAACTTCACACTTAAGCCCCATAACCATTATATGTCATGAGAGCTGATATTGCAAGGCTTGTGTGTGAAAAAGTTCTATTAATTCTACCCAGTAGTTTTTGGTTGGTGCCTTTTTAAATATGGAGAGCAATAAGCAGCATTTTCGTCATATTTTACTTTTTAACTTCAGAAAAGGTAAAAATGCTGTCCAAGCGAGAAAAAAATTGACGGATGTGTATGGAGAAGGCGTGTTAACAGTACGCCAGTGCCAGAACTGGTTTGCAAAATTTCGATCCGGCAATTTTGATGTCGAAGATGCACCACGGTCTGGAAGGCCGGTCGATGCGATAAAGGCATTAGTTGATGCAAATCGGCGAATCACCACACGAGAGATCGGTGAGAGGTTAAATTTGTCGAATTCAACTGTTTATGGCCATTTGAAAGGCATTATACGAAAACTGTCTTTCATGTTCCCCAAAAAAAACGAAATGACTTTCCGAACAACCCAATAAATATAATGTTAAATGCCAAATTATGTTGAAATCGGATTAGGCGTTCTTGAGATATGGCATTTCTCCTAAAAGTGGGCGGTGCCACGTCCATCACCAAAATTTTACACAGATTCCTATGTAGCCCTTCCGTATCATATTTTCTGAAAAATTTTATGTTTCTGACGTCTTCCTTTAGCTAAGGCTAAGCTTAAGTTATCACACTTTTAGTAGTTTTCAACATAACTTTTGTATGGGAAGTGGTCGTGGTTATTATCCCATTTCACTCATTTTCTCAGTATATGAGGAGATGTTCGAAAAACTTTCTCGGAGCAAGTAAGATTGATATTGCTTTAACCGCTTCCGACATATATATATTAAACCTATTGGAGGGCGGGGCCAACCCATTTTAACAAAAACTTTGCCCACAGATGCCCGCCCTACTAGGATCCTCTATGTCAAATAACACATTTATATCTTTATTTGCTGCTTAGTTATAGCACTTTACCTGTTTTCGATTAATGGCATTTTGTGGGCGTAAAAGATGTTCAGTTACGCCCATCTGTAATACAACCGTCTTACGGTGACAAAGAACACGTTTGTCAAGTTTCATCAAAATATCTCAATTTTTACTCAAGTCGTCGCTTGCACGGACGGACGGACGGACCGATGGACAGACAGACAGTCACTCGGATTTCAACTCGTCTTTTCATCCTGATCATTTATATATATATATATGTCTATATCTAACTCGATTAGTTCAAGGTGTTACAAAGAACCTTTAGGTGAACAAAACTAATATACTCTGTAGCAACATGTTGCGAGAGAATAAATTAAAAGTTCGAGAAAAAGAAAGATATTATGGGCCTACTGTTACTGCTTTTAATTCGCTTTTCTCGCAAACCGCCTTTCGGATTTGGAAGTGCGAATCTCATCTACGGGAAATGGTATGCGAGGAAGCAATTTGAGCTATGTAAATAATTCCTGAACAATCCCCCTACACATTGTACATATTTCTTCAACATCTAAGTGTTCTATTTTGTGTTCTCTGCAAGAGAATGTGTCTTACAAAATATGTGTCCTGTACAATTTTGAGCAATGTATATAATTTTTTCTCTGAAACTCACCCATAGCCACTAGATTGTCGTCGCCTTTCATTATAATGACATTAAATAACTTTTTAATAACTATGTACAAATATGTCAACATTCTGCGACTCTCCCCTCATCCACTGGTTGCTTATTATGAATTTTCGCTTTCACAACTCATAACTTATTTCCTCTAAATTGCCTTATCACTGTACCGCTCATTATTGCGTTACAACAAATCCTCCCTCGTCGCTCTCCAACTTGAATTGCGATATTTTGTTATGGAAATGTGCGCTCTTCATAAACGCAGACAAAGTTGTCATTGCATTATGACAAATTTGCTTAAATTTTCGTTATACTTGTGCGCACAAAAGTATGCAACAATTTGAATGTGTTTGTCAAGTGTTTAAAATGCAGTTGCCTCGTTGGCGTGTGCCCGTTGGTTGCCTCAACTTTTTCCCAAAATTCCATATTTTTTTCTTATTCCTTTTTTTTTTTTTTTTGTTTTTGCCAGGCTTCACTTAATTAGCTCCATTGAACTAAAAGTGAGCTATGAACAGAAACAACAAAGCAAAAACGTCATGACAATAATGGGTGAAGAGGATCAGCGGTAAATGAGATAAAGAATGATGTGAACGGAAGTAAGAAGCACGTATGAAATTTCATAAGTTGGGTCCACATCTGGAGAAAGTTGTAATGAAGTACAGTGCATAGCAGTTAATTTCACGGAGAGGAAATGTATGATTACAGTGTTTAAAGCACTGTTTAAAGCATTGACAAAAAACAGTATTTTTGCCAAAAGCAGTATTTTTTTATACAAAAAACCAGTGTCTTTATCAAAAAACGGTATTTTTTGACAAAAAAATGCTGTTGACACCAAAGATTTGCTTGATGAATATTGTCCGGAAACGAAAGAACCATTCGTGTGTCGCGCAGGCCATCTGAACACCGATGATGACAAACGCAGTGCTAATTGAAAAACGGCCTGACTAAAACATAAAAAGAATTTCAAACGTATTTTGGATGAGTAGTTACGGTTGATCAAGAGCGCCAAAGCTATCAAAGAGCATGTATTTAAGGTGACAATAAGCAGAATGGTCTGCTGAGTGCATACTTCTATCATATTCAACAGTGACAGCCCTTTCAAAGTTGAAATCTGGTGAAAGTATAACTCCGCGGAGTGCAGCTAATCTATCTTCGTTCCTAAAATATCTTCGTAATATCTACGAAGCTCATGCTCGTAAAACCCTCTCTACTTATGATGCACATTTTTATTTCGGCGACTACGTTAACAATTGAAACTGACCTTGTGATGGTTAAAGGATGCTGAGATAGTGCGAGTTTGGTGCAAATTTGTGAAAAAAAAAATCAGTAAATTTTTGAAAGGGAAAATTGATGATTAAATGTGTTGAATCAAGCGAAATTCCTGGGAATTGTACCAGTAACTCAAAAGGCAATATCTGAAGCAGCAAAATAGTTATTGGATGTCTTAGCATCTTGATTTATGGTTAAAAACTGGACGGAATTTTGTTAACCCTTCATACGTTCAGTTTTTAACCATAAATCAAGACATTTCGTAAATCATCACTTAGCCACTTAGTTGTATTCAAAATATGTTTGCTTAAAATTTTAGTTATTTTATTTTTTTTTAATCAAATTCCTCTTACTCTCTAAAATGTGATAATACTCTTTTCATTTCGAAATTATATAAAGTCTTGAAGCAATCAGATACTTATTGGTATGTGTAAAAAATATTTGCATGTGCTCATGCCAAAAATTGTAAATAAAATGCAGGTTTCTATTGTCTACTTTATCAAAAAGTCCATTTAATTTATACCGAATATTAAAATATTGTAAAACAAATACTGGTAAGTAGAAAAAAGAGAAAGTTTTGCTTTAAATTTCATTCCACAACACTGCAGCTTCAAAAGTGAACATTTTACGGAAAAAGTTAACTTTTTCATCGACAACATGTCATAACAAATAATATCCTCTCCTCTGCTCCTCTGCTCCTCTGCTATTGCCTACATACATATTTAAAGGTATATATGTGACAATGGTGTATGCTTTATGGGTATGGTTGCACATACATTATATAATGAAAACTATTTTGAAACACACTTCTTGCCGTTTTTAAGATTCTCATAGCTTCAGTGAGGTAATAGCTAGTAATGAGGAACTCAAAAATTATAGCAAATCCCCTTATTTCTAGTTGAAAAAATAAGAAGGGAAATATGTTTCAAAAAGTTGCTGTTAAAGTACTCATTTTAATGGTGAATGCTTGCACAGTGTTGCCACTCCATTTCAAAAAGACTGCCGTATGCACGATTACAACACCTAAAACATAGATGATTAATTTTTATAGAAAAATGCAAAAAATAGTAATTTCAAACCCTCCTTGCGAATCCGAAGTAGTAAAGGTCACACTCAAATATCCATTAAACCCACGGTGTACCGCAAAATGAAAGCGGCACACTTACACTTGCCGCTAAATGAATTTTTAATGGAGCGAATGCCACAGCAACAAATAAGCTGTCCACAGTGCTGGCTGTTTTCCTCCAAAGAAAAAAGACTTCCAAATGCTGCAGCAAACGAGGAAATTCTAAAAATTCGCATTTAAAGCGGAGGCGTTGAAAAGGTCTTTGGCCCTGCACATTTTAATATTCCGAAAAATATGTTGAAAAAAAAAGAAAATCGATTTTATATAAAGCGACTAACAAATGCGTTGATGGAATTAGAAACGTCAGTGCTGACAGCTTGCAGACGCTGGCAAAGGCTATGGGCCAACAGCCGACAAGCAAATGGCTTGAGAACTCTCAACTTTGCGCTTATATGTGCACATACATATATCAACAAATATACACACACTTATATTTATATTTCTGCATGCACTATGTGTGTGTATGTGTGTGTGTGTGAGTGTGTGCTCTTATAGTCGACAGCTGACAGCAGCTAAGTGCCGGCTTGTCTACTTTATGGCCCAATGTCGCTCCACTGTACTGCACTATTTTTGTTGCTTTTGTTATTGTTGTATGTAAAATTTATTAACATGCCGGCATTTTAATTTCATAGGCAAATGAAACACTCGTACATTTTATTATATAATAATATCCTTTTAGTAAATGCGAGCAATGAACTGCTGTATGTTGCGTATACGCATTGTTCGCTTTAATGGAATGTTAAAGCGGCTTCGAATTGTAGCAGCAGCATTGTGCAAAAAGTGTTTGCTAAAATTGATTTTCAACTTTGAAGCAGTTTTCTTTGTGGTTTTTTATGCTAGAATTTAGACAATTTAAATGGCTTAAACTGAGTCCTTTGAAGCGAATGCTTTAAGTTTAACTTTTGTGCATTTGGTTTTGCCGAGAGTATAAGCGTATTAATTAGTTATGATTCCTATTCCATACGTAATATCTTCATGCAATAAAATAAAATGTGCTCAGCATCTCGGACGCTTAAGTTCGGTTTCGATTAGTCGACCCGTAGGTTGGATAAAAGTTAACGGATCGTTTGGAACTACTGGTAGAAATCTATTACTTAAACAACTGGGTAATTCCAACAAATTCAAGATTTAAAAATTTTAATGTCAATTAAATAAAGTGGATGATGTTAAAGAAGGTGATGTTATGGGCATATAGAGTTTCATGCCTTTGCCAATCAGGCTATACCAGTCTGTGACCCTCTTACGAAACTCGCAGCAAAGTAAAAACGCGACGTTGACGCACTATTTGAATGCTGTCTCTTTAGAAATATGTGTTTTTGTAATATAGGTTTCTAAATCTTAGACTAAATAGGCTAATAATCACACTCTTATATTAATTTCCTTCGTCCACTAATAGGTGGCGCCTTTGGTCGAAAGCTGTTCAGATCCCATTCAATCCTAAAGCACATGCCGCCTTGTTTCGAGAAGTACTCTTATAGCTTAGGTTAAGAAGCAGGTCGTCGCGGCAGAGGTCGGCTGGGAGCACAGGTTCTTTGTGAAGTCAGGAACACCTAGATATGGATCAAAAAGTCCCCGTATATCAACAAAGTGCTTTGAGCCTTTCACATATTTCCTAAGACGGCTGGTAGTGACAACACCACCTGCTTCGCCGAAGTTGTGTCTATCGAGATATTTCAGTCTCAAAAAACTGAACAATGGCGGGGAAAGTGCTTTCTGGAAATTTATTGAATCACTTTCAGTGCGGCAAACATAGAAGCTGCTTCGTAAACAACAACAATGAGGGCCGTTGTTGGTTTATTGTTTATTGGTATTGATTAGGCATGTTTTGGTTCAAAATAAGTCCGACAGTATGGTCTTTTTAAGACGCGGGCGCACTGGAAATATGTTTGAAATTATGTTCAAAGTTTGTTTGAAAAATTATCGTTAAAGTGAAAGTTCTAAGCCTCTGGAAACAAAACACGCTTTATATTTATTAAGGTGCAATTACTTCCAAGTCTTTAGCATATTCTTAATGTATTTTGCTTCTTCCGCATAAGCCTTAATAGTTTTTGTGGTTTGCCTACCACACTTACGTTGACATCGAGTATAATTTACTGTCTATACATACAATATATATGTACATCAGAAGGTTACCGCGTGTGTTAACGCGCAATATTTATCCATACGCATAATTAAGTTTTGCCCAAAGCATTGAAAAGTTGCGCTTCATTTCGCTAAAATACTTTCGGTTAGCCACAATGGTACTGCTCAGCTGGCACAATGCTATATGGGCATAGGAAATCAGTTACACACACACACATAAACACATTCAGAAGCATCGGTTAGTATTTGAATAGTGCACATGGGACCATTTGGACCACACGCTCTCTAAGCGCTGGCAGTCTTTTACGCTTTTTGGCATTTACAAGTGTTCGCACATTTATGCGTGTGTATGTGTATGTATATGCGCGCGCGCGCAAATTTCAGCGGTTTAACGCATTCAACAACACTTTCGATTACAATGGCCGACTCATTTATTCACCGCTGATAACAATAAAAACAACAACAATACTCATTGTTGTTACTATCACATACAATTAGTTTTAGTTTTATTCAGTAGTTGGTGGGGCTGTGGTGGTGGACTATTACTGTTATTGTTGTTGGCTGTTTTGCTTGGCAAAAAGGAAAATGCCATGTGCGTGCGCGCGCAGTCATAAATATTTCCTGACATAATGTATTGTGTATAGTTGAGTTTGCTATTGTTTTTGTTTTTCAATTTTCTATTCAGCAAGTGTGTTGGCTCATTTCATCAGACACAGTTACATGTGTGTGTGTGTGTGTGTGTGTGTGTGTGTGTTGGATATGGATGTTATGTTGGATATTATTATCCATGTGCGACGAATCCGCATGGGCATAACAATAAAATTTTACAAACGATTTTATTTAGAAATTAAATGAAAATTCCTATCAGCGCGCATTTCCACACACTTTATGTCGCTTTCAAAGATAAATAATTCAGACTTTTTGGGCACAGCAATGTGTTGCGTTTTGGGTCATGTGAAATTATGTGTATCTTAGAACACTTTAGAAATATAAATCCATATTGATTATTTATATATTTGAAGCATACATATACACGCACACGACGCGCACTTGAATATTGTGAAGAACTTCGCGAGAGTGCCCTGTATAAAATGTTACTCATACGACATGTAGGTTGATGCACTTAGAGCCAGGCATATTGCTAAGTTAATAGGACTGAGAAATTTTTTTCGATATCAAAAATAGCGAGATTTTAAATATATAACTGAATTGAAGTGATAAAAGTTTTGCACCAACGAAATAAAAGAATTCTTTTGGGAGAATTAGGTTCCAACAACCACAATCCAACTACGACACAATATTACAGTACCATAGGATATATATAGCATAGGATATAAATACGACATCTTTTTGGTCGACTTAGTCGAAAAAAGAGGCACGGAACATTGAATTTCGCTCGAATTGTACACGAGCAACGCTCAAAAGGTCAATCCTACAGAAGAAATTTTATAAAATGAGACTTTTTAGACGGGAAACTTTTTTTTGGAATGGCTGGAATTATCCTGAGTAATATTTGCACACACAAACAAACAGTATTGAGTTATTTCATACCCCACCGCTGCACTCTTATCCATAGTAGCGAGCTTAAGACCTACATAAGTAGAGAGCTTAAGCTACACCGTGAAGCGGAGAAAGGATAAGTTAGGACAGTTGAGTTAGGTTTGCGCAAACTCCTGCCCAGCACCTAAAATTCAAAAGTTTTTTCTAAAAGCATTAAACGCCACCACGATTTATGGGAGTGTCTGAAGCGATGAGGTCAGCCTATAACCCTAAAAAAAAGGCTTAACTTTACCAGTTTATTCTTGGAGTAAGTAAAAAGGAATCGAACTTCTTTCTCTCGCCATTTGTTAAGCATGTATTTGAGTTTATAAACAATTTTATATTGACGTATTGTTGCCAAGTGGTGGCTACTAGCTCAATTTTCGGAATCACAGTTTTCAAGAGGACCTCGACATACGACGCTGTTTCTAGTAAATCGAGCTATCTAAAACAAAATCAGAAACGGGATCTCAATCACTAAAAGACATGTTGGTAAAGTACGTACGACTTTAATTTTGCATTTGCTTCTCGCAAAAGGGCGGATTTGTTTGCGCAAAAATAAGCGGTAAATTGTTTATAAAAAAATTTGCAATAACTAATAAATAATAAATAATTATTATAATAAATAATAGAAAAGTTGTTCGCAGTTTGCTAAAAATTATTCCTCTGAAGCAATAATTAAAGTTTCGAGTAAAAGATGCAGTTCCAAGAAAAACCTGTTTAAAATTTTACGTGCTGAAGCCGATCAATCCAAACGCTGCGATACTACTGGGTATTAGACAAGGAAAAACATTTTATTTCATTAATTGAATAATCTTTTTAGAACCCCGAAGTGTACTTTAAGCCAAACAAAAAAAATAAAAATTTGTGTTGTATGAAAATCTTTGACTGTCCTAACTCTTTAAATATTCTTATATATAGTATATTCTTATATATATATTATAATATTATTATTCTTATTTTTCTATATACTCGTATATATTCTATATATTCTTGTCTAAATTCGGTACTGAAACAGGGAAAATAATTTGATGTTTCCTTATACTGGGCCAGAAATATTATAATGCAGAATTTTCCAATCGGACTATTACTCTGAATATTGTAGCCGACAGACAAGAGTGCGGTTCGAGGATAATGTAATCGAAATGATCCCAAGCCTTTGTATATTTATGGACTAAGGTGAAGAAAGTTGCTCATACTACTAAACTTAACAGCAATAATGCATTATGGTCGTTGCTTCCAGATTCAAAGCTCAGAGAGGCAAATTTTCGAGGTGCCAGGTTCTTCTTAAACCCATATCAAGACATTCAGCGATCGCCACATGAAACAAGGTTAAAGTTCTACTAAATATTAAATTGGATGGCGGTATTGCTTTTTTCTATATTTGTATAAATTTATGCATCAACAAATATTTTATTTAAGTTTTATAGAGCAGAAATTATGTTTATGCAAATTTTGGGCTGGGCGATTTTGGTTGTTTCCACGTCCAGAATAGAAATAAAAATGCTTGAAGTAAGAAATTCTAATCTAGTTATATACAGTAATATTAGTATTCTTTTCGGCAACGTTCCTTTAGTAGTATCCTGCTCAAAGGTTAAATTGAATAAATTATAAGCATTTATTTTAAATTACTCAACATTTTTCCATAAGCATACAATTTTGTTTCATCAATGTAATAATATTATTTTTGCCATTTCCACCTGCAATTACTAACTAACAACTAACTAAATTCCCTAAGCACCTATGACTAAGGAGCGGCGGGGTGATGAACGCACGCCTTCACACATTTATGAATGCAAAATTTGCCACTTGACAATCAGAAGTGTCAAGCTTTCACATACTCACCGCTCATAATTAGGCCATTACGGCATTCACATAAGTAGACACACACACACACGCACACCACACCACACAAACGTATACAATCACATTTGCAATGATAATCATAATTAACAGGCAGACAGTTGTCGCCTTATACAACGACTGTATAATGAACTGGAGAGCGGCATGCGGTGGGAAATTGCTCACGCGCTCAGCGCCTTACTCACCAGGCACTCTCCAATTAGGTGTGCCGCCTGTGTGGGTAGGTGGGTAATGACAGCATTTGAGTGTGAATTGCCTTTGATGGGTGCCATGGGAGGGGATAAGTCGTGTGTTGAACTGTGTCACTTTTGTCTACGCTTCAAGTGCGTATGTACGTATATGTGTGTGTGTGTTTTTGTGTGTGCATATGGGCATACAAATGCTCTGGGGAGTTTAAGCACAAAGGACTGCGCACAATAAGCCGCCATTGTATGCACACAGTTAAAAGCGCATCAAGCATCCTAATTCACACATGGGTCTTATTACGTACGGCAGTGCAAAGTGAGGTCTAGCAAGTCGTGGACGTTCATAAAGCGCGCTGCACTGCATCAAAGTTGTAGAGATCTAGAAATATTTAGCTTAAAAAACATTGAATTTTTATTTAAACCTTTTTATGAGTTGGTGGAGACATTATATATTGACTTGGATTGAGAAGAAATCCGCAATGTTATCACGTCTTATTGTGGTTGCCGTATATTTTAGAATAGTGTTAAGCTAAATTCATAATGATCGTATTTTAAGGCCCTATGATCCACTTAGGAACTATGGTAATATGTACATATATATATATATATATATATATAAATTCGTGAATATAACAATGCGGATATCAACCGAAGAAGTTAAAGAATTCTTGCAGTTAGAAATATTGTTCTGCAGGGTTGGCAACGTTTTGCAGATATTGTTATAAAATATATTAAATACAACAGACATCAAACTAAACTATAATATGATAAGCTAATAATAAAGATAATATAACATAATAAGCTATTTATTAAAGTATAATAGTACGTAATATTTAAACGTAATACGTAAACAATACGTAGCAGTATTGACTCCAAAATATAAGTCAATCTTTTCGAAACACACTGGGAACTTTCACTCCCCTCTTGCATAGTTCTATTCATAAAATTGTTTAGTACTCTTGGTGTGCCATGGTCGTAGATTCACAATTTGTACTATATAGTATCATCCTCTTAGTGGTCTATATCATCAACAAC